>SSNS01000034.1:793213-887356 GCA_006937985.1 Aphyosemion australe
GATCCTGAATGTCTTGTGGTGTTTGGCGGGCACAGATTGGGGGGCGGACAGGGGGTCCTTGGTGCTTATTTATCGGGCTGCAATACGGTCCGTATTAGATTACGGCTGTGTGTTGTATGGGTCTGCGGCACCTTCGGTGTTGAAGTCGTTGGACGTGGTGCAGGCCAAGGCATTGCGGGTGTGTTGTGGTGCATTTCGGTCCACCCCTATTGCGGCCCTCCAGGTGGAGATGGGTGAGATGCCTTTGGGGTTGCGGCGGGTTAAGCTTGGGCTCCGGTTTCTCTTGCGGGTGAAGGGGATGGGGGAGTTGTCCCCTGTCGGAGGTTTGTTGGTTAGCCATTGGGAATTTGGCCGACGGGTTTCGAGGGGTGGGGGTTATTTTGCTGGGCAGCTGAGGGAGATGGCAGAGGGGATGGGGTTTTTGGAGTGGCAGATGTGTTCCCCCCTGGTTTGGCCGGAGGTACCGCCGTGGCTTTTGTGTGAGCCGGAGGTTGACCTCTCCTTATTGGGTCGGGGCCGGTGTGGGGGCTCTGCGTTAGCAACTGTGGCCCGCTTGGAGGGGGAGTGGGGGGGCTTTTTGCGTGTTTTTACGGACGGTTCCAAGGATCCGGTTAGTGGCAGGGTAGCGGTGGGGGTGGTGGTTCCCCAGGTGGGTTTTTGTTTTGGGTGCCGGATTTCTGATGGGAGCACTGTGTTCACGGCGGAGCTGGCAGCGATTGTACGTGCCTTGTCCTGGCTGGAGGTGCGACGTCCTGTGAGCGCTGTTATATGCAGTGATTCGGCAGCGGCTCTGATGGCATTGGGCGGGGCGGGGTCCAGGTCTCGACCGGATTTGGTATGCGAGGTACGGTTGTCTCTGCATAGACTTGCGGCATTGGGGTGTGTGGTGGCTTTTCTTTGGGTGCCTGCTCATGTGGGGGTGGAGGGGAATGAGTGGGCAGACAGTGTAGCCAAGAGTGCGCTGACGCGGGTTGAGGTAGGGTGGGTGGTGGGTTATGGTCGACCAGAAGTTTACGCTGAGGTGGACCGGGAGACTAGGGCTCTTTGGCAGGCTGCTTGGGATGGGGGTGGGAAGGGCAGGGCCTTTTATGGGTTGCAGCGGGTGGTGGGGCAGGTGAGACCTGGATGTGGTTTGAGGAGGCGGGACTCTGTGGTTCTGTCCAGGTTGCGGTTGGGGCATTGTGGACTTCGGGCTGGCCTGTTCTTAGTTGGGGGTCATGTGGATGGGGGTTGTGACTGTGGGGCTTTGGAGACGGTGGGTCACGTCCTTTTACATTGCGAGCGGTACGCGGCGCAGCGTCGAGTGTTCTTTGGTGCCTTGACTGGCGCAGGGGTCACTGTGTTCACCTTGGCCTCGCTTTTGGTTTCTGATGATGAGCGCAGGGTGAGGGCGCTTATGCGGTTTTTGCGTGCGGTGGGGGTTTATGACCGGGTGTGACCTAGGTTGTTGCTGGGACTGGTTGTTGGGGCAGCAATACGCCAGTGGGCGTCCAGTCTGCCTTTCCGCATTGAAGAAGAAGAAGAAGAGGCACACAGGAAAGACTTTGTGATGGGTAAAAGCATCTGCCTTTCATTTTCTTTTGCCATGTCCGGACACCAGTTTGACTCCTGGTGTCTGCAGTAATTTATTCAACCAACAGAAGAAGATTTCATTTTTTTTAAATATATATATTTTAGTTTTATTGATTATTTTCTGCAAAATATTTTGTGTCTCTAAAGATCTTTGAATTTGGTCATTTCCTAGCAGCATTTTAGTTGCAATGCTCTGCATGGGACAAGAAGTCCCAATACTCTGCTCACCTCACATGGACTCACATAGGCTTTAGCTGGCTAAATAAACAAAGAAAGTAAAAAAAAGATTAGTCCTTATATTTTAAACAGTTTACCAATAAAGGGTTGAAAACGTAATACTGGCAAGAGTAGCTAAAAAGAAGAAAAAACATTACTGCTGAGACCGGGATTCGACCCGGTGTAAAGGTCAGCAAAACAGCATGTAAGGCAGATGCTCTATTCACTAACCTACCAAACCTTATATGACTTTTATTTTGAAAGTTAGATGTTTTACACTGCTTTTGTGTTTGACTTCCTGTCTGGCCTGATCTGAACTGTGGAGTTAGACGCATTCTGGAAGCGTAGCATGTAAAAATGGACTTGAAATGTAAGCAATGCGTCCTTTTATTTCTGGGACGCAACCAAAACGTGAGGCTTTGTGTTGGAAAGGAACCTGTCTACTTTAATGCCGGCTAATTGCCGCAAAGTAGGTTTCGCGCCCATTTTGCAACAATCATGCATCCAGTGGTATTGAGGGGTTGCACAACTTTTTTACTCACCACTATCTTGGCATCTCGGATGGTGTTTTCTGGCACGGTGACCCAGTATTCCGGCTGCTCCCACTGTGGCGGCTGGTTGTGGACGTTGGTGATGATGACGGTTAGTTCAACAGAACTGCTTCGGCTTCCTCCATCTGAAGCCACGATCTGCTGGTTAATCCTCGAAGTCTGTGTGGAATCACAGAATAAAAACTGTTTAGAAGCACTTTGGATCCCGGCAGAAAGAGACCATTTTGATCTGCAAACACTAAAAGTCTGTAGCAATATGAAAGTGGAAATTTAAAAGCATGAAAATTCCTTGAATGTTTAAGGAAAAAAAGGCATCTTAGAGAAAAATAAGAGGTGAGAAAATCTTTTTAGTGACATTTTTAGAAAGGTTTTCTGCAGCAAGGTTTTTTAAAATGATACAACTCCAGATTGTCCCTTTCAAGTAAGTTTATCAATTTGTTCCATGAAAAAAGAAAAGAACACTAAAATGCCTGAATGATTTGTTTTACAAGACTACAGAGTGGTTACTGCTGCTGTGTTTCTGACCTGTGAGATGGGGTGGTTGACATAAATCCAGCCAGTACTGGGATTGATTTGCAGGTAAGCCGGTTTCTGATACGACAGCGAGTAGGCTATGGCCGAGTTGCTCCCCTGGTCATCGTCATGGGCTGCTGCTCGCAAGAAACTAGTTCCGACTGGGGTGTCTTCTCTCAGGAAGTCTTAAAACAAGCAGGTTTACAATAAATAACCAGATATTACCCAGAATGCACCTGCTCTACCCAAAACTCCATTCTGACTCAACCACAAACCCTGGAATTTAATAGATTTGACAGAAGACAGTGTAACATCATATTATAGGATGGTAAGCAGAGATTAGAATAATGGGAACAGAACGTTGTGATGTGTCAGCACAATGTCACCTCATTTTGTCATTTCTGGGTCTCACGCTGCAAAGTCAACGCACATTTTGAAATTTATGAATATAACCTCCAATCCTGCTGACTGTGGAGCATGTCGGTGCTGATCAGACAACAAAAACAACGACAGCAAAGCAGGTCAGCTGCTCGCTGCATTTCTCCCCGTAATACTGCATTTCAAGCATTATGCCAATAGTACTGTCTGTCTTTTTCACCATTTGTGGGTCTCGGTGGATGAATTTCAAAAGAACAATCATGTCAGATTCTGCTGGGTTTGATGTGGTTCACTGAGACGCAACCAGGAAAGGAAAAGTCTAGAACCCAAGCTTTAATTTCTACGTTAAAGATGATCAAATGTGGTTACTGCAGCCCATTTTTTGAGCAAAAATATTATTTTCTCACTCCTGTTCTGTGAGTTTCACAGCTGTTGCCAGTTATGGATCAGCACCAGAAGATTATAAATGACAAGCGAAGAGGAGTCATACACAGTAAGTAGATAAATACATCATCATATCTGGTGTTAGCACTCGTGGGTGTTTTACGGTAATGTTATAGAAATTTCTATGTCCTGTATGTTTTTCCTTTACTCCTTCAGACCTCTCTGAAGGAGCTCACACACCCTCATGTCTGTAAACACACCCACTGCCTTATCTCACACTTTAAATAAACACTGCTGGCAGCCGCTCGGGGCAGACTATACTCTGTTTCCGAGTTGGTCTGTCACCCTTTGCAAACGGTTAATGTGTGGTTCACTTGTCTCTCTGTTATCTCTTCAGCTGCAGGTAGTTAGGTGATTGAGGAAATCCCTAACAGGTAAGAAGCACTTACTACACTTTAGGGCTGGGCGATATGGTCTGAAATCAATATCATGGCATATTGACTACTCGATAACGATAAATGGACGATAACTACATGTATGTGTAAAAACAGAAGTTGTCCACTAGGTGGGGCTGTCACGTGTATTACGTTGAGTCACGTTGTTATGTGACTTGCGGTGGTACAGCTTGACATGAACGTTGCCAACCTACACACATCTTTTAATTTTTTTATTAAATTTATTGACATGGGAAAAATTACATCGATTAGAGTCAGAAATTTCGATAACGATAAATTTTCCATTTATTGCCCAGCCCTGCTACAATTATTACGGTAGTTTGTCTCCAGCATTACAGGAAGTGTGGTTGTTTGCCGTCTTGCTGTTAGCTCGCTGCTATAGTTCTGAACGACTCATTAAAGGAAGTAAAACGCCACAATTGACTCATTATTCACTTCACACACACATTTCATTTTAATATCTAGTTGTTTGTAATTGAAAAAGTATCTTGAGATATTTTTACAGCTGACTATTTGTTTCTAATTCACCGTTAGCATTGTTAGCTCAACGTTAGCCTCTAGCCCGCTTCACCAGATATTAGAGTAAAACAAAAAGATGCCGTGGCTTCTTAGCAATACAAGAAATAACTTTTGAGTCGCTCCTGTTTACTGGCTACAACTCTCGAGTTTTATGCCTGCTGGTGTCTAATTTTAAATCAGCTAGCTTGCTGCAGATTTGGCAACCTCACAAACTCACTGTGTAAACAGTAACTACGTCCCTCTTTGTTTTGTTTTTTTCAAAAGGAGAAAAACTGAAAATCAAATCTGTTTTAATGTAACCTTCCTTCCAACATGATCAGGACATTAGACTGTTTTGTGATTATTTCACTGTGGAATTCTTACAAAGTGCACCTTTAAGCCTCATTTACAGCGAGTGCAGAACGGATGTGGATCTGAATCCGTGCATCTTTATTTGCCCTTTTACTACATAATTGTATCTTTAATTTAGATACATTTCATAAACATTTTACTCCCAAACATTAGCTGCAGATATGACGTTTGCAACAGGCTTGTAACTGCCTTTTCGTTGCAAAAATATACTGCAAAATACCAACATTTTCCCAAGCGTTTTAAGTCTACACTAGATTTAAATTGCTGTCGTGTTCACAGACATCAGAAAGTTGTTTCTGTTGCCAAAGGACACAGTTAACTCCACGGTAAACAGACTGCTCTGCAGGAGAGGGAAACGCTGAACATGTTAAGGCTAATAAAAAGAAAATGGAAAACACCCACCAGATGCTCATCAAGCTGTCTCTGAGGCTTTTAACTTTTGCACAGAGTTCCATGAGAATATAGACTATTAGATTAATCAGAAGTTGACTTAAAAAGAAGTAGCACCCCCCTAAACAGCACACAGACACTAACCAGTAGTAAATGAATTCATGTCCCAGAAACATTTAAATCCACTTCTTCAATAGTTAATGAACCTCTCTCTGCGTTTCTGTAATTGGACGTGGAGAACCTCTGACAAGACGCTTATCAAAACACATATTTGCACACACAGTAAACAACACTAACCCACAGGGGCTGGCTGCAAATATTTCATCAGTCTTAAAAGCTTTCCAGGATTACAAAGATGCAGATTAGCAGATGACAGCAAGAACAAACATTCGATTTTCTCTACACCTGCTCCGTCTAAGCTCCTAGCACACGGCAGCCGACGGGAGCACTCACATTGGTAGCGGCTGTTTTCGAACTTGGGGTCGTTGTCGTTTTCATCTAGGATCAGCACCGTGATCTGGCAGATTCCGATGAGCGGCTCCTCGGCCTGATCGGTGGCTGTCACGGAGAGTGTGAACTCCCTCTGGCGCTCCCGGTCAAAACTCACCGCTGTTGTGATCACACCTGATAAAACACATTTTCATCTTACACTAGGTTCCAATTTTTGTGCAAAATTCATCTATACTGCTTCTGAAGATCTCACCAGTGTCAGGATCGATTTCAAACCCGGATGAGACTCCGTCCCTGTGCATGATGCCGTATTTAACCTCTCCGTTAACCCCCATGTCAGCATCGTGGGCCTGGACCCGCAGGACAAACGCCCCTGGTAGCTGGTTCTCCAGAACCGCTGCATTGTACTTCTGACACTGAGGGGCACAAACATCCCATTCAAGAAGATAAACTTATATTTTTAATACAATAAGGTTTAAACCTGCTACCTCCTTGAAGATCGGCTTGTTGTTGTTGATGTCATTGATCCCAACGATGACCTGTGCAGAGCTGCTGAGTGGATACGGACCTCCAGAGGCATTGTCATCAGTGGCAGTGATGTTGAGGACGTACTGTGGACCACGGAGTCGCGGAGGTGGGCTACGTCGCAGCTTAATAATGCCTGTGCACAGAAAATTTGTACAGATCTGCAAAATATTTTCAATATCAGATAAAAATAACCTGAATAAATTCAAAATGCAACTTTAAGTTCGGACTTAACCCCTCATATGTGACAAAAACAATAACTTATGACCAAAACAATATAAATTTTGGAATATGTTCAGATTTACTACTGAAATATTCCATATGCTTGTCATATTCACGAGCATCAAAAGTGATTTCTTATGCCAAGGCGTGCTGCTCTTCAGAGCATCTAATTCCTCCGGAGGAGAATTCAATTAAAAACATTTCAGCAAAAAAAATAAATAAATAAATGCAAAGAAGAAAACACCTGAACGACACGGCTTATTCTGTCTTTGATTAGTTTACAAAAAGTGAGCAAGAAAAGTTTTTAAGAAACCCTCAGTTCACTTTTTTAGCTTCAGGTGTTTTCTGTGGTTGTTCCCCTGTCTGAACGCTCACAAAGGAGTTTGCGTTGATGAGTATAAATAACAGCTGACACGTGGAGCTGAACAGCGCTGTAGATAAAAGGAGGTTCTGTGATGTTTTCTGCTCTGTAGGTCAACAACAACAAAAAACTGTCAGCTCAAGCCTGCAAAAAGAAAAAAACGACGACTCTAAAACGAGTCTAAAACAAATTTCCCTTTGCTGCACTAACAATCACTTCTGCATTAACATGATAGAGACGCAGTGCAAACAAACACGCAAACAAATAAGCAGCTTTAGTAGCGACATGGATATAGACACGCACGCTGGAAGGGTGTGATCACATCTACATGAAAATACCTCACAATGCTTTGAAGTGACAAAGCAGAACAGTCGAGCAAGCCAAAGGCCATCTGCTGCACGAGTGTGTGTGTGTGTGTGTGTTTGTGCGTGCGTGCGTGTGTGTGTGGATGAGAGCAATAATGTATCATTTATGTGCAAATGTTCACGGTTATATCTGTTTGTGCATGGATGCATGTGAACAATGAAGCAGTGCATGATGGGTAAAGAGACTACATTAAAGCTCTGGCCATCAAAACTGCAGAGGAAGGTGGACAAAGGCAATAACGTGTAGCTTTGAAAGGCACAGCAGGCTGGACAGCAGAAGTACTGGCTCCAGGCTTAAGTTGAGCTTGGTCAGTTTAGAAAAAACAAACAACAAAATTCTGCTTATTGTTGTGATGTTTTACCCCCCCCCCCCCCAAATAAATAAATAAAAAAAAAAAACTAACAAAACAAAAACAAAAATTATAAAAGAGAAAACATCCAAATGGGTCCTCAGAAAAAAGGCATGTATGTATTAAAGTAAACAACATCAGAGGCTGAGCTGCAGAATGTGTGTGTGTGTGTGTGTGTGTGCGTGTGTGTGTGTATGTGTGTGCGTCTGTGTGTAGTGTTTATGTGTGTATCCCTGTCTTTTGTGTTATTTATGCATTGTGTGAGTGTGTCATCCAGGGGGTTTACTGGCCTCATTAATGCCACCATACTTTATCCCCAAAAACACGTTGCTATGGAAACAGACACTTTGGTCTGTGTTAGTGTGTAAATGTAAGTGATCCCAATGCTGTGGTGCGTGTGTGTGTGTGTGTGTGTGCATGTGTGTGTGTGTTCAGGTCCTCCACTAACAAACAGCTTGTTAAAAGTGTTTACTGTCCCATCAGTGGCAGTGTGGGACATGAATATTTATTTATTTATTTAGTTAGTTAGTTAGTTAGTTAGTATTGATCCACAAAAAACCCAACTGTTCAATATAATAATCCTAACTCTCTTTAATTGTGGTGTCCGAAATTCCTTTATTTTTTTTGTCTCAACAAAACATTGATTTGCACACATTTTTAAATGTTAATGCGATTATAGATATTGGAATATTTTGGTTTAGAGATCCATTTTTCATTTTCTGTCTGTTAGAAAAAAAGGTTTGGATATTTTTGTCATAGAGGACATTATTTAGAATCAGAGAGGCGGGACATTCTGGCTTTCATCATAATTCTGGTGATTCAAATGAATTAGAGCTGTTAAACCTCAGATACGGCTGCTGTTGAAGAACAATCCATCACAAGCTGATGAACCGATTGGGTTGCTGTTTTAAGATGGTCAGGACTTGATTAATGAGTGCAGCTAACCTTTCTGGTTGTCCAGCTGGAAGTTGCTGTCCTCGTTGCCGCCGGTGATGGCGTAAGAGACGCCATCTCCATCGGGGTCGTTTGCGTGAACTATAGCAACCAGTGTGTCTGGACCAGCGTCCTCACTGAGGAAGGTCTTATAGCTGAGGAAGAGGAAAACAAAACATTAGTGCTCAAGTGGTTCGTACTGACTCTTGATGATTGGTGAAGGATTTAGAAAAGAACACAAAGAAAAAGAGTCAAACCTAAAAAAAAAGCAGAGAAATGGAACAAAAGAAATGAATATGAGGAAAAAATACAAATAATCTATAAAAAAGCGAAGTAAGGAAGAAGTGCATTGAAAATATAGACAAAAAAAGACAGACAAGTGAGAAAAGAGGTGAAGATGAAGTGAAAACAGCAGGTCTGAAAATAGAGTCTGATAATAAAAACACCTTCATTAGCAGCTTGACTCTGGGACTCAGACAGAAGGAGTGAAACAGCTCAGTGCTGATGTTCGTTAACAAAATCAAAAATGTAAAAACTCTAAAAAGATTCTCACACGCTCTGGGAGAAAACTGGAGCCTCATCGTTGCTATTGGCAACACGGATGCGGACGGAGGCTGTCCCGGTGCGAGGAGGCGCCCCTGAGTCCACGGCGACGACAACAAACTCGTAGATGTGATTGGGTCGCTCGTAGTTGAGGCGACGGGCGGGGCTGACCACGCCCCCGGATGTGATGTCAAAGTCTCCACTTGGAATGAAGTAAGAGAGCTCCGAGTTCACGCCTGAGTCGCAGTCACGAGCCAGAACTGAGGATGACAAAGAGAGGAAGTGAGAGTGAGAAGTCATGTGACGGAGGGAGGAGAGGAAGGTGAGAAGATGGTAAGAAAGGCAAATTTAGCACTAGAAAATTAACACGCACGCACGCACGCACGCACGCACGCACGCACGCACGCACACACACACACACACACACACACACACACACACACTCACACAGGCAGAACTTTAATCAAACAGGAAGATGAGGGGGATAAAAGTTACCATTTGCCTAACTTTTTGTGGACTAATTCGTCTCTTTAGACAAGAAAACTGCATCCTGACCTCCTCTGGTCCAAAGCTGTCAAAAGCAGATTGATCACTCAGACTTGGCGGGGTTAGCCTAAAACGTGGTGGTGCATCAAGTCTACACAGATCTGATCCTGGTGAAGATAGCAGCGAAACTACGCTGGAGCGAGTGAGTTTGTGTTGTTGGCCGTGTGCCTAATAAGAGCAAAGCCTCACTGAAGTTTGACTGTTTGATCTCTACCAGTCACCAGCAGCTATAACAGATGGCTCTGACTCACACACACACACACACACACACACACACACACACACACACACACACACACACACACACACACACGCTCATGCACAGTAAACCATCGATATAATAATTTGATGCTGTGGTTACTTAGAGGTCAGCATGCGTCTCTCTCTCTCTCTCTCTCTCTCTCTCTCTCTCTCTCTCTCTCTCTCTCTCTCTCTCTCTCTCTCTCTCTCTCTCTCACTCTCTCTCTCTCTCTCTCACCTTGGAGCAGCGAGGTTCCAGGTGCGACACTCTCCGGTATGTTATCCCTGGTGTAGATGGAGTGAAGGAACTCCGGTGTGCAGTCGTTCTCATCCGTTATGTGAACAACAACCTGCAGAAAACATCTCGTTATTTTATTCCACTTCTCACTCCACAATCTACACCAGATAAGTTATTTACTCATTGAATTTGAATATTTTTGTTTCTTTCTTTCATCTTAATGAATGTTACATTCTTTTAATGGAACTTTAATGAAGAGAAACAGTGTTTGAAAGGATTATTATGTTCCAAACGGTTGTGTAAAAAAAGCAAAAAAAAGTATAAAATAGTTTTAAAATTGCAAAAAATCAAACAAAATGACCTGGAATTCTAAATTTCAGGATGTTTTTACTTCTTGTTCATTTGAAGCATCAAACAGAACACCATTGCTTTTAATTTAGATACAGTAGGATGATTTTATAACCTTCCAGATCAAATGTGTGGTTAAAAAAAATGCATGATCTAACTATTCTATGGCTCATGAAGGAGCAGCCAGATGTAATGGTTGCCCTAATTCCTGCCTTTAAACAATGTCCCTGATGGGGGAGAACCCATCCTCTTTCTCTGTCTCTCCTTTAAATGTTGAGCCTCTGTGTCTTCGTCTCGCCCCTGTTCCTCTCCAGGTTTATCCCGATCCCAAGCGGCTGGAGCCCAAACAAAAAGCACTTGCTTGTATTCCCATGAAGTCTGATTTAACTGGTGAGGCTGCTGACCTGACCACCTGAGCACAGCTTTCCTCTGCAGGCCTGAACTTTCCACACAACACCTGTTCACTCAGAGCAGCAGAGGGAGAAGCTGAGAGGATTTAGGCTGCCTCTGCAAATCTGCTTGCAATATATGGAAGGTTTAAAAATAAACTGGTTATTATTTTCACGTCAGATCTTGGAGGTAATTATACATTTTCTGAAAGCAGAGAATTAAAATAGGAAACAAAAACACTAAAACAAAAAGCTTTTATTTCTTTGCCCCAAATATAGAAAAAGAATCACAAACTATGTTTTGGTGCAGAAAGCAGGAACCTGTCAATACTTACACTATATAAAGAGCTATTTTGGTAGCTGCATAATATTATTTCTGTGATTTCTTCTTCATGAAAAAAGGCAAATTTTCACCTTTCTTAAAGACCAAGTTCACTCTTTTTTTCAATACATTTGCAGTGGTCTCTAGTATAAATAAATGCTTTGTGTGTTAATCTCTGTGAGAGAAAAAAAAGCTCTGGCGCTCCTGTTTCAGGAAGTAGAAGTAAGCCACAGCCGAGCTGAGCTTCGGCCGGCAGGATTTTGAGTCTTATTTCTTGATATTCGAACATGTCGCCTCTGATTGGCTAACAGAAACGTGACTCTACCACTGACTCTGTTTGATTTGCAATGTTGGTGTTTTATCTCCACAAATAACACAAGCCTGAAGGAGTTCTGCCGTGTGGTGGAGTTGCTAATGCTAACAGTTAGCTTCTACTAGCCGAGACGTGCTCTGCTGTCTCCTGAATGCTAAATCAACAACAGCCTTCCCCATTGCGAGTCAAGATGAGTGAGTCCAAGATGGGTGAGTCTAATTTTCTATGTGACGTGAAATTAACTGGCTGCTCAGCTCAGAAGAAGGCCACAGCGATGGCCGAAACGTCAGCATAAAAAGGTAGGATCTCCTACCTGTGTTTTAAAAAGAACCAAAGTTAAAAGGCTTTTGCATCAACTTTGAACTATTTAGACTTGGGCATTTCTTTGAGTCAAGAGCAGATACAGGTACTTAAGTCCTTTACTTAGAAAAAGATGTATTTGCACTTTCTTCAACAGTGTATGGTTGACTGCCCCGTTGACTGACATCCGTAGCGGTGAGTACGTCACGTGGTTCGTTGTCCAATAGCTTGTGGCCAGACTATATATTCACATACCGTATATAGGATGCCTTGCCAGGCTAGCAATAATGGCAAATAAATTTGAAACGGATGTTGGTGTAAATGTAAAACGAGCATCAGCTGCACTTATTAAGTAACTTTTGTTGCATGAAAACCATTAAAGTTATGGAGCGTCTTACATGTGCAGCGTATGACAGCATATAAGATGGTAGCATGTTTTGAGTAAAACTGTCAAAAAGAAGCTTACGTCATGAAGGCATGTTTGAAAATGTCTGATGAAGCTGAAGGCAACAGAAACAGCAGAAGCATCATAAAATGACCTCTAATAACACAACTAACATATACACACACATGCATACACACTTTATAATGAATTAGCCAGCCAGGCTTAAAGAGCAGCCGTGGCCTTTGGGAAGATGCAGGGAGTTGAGCAGCTCTCTGCTCCATCTAAACCATCTGGATGCAGGTGATAATGAATTTATCAAACGTTTATGTGGATACTCTGCTCACATTAATATGTGTTAACGTGAAAATGCATCTTTATGATGTATAAAGTCTGCAGAGCTTTGAACGGTTGGTTTTTCTAAGTTTAAACACTTAATAGTTACAAATCGATGTGTGTGTGTGTTCACATGAATTTTTAAATGCAGATTTGAAAGATTTTACTGATTTTTCATCATGTTGGTGCGATAGGAGGCTCAGCACTATGTTTTGCATCTATACAGTGAACTTGCAAAATAAACATTAAAAAGGTTGCATCACAGCATCTGATTCAGTGGCGGCCTTTCCTCTCATTTGAAATTAATGAGTTTTTATCTGAGAGCAGCATGTTTAACATTCAAAGGTCAGAACCTTTAGATGCTTTAAAATATGCAAGTGGTGAAAATGATTTTTTTCTGTTCACCAGTTAAAGAGGGGCTGTAAGATCGCCTGAAAAGAGACTTTTTATTTTTAGTTCATGCATCAATGCTGTGACATGAACTCATTAAACACTTAAAATGCTTACAAGTCCCAACCAAGCAGCTAAATGATGCAATAAAGATACTTTTTTTTTTTTTTTTACAAACTTTTATGTTTACAAAAGCTGAAAGGGCATGAAAAAAGAAAAAAAACAGCAACATGGATTTAAAACAAGATTTTGTTTCCTCACAATGCATTCTCACAAACTCGGTGTTTTTGACCTATTACCTTGGGCTGTGGTTGGCACTAAATGCACCATGAATTAAAGGCGCGCTTGGCAGTTTTGCTTACTTTTAGCACCCCCTAGTGTCCATTATTAATTATCTGTGGTCAAAGCAAAAGTTAAACTTTTGCCAGTATCCAGCATGTTTTAGTTTTAACTTTGTTTCAGAACACCTGATTTCAATCAGCAGGTGATTAACAGGCTTCTGCAGAGCCTGATGAGCTGCTGAACAGGTGATTCAACCACTGAATCAAGTGTGTTGGAGCAGAGAAACCACTAAAACGTGCTGGATACCAGCTCTCCAGGCCCAGAATTGAATACGCCTGCTGTAAAGGGTCATTTTAGCACATGCTGGCTCAAAAAAATTATTTAAAAATGTGAAAATTTGCATAGTGTGGCTTTAATTATTACCGTGTGCTTTTCAGCAAAAATTGTTACTGTTATATATCCTTATGTTGTTGGATGCAGCGATATCTTGGTTTAATTGTATTTTTGTGTCTCCCTTTTTCTTTTTTTCTCCAGGCCTAGAATCTGATTCTTGAACATCCTTTATTGTTTATTTTTGTGAAAAAATTCTTTTCCTCTCCCCCCTTTCTCTTTCATTTCTGTCTCCGTGTCCGTTGGGATTAAAAACAAAAACAAAAAAATGTTTACAAAATATCACCCTTTTACAACAAAGAGTGTTATTTGAAATACATTTTTGTAGATCACTTCCCGAACAACTTGCCTTACATGTGGAGAAGTTTATGTCCTACAGGAGGGGCTTGTGTAAGAAATCCTGGTCCTTGAGTGCCCCAATCCAGCATGTTTTTGTTGTTTCCCTGCTCCAACACGTCTAATTCAATGGCTGAATCACCTGTCCACCAGGTTATCAAGCACTGTAGAAGCCTGTTAGTCACCTACTGACTGAAATCAAGCAACGGACAAAGTGACGTATTCATCATACGGATGTCAGTCACCGAGAAAGTGCGTCGGCAAAGCAGAAAATACATCCTTTGTTCAAATAAAGGACGTCGGTACCTCTATCCGCTCATGTCTCAAAGAAAAGCCCAAGTCTATTTCATCAGAATAAAAAAGTTGATGCCAAATTTTTTTTTAATGAGCATCATTCGTGAGCCATTGCTGTCTTAGTTGTTTTGCTCTGCTGTCATCATAAAAAAAAACGTTCTGCCGTACTGGTGCTAAGCCTGCCCAACGTCTCCTTACAAACACAGAGCGCTGTGATTGGCCTGCCTACACTTAGCCGAGCCAATGGTAGACCTGCTGAGGCTACAATGGAGCGTGGCCAAACCAACCCGCAGAGAAAAATCTTTGCTACTTCTACGGTTTGTCTAGATTTCTTGGCTAGCACTCTGGTGCATCCAGGGGTCAATTTTGGTAGAATGTTCTTAATACTTTTACTTTTTGTTCTTTACGAAAAAACACACAGTATGAACGTACCAAAGATGTTCTTAATAGTTCTGCCAAAATAACAATGTAATACAAATTTAATGGTGGTGTGAAACTTTCACAATTTAGTTGGCATACATTGTGAAATTTATGGTATTGGGGCTGTTTTAGGATGGTAGCAATCCACTTTGGATGTGGTCCACATTAGATGTGCTAAAATGAGTAGTCAGCTCAAAAATGCAAGTTCTTCAAAGAGAGGTTGTTCAGGAAGCTATCTGCAATGATTTTGCTTTTATACAGAAACACATTCAAACATTGACCAAACATGTTGGGGTCCTCTGCTTTAAAGTAAAAATACATTTACATTTTTTTCTTTTATGTATGTGTGTGTGTTCGTGTGTTGCTCCGCTGAAATAACAAGTCTTGACAAAGTTCACAGGGAGCGGGATAACAGTTGTGACTGTGATCACAGGTCAGTGACTCTGCGACCTTGTTCACGCCTGACTTTATCCAATCACAAGTGGACAGCTTCGACTACAGGTGTGAATGCACCCGGGTGGCACCGAGGTCGTGCTGACATCAGGTTTCTCAGCAAAGCTGCGTATGACCATATCGTTTAGCAGGGTGAACACAAAAGGCTTTATTTACCCTGAGCTGCCTCAGAGGCAAGCTGGACGGTCATTACTGTTGCATAAGAAAGCTGACAGAATATCCAACAACTTCTGGCCTTAAAACGTCCAGATTAACTGAGTTTAATTAAAGCTACCACTTCAAAATAAACAAATCGCTGACGTTAACACCACACAGGTTACTTCTTCACTGAAGCAGCGAGTTTATGATGCGTGGAGTTACCTCTGCCGCACTGCTGAGGCCCGTGTCGGTTTCAGAGGCTCGGACCTGCAGGTTGTGGAGGTTGTGTCCGCTCTCGTAGTCCACGCTTCTGGTGAGGCTGACGGCTCCGCTCTCCTGGTTGATGCTGAACAGATTTCCAGGATTAACCAGCAGCATGTAGGACAGACTCTTCTTCTGGAAGGAGATGGCCTGAACCACAGCGACTCTGACCAGAACAAAAAAAAAAAAGATGCCATTTTTCTTTTTCTTTCAGATGTCTGATTTCATCCAAACCCAAATTAAAGTGATGCTGCCATGGCAGCGATGGAGAAACAGGATTATGATTCTGTTTTATCTCTCTGTGTGTGAATGTTAGTGATGTTCTGTTTACTCAGTTAAATTATTCTTGTTACTTCTGTCCTTCCCAGTTAAATCAGACTGTATGAAGCACTTAAGATTTCTTCATGTGTGAAATTTGCTCTAGTCTGTAAATAAACTCGGCTTGTCTCGCCCTAAGTGTAAACATGACCACAGGTCAGAGCGAAGCTGCTTCGTGTTTCTGTCTCCAGACGTAGAAAGTGAAGAGGACCTGTGTGACATGCTGCTCTGGGACGGAGCTTCAAGTTTGCTGCCTTCACAGATTATTCTGAGCTCACTGGCCTTCTCAGCCTGGTTAATTAGGGTGATTAAAGTACACACACACACACACACACACACACACACACACACACACACACACACACACACACACACACGGTGAAACACACGTAACAGTAAAAATGACAATAGTTGCAGAGCCACACAGAAAAAGCACATAGAGATCCAGCCACATACAGCGCTCAGGGTGGCGCGGAGGCTTGGATATTAATACAATGTGCTTTGCGCCAGCAGCCCCGAGGGACTCAGCACACTCACACACTCCCCTTCATGTTTATCCAGACCTCACTTTTAATAAATATTTGAATTTGCCACACTTTCAAATTCCCAGCCTCAGGCCGCACTCATACATCTGGGTCCTCTTCCTCCCTCTAACCCCTTCCTCTCCTCTTTCCCCTCACTCCTACTGTTGTTCTTTTATCTCTCCTTCCCCCTTCCCCTTCCTCTCTTTTGTCTCGCTCGTCGAGGCTCATCTTTTTATGCATCACATGACAGGCAAAGTAAAGAACCACAAACACACGGACGCACAAATGCCATTTTCACGCACAGTTTTCAGAGCGGGTTTACATGACGCCCCTGCAAACGAGGAAGTTAAAACAGAGACTTAGCTTAAAAAACATTTCATATGACAACAATGCTGCGTGATTTATAGCTATAGCATCAATGCACATAGAATATGCATTTACAGTGAACAAAAATACCCAAGTACTGGAGACAAATTCTGTAAAACACAGGCTAGAACACATTAGCCTAAAACAAAGAACCAACCAAGCATTAGCAAAAGAGTTAGCTCTGCAGGTCGGTTTAGCCACGCTCCATTGTAGCCTCAGCAGGTCTACCATAGGCTCAGCTAAGTTTAAGCTGGGCCAATCACAATGCTCTATGTCTGTAGAGCGACGTTGGGCGGGATTAGCACCAGAGCTATGACGGAGCTAAACAACAAAGATGGCGTCGGCTTAGGAACGACGCTCATTTGAAACGGTTTTGGCATTAACTTTGGGTAACTTGGCCTCTTCTTTGAGGCATGAGCAGATAGAAGTACTTAGTTCTTTATTCCGATGTTTTTATTTCCTTTATTTCCGTTGTTATGAATACGTCACATTTTTCATTACTCTGATTGGTCCTAGGGCCGTCCAATATCGTGCAGAGACAGTTTGAAAGACAACCGTAGATTCCGCCCCCACCACTGAGCTTTGTCAATAGTCCTTTTTATAAGACACACCATGCCGGCAAATCTGCGTAATATTACCGCAATGGTGTGTCTTATGAATGCGTCATAGCGGCATGACGTTGCGGGAATTTTGCTGCATTCGTGCCGCCACGCTTGGTAGTAATATTGCCGCAATGCCAGACTTGTGAATGCACATTGTGCCTTGGCTCAACAGAGGGGAGTTAATGCCGAACTCCAGCCGGCAACTACATTGAAAATGAAAGTAAACAGGAGCATAAGTTTCACTTTTGTAAACAAAATCAGCTGAGATGGTACACTGGCGTGATGCAGCGCTCCAGGAGTTTCTCTCCGTTAGAGCTGGAGCTCATATCACCAGAGGCTGCACGGGGACTGTGGAGGACAGACAGCTTTAGGAGCAGATTGTCAAAAAAACGTAAAGAGTGCGGCTTCGAAGTTATGTCCAAAAAACACGGAAGTCCGTGGCAGCGCAGAGACCACCCCCATACCCCCTTTATGCCGCCATCGCGTAATGTTTGTAAAAAGGATACGATTGCGTCACATTACTGCCACGGTCTGACAACTTATAAATGAGCAAACGCTCCCTGATGCCGCATCGGCGTTGCGGCAAATTGGCGCCATTGTTTTTATAAAAGAGGCTAATGGGATGTGGCTAATAGAATATATAACTCACATAGAAACATGAAAAACCGTACAAATACAAAATAATCAAGATGTTTACTAGAAGTAGCGGTTTAGCATTTTATAATACTAGATCTAGTTTTAAAAAAGGCTGTTTTGACCAGATTAATGAACACAGCAGCCACAACTTTCTATGCGTCCTCCACAAAACTGTCCTGAGCCCTTTCCTGGAAAATCCCTTCCTTCCGTTGAACAACATTTGTTGTAACAGAATTCCTGTGACACACAAATAATGAAACCCATCCGAAAGCAAACACGTGACCCGGACACAGATGTGAGAACTTACGGTTGGCCAACAGGTGTGTTTTCTGGCACATTCAGGCTGTAGGTGGAGTTGGTGAATTGTGGAGGTCGGTATCCAGCGAGGATGAAAACAGTGGCTGGAGGGCCTTTACGCCCTCGACCGTCTACTGCCTGGACTCGCAGCAGGTACTCTCTGCTTGGGGTCAGAGGTCGTCCTGTGATCTTAATCATGCCAGAGCGACGGTCCACCTCAAAGCAGTCCTCGCCACCTTTACAAGCAGAGACATTTGAGTCAGTCAAGGAATCAAAGCTCGTGCACAATTAACTACATTTAGTAGTCAAATTATTCACATAAATATAAGTCATAGTTGTCACGAAAAGACTGGACAATGGATCAATTTACGACTTTTTATTTTTTACATAAACATCCATCAGTTGGTGTTTCTGCTTGTCTGTTTCTGTATAAATAACTGGATGGAGTCCCAGCTGTCCAATTATGAAAAGCCAATTGAGGCAAATTGGTGCTGGAGGGATGCTGCTTGTGTGTTTATTTGTGTACGTGTGTGTGTGCGTGTGTGTGCTGTAAGCTGGTTAACGTTCTCTGAGGACTCAGAAATAAAAAAATTGTAAAAAGAAAAAAGCAGTGGGCTCATTTTCACCCATGTCCCCCTGGGACGGAACGAGGGAAGCGGGAGAAGGCAGGGATGGAGAGGTGGAACTGAAGATAGGAAGGAAAAATAAAAATAGAGAGCTAGGAGTGAGGTGGATGGTAGAGAGCGGAAGAAATGAATAATGATGAAAGGGAAGGATATGAAACTGTGGAGTAAGAAATTGAGTGGTGGGAGAAGAATGGAAGTGAGGATGTAAGGATGAAAAAAGAAAGCAAAGTAAGAATCCCCAGCTGTTGACCAGAGGGCTCTGAACAAGCAGCTGCATCCAATCTGTCCATCATTTTAGCCTAATGTTTAAATTAAGCATGAGTTTATCTGAGTTTACGTCATTATGATTTTTTACCACCTCCACCAGTTTGCAGCTAATAGAAAAATACAAAAAAGACAACATTAGATAAAACTATAATTCTTTTGCTTCAGACTGTTATAAAAAAATCTCAATAACTTTAGAATTTTATTCAACTTCTGCAACTATACAGATTACTTTTAAAGTCAACGTGTTATTAGAGTCCAAATAAAATGTTCACAACTGTCCGTTTCACACATTTTAGACTTAAAATTGATATAATAATATCTTAGAGCCATTCAGAACACACATTATGAAAATGTGTGATATATAAAACTAATCTTATCCCTACTTAAGCATCAGCGGCGCGGAACGGCGCTGCTTCAAATAGAATCCTCTATAGTCTATGGGGGTGATTCAAACCAGCTGCGATGCGGCAATTTTCAGATGCGTCCCAGAAGCGGCACGCTGCACCGCTAAAGATAAAATCGAGTTCTATTTTTGCTGCGAGCCGCTTCTAGGATGCGTCAATTTCCACAGTTAATAGGGCTAGACAGGAAATCACACTCAGTTTCAGTGTAAAATGTCCAGTAATTTTCAAAATAAAAGTCTATTACAGCAATGCAATTTGTAGATTACGTCTATATGTGTGACCTCACAGCTTATTTACTCCCTGCATCGTTTGAGAAGGGCATCAGTGTGTTTTTCATGGCTTTAATCCTGGCCGTGGAGAGGAAAAATACCATATATGACATCAAACAGCGATGTCAAACGTGATTTCCTTCTTTTTGGTTTAATGGCGGATGGCATTAACAAACCGTGATCTCTGAAGTCTCGAGGGATGTTGTGATCGTGTGAGTCCAGTGAAGAGCGTGGCGGTGAAGCCGCTTTGCGGCTGAGATTATCCCGATGTGCACTGGCAAGCACCAAAAATTGCGAGTAAACCGTTTCACTGCCGTTCCGCGACGCTGATGGTTCCAGTGTGCAGTAGGCTTTATCTTAAAATTTGTGCTTTTAAGTAAAATGAAATTATTTTTATAGAAAAAAATGGTTTAGATTACGTTTATTTTACGTTTTTCTTTTATAAATCAATAAAAATAAATAAAAAACATAATCTTCATCCCCCAGCTGTCCAATGATAGATTGCACATTAAAGCTGTTTAAACTGAGTGAATTTTATTCTTACTGCTCCCACTGATGAGCTCCACACATATAAGCACACATTCTGTGGCCATATTTTCATAATGGCATGAAACAGTTTTGAAGACAAACTCTTGGATTATTCATCAGTACACATGTAGTCATATAATGCCAAAGGGAAGTCAGATGATTTTAATATAGGAACATTAAAAATTAGCTCTAAAAATACCAGTCCTTCTCCATTTATCTTTCTCCTATTTCCTTCCTCCTTTTCAAAGATATTTTGGAGAGGAAAAAAAACAAAACAGCCACCGGCACCCATACGCCCACCTTCAGCTCACCCACTCTCAACCTCTCCAGAGACTTTGTCACTATTCCCATTTCTGGGAGCTTTCTTCGCCCCAGGGAGTGATTAACAGTGCTGCTCCGTGTTGTTTATGTGTGTTATTTTCTCCCTCTCCCTCTTGACGGTAATTGAAATCCAACAAGTCAATTTTTATTTATAAATCGCTCCTTTGAGCTAAACAGGTTTGTCACAGAGTGCCTGGCAGGAGCAGTAGCGGACCTAATTACAGATACAGGCAGCAGATAAAAGCGGCAGCAAAGAAATGACAGGTTTAGGAAAAAACTCAACTGGAAAAAGAGGGTTTGACTGGTGAGAAGAAATGTCTTGTGCAAATAGAGTGACATCAATTTGCATGTTAATAGACTATTTCATGCATTTTGAATTGTATTTGTTGTCATGACTGAATGTGCTTCAGAAAATCCTAATTGTGTTTTTCTGAGGACTTTGAGCGCTGTGGTCTAGATAAGCTTCATTTACATTCTAGTGGACACCAGCATTTCATGCATGTTAATAATGCTGCATGAACATATGCATTATAAAACTATAGGAAAACAGCAACAATTTTGCAAACCGGTAAAAAACAATACCCACTTACCATCCAGCAACAGGAACTGGGCCTGTTCCAGTGTCCCGTCTCGTTGCCGTGCCGACAGTCGATAGACTACGGAGCCAGAAGAGGCATCGGGACTGATGGTGGCCAGGTAAGGTGATGGAAACATCGCCCACTGCAGGTCAGCCTGGCTGGGCATGCTCAGCGTCAACCTGCACAGGTACCACTCATCACCTGAGGAAAAGATAATGAAAATAAAAAAATTAAATAAAATGCTATATTTACACACTATTGTTGTAGCATCAATAACATTTTCATAAACTGTGTTTCTTCAGAGTTTGATCTCTTAATTAGTAAATGATAACTGGCCTGTATTTATATAGTGCCTTCTAGAGATTTACAATCCCCAAAGGCGCTTTACAACATCCAGTCACCTACGCACACACATGTTCACAGGCTGATGCTACAATGTACCCACAGCTGCCCTGGGGCAACCTGACAGAAGCAAGGCTGCTGAGCACGGGTGCTACCAGTCCCTCCGACCACCACCAGCAGGCAAGGAAGGTGAAATGTCTTGCCCAAGGACACGACTGCGACGGACTGATCAAGACGCGAACCTGCAACCCTCTGGGTATGGGTGGGCTCTTACCTCTTCTGCTACAGTCACCCTCAGACAATTCTATGATGGATTCAACAATAAAAGCAAGAAAATTTAGTTTTGGTCAATCATTATCATTTGATGAACAGTGCTTGTTGGCAGTAAATCTCATATCATTGAAAAGCCTGCTTATTCCCCATTAAGTTGGGCTACATTTGTTTAAAAAAAATGCATTTTAAGGTTAAGCAGCAGAGTTGAGTCTGTGGGTTGTATTCATATGAAACTTGCCAAATCTTCTTTGCCAGCACCAAAGAGCTTAGTCTGCTATTGACTCCTGCTTGGAGTTGTTTATCAGATTGGATGACTAAAGTCTGAACAAACAAGACAAATTGGAAATGAGTCCAAATTCAGGCCATGGCTGTTGTTGGATCATGGGGAAGATTGTGGATGACGGATTTTGGTGGTGGCACTGGTGTGATGGTGTGGGGCGGCTTTTCACTCCCTGGGAAAACAAGGGTTGCCATCACTGGAGGCAACCATGATGCAGAGAAATATCTAGATGGTATCCAGGAACTAGAACTCTGTCCTCCAAAAGATCCAGGTGGATCAAAGACAATCTCCAGAATTTCAATACACGTGGAATTTCTTACTTTTTGTGCTGAAATTATGGTTTTTATTTTATTTTTTTCAAATTGTGAAATTAGCTAATTTGAAACCTGGCGATAAAATGCTCTAGTGTGCTAATGATATCCATCACTTGTCTTGCTGGCAAACCTAACCCAGGTAGACCAATCAACAGTCTGCATGCTGAGCACTTACTACACTTATTATAATGTAGTACATTAGAGGAGTTAGCCGTCTTGCTGTTAGCTTGCTGTTCTAGTTCTGAACGACCCATTAAAGGATGTAAAACTCCACAACTGACTCATTATTTACTTCGCACATACAATTTAATTTTAATATCTAGTTGTTGGTAATTGAAAAAGTAGCTTGAGATATTTTTAGAGTCGACTATTTGCTTGTAATTCACCGTTAGCATTGTTAGCTCGATGTTAGCCTCTAGCCTGCTTCACCTGATAGTAAAACAAAAGGATACCGTGGCTTAAAATGTTCAAGAAGGGTTAGGGTTAGGGTAACCCTATCCCTAACCAAAAAGAATGAATTTTCTAGTGCTGAATGATTCCAGTTGTCTCAGCTTTGCTAGCTCGTTAGCTATAGCAAAAGCCCCCTTTTCAGATAAGGGTCTAAAAGAGGAGCAGCTCTCACCCAAAGGGGACAAGATGACATTTCTCTGCATCTGTCATGTTTTCCCATGTTTCATCTTCACCCCGCTACACCACAAGATGAGAATAAAGGAGTGACGAGGTTGTGGGGAGAAAAACAAAGCTACTCTTCCAAAATAAAACAACAAAACTTTGAGAACACACAGGTACACGCACAGCAGGTGCTCCCATTTGCCCAGTAAAAATACACACATATACGCTTGTCGTACGTTTCTCTCTCTCTATCTCGGTGTTGTTTTTCATGTTCCCTAGTTTTGAAGAGGGATTTGTTCAGTTTGGGGTGTGCTCGCTGTTGTTTTGACTCTTGTGTCGTTTCACAGCAGCGCGGGAGACAACAGCCTGACAAGAGAGGAAACTTCACTTCAGAGGAACCAGAGAAGAAAAGGAGGATGAGGTGGTGACAGGAGAGGATGAGAGGAGATGATAACAGTGTCTCTTTCTGTCTTTTTATATCACCTCTGAAGGTGTGTCAACAAACTGAGAGCAGCAGAGGGGGAGAAGAGGCAAGAAGGAGATGAGAAAGCCCAGACCCCTCCACTTATCAGTGTAGACAGCAAGAAGGGAATTGGAATCAAAGAAGAAGAAATTAACTGGGATGGATAAAGAGGTGTGAAATATAAAAGGGGAGAAAATAAAAAGTACAACAGGATGAAAAAACAAAAGACTGGTAGAAGAAATAGAAATGTAAAAGACAAATGAAGGAGAAAACTGATGTGAGGGATGCAGCATGTGAAGATGGAGCAATGAGAAGGAAAAAAATAAAATAACATTGACAACAGCTTGCTTTGAGTTTACACTTCTTTTAAAAGTAAGACTGTGGCTAAAAATCTCCAGAAAGATATGTTTTCTTTTTTTCCTGGAACAGTAACAGCAGCACCACATGTATTTATACTTAAATAACGTTTTGAGAATGTCACCTAAATCTAAAAATGGAATTTTAAACCAGGATCCAGGGATGTAAAAAATATTTGCCCCCTTATAGATGTGATGTGTTTTTGCTTTTTTAATTACACTTCTATGTTTCTGATCAGAAAACAAATTTCAGGATAAGACAAAGACAACCTGAGAAAAAACAAAAGGTAGTTTTCAAATGATAACACTTGTCACGATTTGGAGTCTTAGGGCCGTGATATACTTGTTGTTTAACCTCACGTTGGCGCAGGCAGCAGGCTGCGTCTTTGTTCATATACTTGCTGCTAGACAGCGCTGCACTGCATGTAGTACCGGAGTGTTCCACTAGGGGGCAAACAAGAGTACTCAGACTGGATAGAGAGCCGGGGAAACAAAAACAAACATGGCGTCAATAAAAGAAATCAGTAACTGGTTAATATTGAGATTACGGCAGAAAAAGAGACAGCAGCGGTATCGTAGATCATGTAAAAGACCTCTAAACCAGAGACGGAGTCACCATGGTGAGTGTTTCTCACTCGTTTTGTCAACTCCACCTACAGGTTGCTCGTATATTACAGCATTCGTGCACATCGTGTCATCGTGTAAATTCAGGGGATGCGCACAAACGACGCTTCAAATCAACGCAAGCTATGCGTGGCATCCATTTTAAACATGCGTACGCATTGCTAAACAGCAAGTATATCACGACCCTTACTCATCAATATTCATGATATGCAAGCATCTGGCCTCTGATTGGCTAAAAGCAGTGCAACTCTTCCGTTCGCTCGTCTATCTTGGGTAAAAAGTGCAACGTTGATGTTTTATCTCAATAAATACCACAAGCCTGAACGTCTTCCAACATAACGGGACAAACGCCAGTTCAAAGAAGAATTCCCCCAAAATCTCGAGGACCAGCGACATTGTTTTTGGTAAATGCGAGACGTGTCTTTGTGTTTTTCTTGGTCAGTAGAGATTTGGCCTTGAAACGCTTCCATAGATGACACTTTTGCCCCATCTCCTTTTCATTCTTGAATCTTGTTCTTGATTTTATTTTTCTTTTAGAACAGCAGACATGTTGCTTTTTGAGATATTTTTACCTTCGTCATGTCAGACAGGTTCTACTGAAGTGATTTCTTGATTCTACAGCTCTAGGTGTTGCTAATTAAAAACTAATTATTTCATAAATAATGCAGTTAATCACAGTTAATTCATGACTTCATGAAGGGGAAATTGCTTTTTCACACAGGACCAAATTAGCTTGAATATATTCTTTCTCTCGCATTTCAGTGTGAAAAACATCAAAAACAGATTAAATCTGAAAATAGCTTGTAATTCAAGCAAAGAGCCGATTAATGTTTGTAAATAAGGATAAAATAAAAAATTGGAGGATAAGGGGAAGAATGAGGTGATAAAAGAGAAAAAGCTTCACAGATCAGCACTTTCCTGTTTTTCTCTGCACCACTGGACTTCAGCCTTCAGTCAACCCATGAAATCCAGAATAATCACATCTATTTCTGTCTGTTGTTTTACATCCACTAGGCTGTGGGCCGTGCATGAAAGTGAAATGAAATCTGTCCCATTATCATGATAAACATCAACACATCCTGATGCAGAGCCAGGGTTCTGAACCGTGTGTCAGCCCGAGCACAAAAACTCTGCATGGAAGCAAAAATCCAGGAGTGGGAGGACGGAGAAAGAGTTGTCAGCTGGACTAAATGCTTCCTTCATTCCTCTAGGCAGTGGAAAGGTCACCGACACCAGAATAATGACTTCTGAAGAACAGCAGTCTACTGAGGCACCTCATTACAGAAGATGCTGCTGGATAAAGACACTTCTGCATTAGAGGTTCCTGATGAGTCACAACGACTTCTCACAATGAGAGAGAACTTAAAAAACTTTCATTTCTTTGTATCAAAATGTCAATTTGAGGCTGTTTTTGCTCTGTTCTAGTCTAGATATTCATCTTGCGAGATGATGGGAGTATCTAGCTTTCGGGTAACTCCAATAACTCTCTGTGACCCCTACTTCCCACTGGAAGCATCAGTGACGCAGAATAGCAGTAGAATGTCGCTACTTCAAATAGAATCCATTATAATCTATGGGGGTAATTCAAACCAGCCGCTGCGTGGAAATTTTCAGGTGTGTCCCAGAAGCGGCGCGGTGCAGCTTCTGGGACTCATTGTGATCTTGCTAGTCCAGTAAGACTGGACTAACGAGTCCTGGACGCTAAGCCAGCAACATCCTTCCCCGTTGCGAGTCAAGGTGGATGAGTCCATGAATGTTAAGTGACAGTGTGACGTAGATCTGTCAGGCTTTTCTGAACCAAGAGTTTTTCCATCTCTTTTCTATCTAATGCAGAAGATAGGGGTAGAAGACTATTTTCATGTTCAGCCTGCATGGACTGCGTGCACTCAGAGTGACTGATCATTTTCAAAAATAGTAAACAATAGTAAAAAGTGGTTTCTCAGTAATCCTGCACTTTAAAAGAGTTGTTTGCAAACAAATTCTTGCAAACTTTAAATGACTGAAGCAATAAAATACATTATTTTGTGTTAATCTAGGAGTTGATAATAGCATCAAGTACTTAAAGTAGCTCTCAGGAGTACTTCTTTTATCTGATGGCACCATCTAGTGGCTGACAAGCGTATTACACCAATAGTCAGTGGACTCGGTAATTTAAGAT
This sequence comes from Aphyosemion australe, assembly GCA_006937985.1. Lineage (NCBI taxonomy): Eukaryota > Metazoa > Chordata > Actinopteri > Cyprinodontiformes > Nothobranchiidae > Aphyosemion > Aphyosemion australe. The sequence goes on from SSNS01000034.1 coordinate 819,828, forward strand.
GGCGACTGCACATTTCTTGTTTATGAATGTGCTTCTGTAGCCGATAAACAGAGCTAAAACACGTTGTTTTACAATGATTATTCTCATGTCATGTTGTGTTTTCATATATTTATATTTTAAAGACTTACTTGTCCGTGAAAAATTCATCAACTCTGCTTCAGCCGAGATGCTTCCTTAAATTTGAAGCATGTAAGCGGTAGTCTAACGCTATTGGTTAGTTCTGGTCGTCGTTCAGTTTCCTATTGCATGGATTTTACGGGGCAGGGGGCGGGATTAGCAAAAAAAAAGATGTATTGCTTACATTATATCACACTACATGATAAGACAATCACTTTACGGATTTCTGAAAAATCATACATAATTCCTGAAAGGGGAAAACTCCGAATTGCTGCTTTAACCTTAAATTCTCTCACATCCTTAGAAAGGTAGTCCCTGTAACAATGTTTGAGAATAAACACAACTTTTGAAAATCTTTTTTTCGAAAGAGAACTTTTCAGCGAAACACTGATGTATTTATTTATATTTACACAGCGACTGTTGGCAGAGATTAGAGTTTTTATCGCGGTTGTGTTTGTGTGAGCTGATTGTCCTCTGCTTATCTGTCGGATCAGCTTGGCCTAATTTCCTGGCAGCGATCAATAAAGTTTCACAAAGCTCTCCGCAGCACAGCAACACTTACATTTCTGTGTTCAACAGAGAATACGGTTTTGTCCTCGACCGTTTAAATGGGAAAAGTCAAGATGACGTCCTTTACACGAGCACATAAACAGTCCCAGTGAAGTGCGCCTAAATCCATCTTAAGCCGCCACTTACTCATTTGAATCTCAATACAGAGCGTGTCCTGCCTTGTTCTGCAAAACAGAATCGTGCTTTGTTTACTCCAAACTCCATTCTGGGGTCTTCATAATCTAAATTTCTTTATTTGTTTGGGTAGGGGATTGGTTACACGCTGAAACTGGGATCAGAGCGGAGGGGACATAGACACAATGAGAGGAGCTATTTTCTGTCATTTTCCTCAGAGTGTCTGACTTGAATGGCAGCTGATGTATTTAGTGTGAAGGGGAGCGGTGGCAGCCAACCAACGCATGCTTCAGAAATAGCTTCTGCTGCCGGTGCTCACAGAAGCTTCAGTTAAGGGAGGGATGGCGAACGAGACGCGCTAAATAATAACAAACGTGGGCACGCCCACAGGTTGTCACGCAGCCGCTGATGAAAAGTTATTAAAGAGCAAAACAAGTTTATGCAAAAAGTGCTTTTTTAACAAACCGTTTCATCGCCAACCTGCTATGCAGAGCAGCGGGAAGGAAGAGCGAGATCAACGCAGTCGAGACCCATTAAAGATGAAGAGGAACTCAAAGGCACAAAGCACAAACAAGTGCACGCTACAAAAGAAAACCAGCACAACAACCCACTGATAACTTCCAAACACCATTAAGGGTGTTAGTGAGACTTCAAAGAAGGAATGACAAGCAAGAGAATTCAAAATTCCCTAAAGAACAGGAAATGCATTTTTTTGTCAACTGCAAAAAGGAATGTGAGTAGAAGATGAACGTGCTGGCACTTCTTTCTGCTCAAGGTCGACCCTATGAATGAGAATCTGCAAAATCATACTGCTTTGGATATTTTAAAATTCATTTTTAGTATTTTTGCATCTCCTGCAACACCTTTGGTAGTGGAGTTTATCTGAGCAGATGATAGATCCTGAGTATCCGATGTCCTGTACACCCTCTGTCTAATGTTTGTGTGTGCATCAGGTGAGTTTAGACACAGACACAGGGAAAGATCAGAGTAAGCTGTCTTACCCTGTTTAATGTGTGCAAACACACACACATGCACACATGCATGCACGTGCGCGCGTGCATGTATGTGTGCATGTGTGTGTGTTTGATTGACATTATGGGAAGCATCTCTGTGGCCCTCTGGCTGCAGGTGTTTGTCGTAAACTCAGTTGCCAGGACAACAGCTAGTCTCTGTAACGTGTGAAAGGGGCTTTAGCCACAGTCTCTGTGTTAGATAATACATTCATGTGAGTGGTTTCATGTGGATTTTAAGTTGGTTAAAGTGTTTTAAACTTTTGCGAATATGCTTTATTGTATTTGTGTTTAACAACCCTTCTTCCTGTTATTTAGGTAGAGTTTTTTTCCCGCTTCCCTGACTATTCTTCATGTTGTGATTACCATAACTGAATGATATAATGGTGACATAGCAGCTGTTTAAAAATATGCTTTTATTGTGAAATTCCATAACAATGTAACAGTAACGAGGCAATAAATTTGGCTCTCACCACCTGTAGATCCTCCACTAGGGGGCAGTAGACATGTATAGGACTGGATAGGGCAGGTTTTTGATGAAAGTACTAAAACAATTTAACACTAGTGTTAAGAGTTACTATATTAACTCTAACACCAGTGTTAAATTATCAGCTCCAGAAGAGTTGGTTTTTGACACTAAATCAGAGTTAGAGTACCAACTCTCCAAAAAGAGTTAAATTAACTCTTTCTGGTGTGGACCTATACAGACAAATGCTAAAATCAACTCTGACAGTGTTAATTTGAGCATGCTGAGTTTGCTGTGAAGGTTTTTTTCATATGTGAAACTCACTTCTGGTTGTCACGATTCCAGCTTTTCAGCCATCCACTTTACTCCACGCCTCCACGTCATCACGCTCACCCTATACCACCACAACAATCATGGCTCAGTCATCGGTTTCTGTCCATGGCGTTGGCGTTTCCGTTTTGTGTCGGATTGAACGGCGCCTCGATCTGTAGTGTTTTTCAGTTGTTATCTCAGCTTTTACTTTTCCAGCACATCGGCTCAATAGGTCACGCCGAGCGCCTGAGCTTCCGCGCTCACCTCATTCATAAACTCCCTAGCCAGCGTGGCGGGTACAGCTTTCAACCCGGTGCTTCCTGGAGGTTAGTTGCTTATGGCTTTTTGGTCGCACGTGTTATTGGTAGAGGTTTGTTAAAAACATTTGAGAGAACCACTTTTTTCTTTTTTTTTCATCTAAACAAAGAGAAAATTTGCCTTCCATCATTGATTGTAACTTTTGGTAACTCCAGTAAGCACTGGGTGAACTCCAAACTCTCAGCCATGTCACAGCTTCGCTGACGACTTATGACAACCGGAAATAGGAGTGCGGTCTTATGTGGAATGCGGAAGGTGGAGCGTGCATAGAGCCCATAGGTCCGTTCTTTTTACTTTCTGGAAGGCCGCCATGTCCTCGTTTCCCTTCGAGGTTCATGTCGATGTTCCTAAATTAACTGCGTGTCTCCCAATGCTAGCAATTCCGCGTTTGGGTCTTGTCACATGCTACAGCTCTACTCACTGCTCACCCTGTTGAGCCAAGGTGAGGAGCCTGTCACTGGTCAGAATAAACCTGGTCTGAAACTAGTAATGCTGGTTGTGAGTTTAAGGGTATATTTGGTGTATTTTCTTCATTTACTGGAGAAAAACACAAACTATCCCATGCATGTCTAACACACTCATAGAAGAACAAAAACTGTTAAAACACCCAGAAATAGAGAGGAGAGACAGCTACTCAGGTCAATACATTGCAGTCTATCTGCTACAAAATAAGGTGCACGCCTTAGTGAACTGGGCTGAACTGAAACCACAAAACTAGGCACAGAGGCACTGGTTGCACATGAAAAACAAGGTAGAAACACAACTTCTTCCTGGAAAAGCTGGTGAGGTGAAGAAACTTCAGTCCACATTGTCATTCTAAAGTCACGTCAAAGTAAAACCATCAAACAAACCCTCCTCTGTTTGTAAACCAGGCTCTCCATCTGGTCCCTGGAAGCCAGCGGACAGAGGCCTGCTGCATCCTAATTAACTACCTTATAGAATGGCCTACTTTACTTTACCTCCCCACACACACACACACACACACACACACACACACACACACACACACACACACACACACACACACACACACAGCGAGACACAGAGAAAGCCAAAGTCCTGCAGGCACTCAGTTAATTAAGCCCCATTTTTCAATACTGATGAGGAGAGAGAGATGGAGGAGGAAGACTGAAGGAGGAGAGAGAAACAACAGGAAAGTTTAGAGTGATGATAACCATGATGAGAGTAACAAACAACATAAAAGGTGATAAATACACAATGAAAGTTACCAAATGTGGCTGCAGAACTCACAAAATCTGAATTTATACTTTAGAAAATCAATGTACAATTAAATATTTCACTTTTCTATCATCTTATATTCACTTAGTGTAGTTTTGTAGTCAACAGTTACGGTTTTGTTAGATTCAGTGTGTGTGCGTGTGTGTGTGTGTGTGTGTGTGTGTGTGTGTGTGTGTGTGTGTGTGAGTATGTGTGTGTTTTCATTTCATATTTGCTATCCAGCTGCATGGTGTTGCTGTTGGTGGCACTTTTGCCTTGCACCACAAGGGTTGCAGGTTTGAACCCCATCTGCAGCCTTTCTGTGCGGAGTTTGCGTGTTCTCCCCATGCATGTGTGGGTTTTTCTTTCTGGTACTCAGACGTCCTCCCACTGACCAAAAACAAAAAAATATCAGTTTAACTGGCAACCCTAAATATTCCCTAGGTGTGTGTTAATGGTTGTGTGTCCTTGTGATGGACTTGTGACCTGTCCAGTGTCACCTCTGCTTCTTACCTGGTGACTGCTGGAGATAGACACCAACTCCCTGTGTTTGTGTGTGTGTGTGTGTGTGTGTGTGTGCATGTGCATGCATTTTAAGGTTTGTCTGTCATGCCCTCTTTTTGACCACTAACGTAATCTGCCATAAGTCCTGGAGGAGAGGAAGCTGACGTCTGAGCTCTCAGGGGTGTGTAGGAGGAGCGAGCGGCTACACGAAAACTCAATTAGAGCTTGATTCTGTAGACGTGAAGAGGATAGTTTCAAAATAAGAGTGGAAAACTAAATAAGACAGGAGAAAAAAAAATCTGCTGTGAGTTAAACCAACAGGAAAACAATAAATGTTTTTTCAGCAATAAACATGACAAAACAAGAGTAACTAGTAAGGATGGGAGAAGACAAGATCAGATCAGAAGGTGAGTTAGCTCCACCACGCTGACTTAGCTGCAGTTAACTGTTGCTGACTCAGCTTGATGTTTGTATTGTGATAAAAATAAACATATTAAATCTGCATTCTTAAAAATGGCACCTAGACTTAAAAAAAATTAAAACAAAGATAATCCTAATAATATATTCAGAATAGGACTAGTAATCTAACAGATCAAAGGAGCTTTTAATGTTTCCCACATTTTCCTCTGCTGATGAATTAATGATTAAAGACAATTTACCTTTAATTTTTTTCAGCCTACTTTAATAATGCAAAGGTTGATTTAATTGAGATTGAGTAGCCTCAATTTACCAAAAAAATGCAGATTTCACCCCAAAAAGGCCAATAATAGTTATTCCCTGAAAAACGTATAAAAATAAATAATTAAAAGTTGTATTCTTTCCACTTTTTGATAAATTACAAAGGCATATATTTAATGTAAACATCATGTCTCCATGCGCTGAATAATTCAGTGTTCCAGGGGACACAAACTCAAGGTTTGAAGATCAAAAGAGGGATCAGATGAGACTTTAAAGGGACATAAATTAAACATGGCTGCTGTGTCCACAGAGCAAACTGATGACATCATTGCATCAGCTGTCATCATTCAATTCCCAGCGAGCCGAATTTGAAACTAAGCACAGCTTTGCTCCAGTTGGCAATCAGGATCCGTGTTTCCCACGAAGGAGAATGCACAGCCCTGGAGGAGCGGGGGTGGGGTGGCTCAGGAGCCGCAACGGCCCCCGAGTCCAATCAATACAGGCAAACAGTGGATCCACAGGCTTGATTTGTATTGACACCGCTGCTGAGAGAATCAATGATGCAGGAGGGGAAACAGATGGGTGAAAAAAACGGAAAGGATTGGAGGAGAAAAAAACCCAAAAACACCTAAAGAAAAATAAAACTAAGCTGGTAAACTTTCTACTGTTTATTAGTCAGGTTAAATAAAAAAGCATCATGGGATGTGGGACAGCTGGGATAAATGCCAAAAACTCTGTAATGGTTTTAATCTGCGTGTCAGTGCAAACAGGTGGAGCGCAGCCTCAAAAGTAACAAAGACTCAGACTATCGGAGGGAACTCGGTGTGTGTGTGTGTGTGTGTGTGTGTGTGTGTGTGTGTGTGTGTGTGTGTGTGTGTGTGTGTGTGTGTCCATGTGAGAGAGAGAGAGAGACAGTGAAATTGGTTCTGCAAGAGTTACACCAGAAGATGAAAAGATGACAAGAAAGGCAGAGAACATGAAAGGGAGGGTGAAAAGTGCTGAGAGGAAAAAGAAAAATCAAACATTTGAGATAGTAAACCTGATCACATCAGCCAGAAAAGCTGAATTATAAAAGAAAGAATAAAAGACACCAAAAACAGAAAGTAAAATAAATCATGAACAAAGAGAAAAGAAAACAGATGACTGTGAAAATAAGGATGAACATAAAACTAGACTAAACTAGATGATCATGAAAACAATGATTTTGAAGGCAAACAACATTAAAGGTGAGCTTTACTCATATTTTTAATACATTTGCAGTGGGCTCTAGTAGGAATTAATGCCTTGTAAGCTGTACTTTGGGGGGGAAGCTCCAGTGTGCATGTTTGAGGACCTAGAAATCAACTGGAAGAAAAAGTACCTTCAGACGGCAGGATTTGGAGTCTTATTTCGTGAGATTGGGATATCTCACCTCTGATTGGCTAACAACAACGTGACTCTACCACTGACTCCGTTTGCTCTGCAACGTTGATGTTTTATCTCCACAAATAACACAAGCCTGGAGGAGTTCTGCTGTGTGGTGGAGTTGCTAATGCTAACGGTTAGCTTCTACTAGCAGAGACGTTCTCTGCTGTTTCCTGGACACTAAACCAACAACAGCCTTCCCCGTCGTGAGTCAAGATGGGTTAGTCCATGAATGTTAAGTGACAGTGTGACGTAGATCTGTCAGGATTTTAAAATCCTAGAGTTTCACCTTTTCTCTATCAGAAGCTGATGCAGGAGATAGGTGTAGAAGACTATTTACATGATGCCCGTCAGAAAAAAGCCAAATTTTCCAGCTTTGATCAGGTCTTAGTGACCAGAACCAACCAGATCACGCCAAACTGAACAAGAACAAGGCACATTTGCACAAAATGATGATTTTAATGATCATTATAGCTCCATGCAGACATAATCTGATTCTAAAGGTGGAACGCTTTATCGTTTGCTGTCAGTGAGGGCTCCTGGGACGGCGTTTACGAGGCTGTGGGATATTTTGGACCTCTGGTAAATTTACTTCAGCTGTTCTGCATCTCTTACCGCGCATCGTCATGCTAACTTAAGAAGAGGGATCTAGTGTGATGTGAGAAACAGCGGCTGTCTCCTAAATTATGCATATCTGAGAACTTTTGTCAGCCATTAAAAAATAAAGCGGTGAAAGTTTAATGCAGTGCCTCTTTGATTATTGATGGAGGAACTCCAGCGCTGACAACCGATGGGGTGTGATGTGTGCGTCTGGTCGTTTTTAAAACCACGTGGGCCTTCTTCCTCTTCCGAGTGCATCGCAACAGCGTTTAAAAATCCACGCTGCCCAAAATGATGGCTATCCTCAGCTGGTGGATGATGCTTGTGGGTGGGGCCTATAAATAACGGTCGAGTCACCTCCGGGGGACTCAGTGGAGTGCAGCTGTGGGGCTTCTGGCTGTGCATCTGGGTACCCGTGTGTATTTTACTGCCTTTCTGTGTGCTTTTATCTGCTGTGTGTGTGTGTGTGTGTGTCAGACTCTTGCTGTGACAAATCCTCGGTCCTGATGTGAGCGCGTGCGTCTGATGTTGGAGCTTTTAACTTGTGATGGGATTTCCTCACTGTGTGTTTCTGTGTGTTTGTGTAAATCTGTAATCTCCTCCACAGAGCAACAGATAGAGATCATCAAAAGCAAAACGTTGCACTGTTTGTTTTTGAGTACGTGGATACATTTTCATAGGTTTTGCCGATTGATTCCTTTAATTCCCGTGACTGCAGTTAAAGCTCTCTTTTGCATTGATTAAGCCCACACATTAGTGCAGTAAAAAGCCCTAATCAATGGAGCCCCAACACCGTCATTCACCATGGTAACCATAGGGAGAAAAATAAGTCATTGGAGAAGGAAGTCCTCCTTAAAGCTTATGACTTAAGTAATAAAATAACGGATTTATTGATAAAGTACAAGAATAGATATTAGAAAGTTAACATCTGATTTTCTTTCTACCGTTACAGTAAATTTTGGTTTCGACATGTAGTCATTTGGCCCACAACAAAATACAGCAGACATCTTTTCTAGTGCTCAAAGTGTTGAAATATCACAGGATTCCCGCCACCACTCATAAACCTGCCATTACTCAAACTTGCAGCAGAGTTAAAGGGAACATATTATGCAAAATTAGCTTTTTGCATCATTAGTGCTGCCACGTGGGTCTCTAGTGCCTCTATACACACACTCCAAACGTGAATAAAAACTGTCCATCTGGTGTCTGTCAGTGTTTAGTTTTGGAAATTATGTGCATAAAAACAAGCTGTTTCAAAAAGTTCCCGTTTGTGATGTCACAACAACTTAAATTAGCAAAGAACCCCTCCCCCACACACTGTCAATGCTGGAGGAGCAGTGGCTCTACTCCGAACCTCTCCCTGAAATCTGAGCTTGTCATGACCTAGCAGCCTATCAGAGCAGGGATGGGCGTGGCCAGCAACAGCTTGTTTCCCTTAAAGTGACAGAGTCCGGAAATGGATCAATCTGGTAAATACTGAAAATGTCAATAAACTCTTGAAATCTCTTTATGTGAGAGGGATTAAAAAAAAAACTTCATGAACATGTTTTTTAGTTGACCACAGACAGTTATAACTAAAATAAATCATAACATGTCCCCTTTAGGTTAGAGTTTAGGTATAGGGTTGAACTAAGAGCAGTGTTGCCTAACACTATCAAAGAGACCCAGAGAAGTGTCCTCCTAACTTCTTTTCACTATTTAACTAAAAACATCTTATTTTCCTACCAAACACGTGAACGTATTTTACTAGGCTGTCAGGAGGTGTTTCCCCTGCTAAAACAAACAAGAAAGAGATGAAAGTGATGCTTGAACTTAAAAAGGTTTAGCAACAAGAGAGTAAAGCAGGTAGGAAGACAGTTTTTCACAGGATAACAAGTTTGCATGTAACACCAGCTGCAAGCTCAGAGGTTTAAAACCATGCTAATTATCAAAGTAACACCAGTCTCCCATTGGCACAGGAAAAAAAAATCATATTCATGGTTAACTTTAGAACTATAAATATATATTTATGTTTATTTTTAATTCCGCTTCCATCTTTGTCTATAATAATAATAATAATAATAATAAAAAAAACACCAAATAGAGAGAATATGTAATTCCTCTAAATCCCAAACTGATCCAGTTCGGCTGTAAATAACCACAAATGTAAGTTACAACAAACATGTATCTTAGTTAGCAGCTCCAACAGCTAAATGTAGTTTTCTTTCCAGTTTCAGGATCACAGCTTTCTTTACCAGAACAGCTCCGTACATGGAGGAGCTTCACCGGCTTCCGCACAGAACGGACCTAAATCCGACTCACCGCTGGGATGAAAACTGATGCCGAGTCACACCGTATCACCTGAAATCAATTGCTAATTCTCTCGTGTCTTTAAAGACATGAAGCAAAACAAGACAAACCGAGAATGTGGAAACCAGACTGGACTCCTTATTAGTCACAAACACCTAAAACCATGTTCCCATTAAAGGTCATCTAAAGGACTAATCTAACCATAACCCCGCTTGTTACTATTATTATATGTAGCATTTCTGCTAAAGCTTACATATCCCAGGCCTCTATTTCTCTGACAGTAACTGTCCTCACACATGCCTGAGATGAGTCTTCACCCTCAAACAACTCATCGCCTAGTTTAAAATTATTCTCAGCCGCCCAAAATACAGTTTTTAAACAAGCTAAAGAAGAAACGGGTCCTCACAAAGACAGAATCAACAACAACACGCTCAGACACACACACTTCCCTGCAGATCTGGCAACTCGGCTGGGCGATCAAAGGCTTAGATTTGCTCCATTGTGTGGATAAACACCCAGCTTTTCACACACCCAGCAACACACACATCCAGCACAACAACACAGCACAAAGCACACACACTCGCTTAATTTGGGCCAATCTTCCAAAGCCGCTGCTTTGGTTAATTCTCGTCTAGGAAGGATGCTGAAACTTGTTCAACGAAAGCACTTTGCTACGGTGCTTGTGGACAGCTGGCGCGGGGCCTCCTGAGCACGCTGCAACCCTCAGATCAATATAAATCCATATAAGGCAATGGTGAAGTTCAGCGCTACCCGTATTGTAGCAAAGCTGAGCTGTTGTGGAGCTTAGGAGTGTTGAAATCTGTTGAAATACGCTGCAGAAAGTGAGCCAGAAAAGCCAGCCGCTTTCATCACAGGAGAGTTAACAGATCTCACAAGTGAAGATGACAAAATGTACCTATGATGCGTTTTTGAGGAAACGCAGGGTAACTACAGAAAAGACATCACAAAAGTCTTACATAATGATGCTTTTAAATATCACACATCTTTATTGCATTAGACGTTTATTTTTAAATGTAAAAAAGTTGCCAAGTGAAAGCCACCGTGACTAGACCATCTGCTTTCCAGCTCTAAGCTACGGTCATGAGCTTTGAATGATGACCAAAAGAATGAGAATGCAAGCTAAACGAGTTTCCTCTGCGTGACCGGACCCAACCTTAGGGATGAGACGATGCGCTCGGACATCACCCAGATTAGAGCTGCTGCTTCTCCACACTGAGAGGGACCAGCTGAGGTGTATCCATCCTGGATGCCTCTAATGCTGCCAGCAGGAAGACCTGCAGAACAACTTGGGATCCCACTGGAAGATCTGGTCAAAGTGGGTGGGGAGAGGACTTTGTTGGCCTCCCTGCTAGGACTCCTTCACCTCATGACCCAAGCACAGATGAAGAAAACACGTACAACTATAAGTTCAAGCTTTGCATATAAATTCAGCTGAAAATTTAGCAGGTAATGTCCAACAGAAATTTGCTGATTAGTGGTGGTATATGTGGTACTTTTTTAAAATTCTTTTCGCTTTCCATTAAAGCAGCAATCCGGAGTTTTCCCACTTTCAGGAATTATGTATGATTTTTTTTAATCATAAAAGTGATAGTCTAACCCTGTACTATACTTTGACTTGTTTTTTGCTAAGTCCCTTAGAGCCATATTCAATTTAAACTGAGCACCGCTCGGCGTTAACCAACAGCGTTAGACATTTGCTAACGTACGGATGTCAATCAGAGCATGGCGCGCATTTGCGTAAGTGACTGTTGTTGGGGCGGGATCTACGGTTGTCTTTCAAACTGTCTCCGCATGCTATTCAATAACAAACAACGTGATGTACTCACTGCTATGGATGTCAGTCAACGGGGCAGTCCGCCACACTCCGTCGAAGAAGATGCAAATACATTTATTTTCTAAATAAATGACTTAAGTACCTCTAACTGCTTTTGACTCAAAGAAAAGCCCAAGTCAAAATAGTCCAAAGTTGATGCCAAAGCCGTTTCAAACGAGCCATCGCCATCTTTGTTTTATCAGCAACATCCCGCCCACCAACAGAGTGCTGTGATTGGCCCACTACTGACCATCTTAGTTTTGCTCAGTCGCAGTAACATCCCGCCCACCTGGCTGATAGAGTTCTGTGATTGGCTCACTAAACCTGTGTGCTACGGATGTCAGTCAACGAGGCAGTCCGCCATGCATCGTGGAAGAACTACATAGAACATAAAAAAACATAAAATTATACATAGTTTTTCTAAATAAACGCGCTGTGATTGGCCAGCCACAATACTGGCTGCGGAGGGTTCAATGGAGCACTGCTAGACTGTCAATTGTGCTCCGGTAAATGATGATCTAGATTCTAGGCTAGTTCTTAACTCATTCCCTGCCGTTGACGACTAAAGTCGTCTTTTCACATCCAACCGCTGGCTGCCAAAGACGACTTTAGTCGTCATTTCCCTTTTTTTATGGGGCGGGCGTTGGAGCGAGCCCCCGCACCGTGAGAACAAACATCACGTGTCTAAAGCAGATCTTCATCCGTGTATGTCACACATCACGTGATCAGGAAGCGGAAAATCAATGGATTACGAGTTTGTTTTGGGCCGCTGCTGTGAAAAAAACAGTAAAAATGCTCAAAAAACGCTGGCAGCCAGGGGCTTTCTGATCAGAAAACAGCTGGCAGTTAATGAGTTAATGTCATGCTTGGGTAAATAAAGGTCAAATATATTAAGAAACTCATTTTTTGCCTAAATATTAGGTTCTGGAGGGATCAGTCGATAACACTGTTGTTTCACAGTAAGAAGGTTGCTGGTTCGGATCCCGCCTGCACCGTCTATCTGCTCGTAGTTAGCGTGTTCTCCCTCCCACAGACCTAAATCATGCATAGGCAGATTGAAGGCTATAAATTTCCCTTATGAGTAAGTTTGTGACTAGCTGTTTTTTTTTCTGTGTCCCTATGATGGACTGCCGATCTGTCCAGGGTGTCCCCGAATTCTCACCTGATGACACGAGCGCCCCACCGATGATGGATGGATTCAGTTTGGTGGTGATGTTTAGAACAACCTAAAGTCTGGGATTTTTCTGGGGTTTTTACTTTTATGACTAGAATAATAAACATTCCTGAACTTGTTCTGCGGAGAGAAGAACTCTTGTCGACTTGCTCCACAGATTCTTTGTAAGTCCAACACGTTTCAGCACACACACACACACACACAAGTACTTTCACATTGTAGCGGTTCATTAACAAAATTTATATGGGTACAATCAAACATTAGCATAGCTCTGAATGCTTTGGCAATAAATCCTGATAAAATATTCATGGTAGTTCTGTTCCCATATTTGAATATTGTAGAGGATAGAATGGTTGACCTTCTTTTCCTGTAATATTTGCACATTTTGTGCGTTACATGCATATTTAGAGTCGAGTCACTTTTAGCCTAATTTAGAAATAAAAAGTAGAAGATTTCACTAAATCTTAAAAGTAGAAGCAAATTGAACTGGACTCCAGTCAACTGGAAGGTGACAAAGACAAACCGTGTGTGTTTCTGCCTTTGTAGGATTTAATTTGTTTCATTACAGAGAGAATGACTGTCACTGCAGTGGCTGCTTGCAGCCTTTGAAAGTCCTGTCACCATAGAAAAGTTCTCAGGTGTTTGATTAGAAAAACAAAACCTGAACCTGCCACTGCCACCCACACCTGGAAACAAAGCAAGCAGCTCTCACGGTGAGAAGTGTGACTCGGTTCAGTACAAAGTCATTAACACTAATCAGTCAAACGCAGACGTGCACTCAGGGCAGAGCTTGATTTATTTATTTTTTATTATTTTGCATCAGAATGCAAAAGAAATATGCATATTTCTGCCACATTTTAACTTAGAGAGTTTTTAGTTTTAATGTGGGTAATGTGTAATAAAACAAAGTTAAGGTTTTCCTCCAGCCGAGTTAAGAGAAATGATGCAGGTCGGGTTAATTGTGTCGAGGTGTGCTGGTTAATGAGGCTCACAGAGCGGACAGAGCGCCTGTTTGACTAATGAGAGCATCTGTCGAAGCACAGCAGCCTGCAGCGCGCACGCACGCACACACACACACACACACACACACACACACACGCACACACATAGAGCATGTCCCAGGAGGAAACTGCTTTCACTTCTCTCTCATCACAGACTTTGTCAACTCCAATCTGTCTCCCATCTCATCTCTATGACGATGCCCTCTCCTCCTCAACTGATACAGTAATCCATGTAACATCTTCATCATCACTTTATTCTGAGACCTGTGCCCGTAGCATTTTGGCATGGGTGACTGCATGGTCAGGAGTGCTTTCCCTAACCCTAACCCTAATTAAAAAGCAGCCATTGGTATAATCCCATACTGTCCCCCCAAAACACAAAACTGAAATAAAATAATAAACTGATGTACTCGTAAAATGGCAACATATTCTGCAACAGCTTTAAAAACAATAGAAATGTGTTACATTTACAGCCAAAAACCAAAATCTTTTATGTCAAATTTTTGGCAAAATATTTTGATGCTTGTTGTTTTAATTATGTTATTTATTGTTTTGCTATCAATACTCTTATTCAGCAAAATTTATTTAGAAAACAAACATTTAAATTTTCTCTCTGGGGAATAAAAGCTCTGGTGCGCTTGTTTGAGGAACTGAAATTCAGCTGGAGGAGAAATTAACTTTAGACGGCAGGCTTTGGCCCCTCTGATTGACTACCAGGAACATGACTCTACCACTGACTCTTTTTGTTCTGTTGTTCTTGATGTTTTATCTCCACAAATAACACAAGCCTGGAGGAGTTCTGCCGTGTGGTGGAGTTGCTAATGCTAACGATTAGCTTCTACTAGCCAAGACGTTCTCTGCTGTTTCCTGGACGCTAAACCAACAACAGCCTTCCCCGTCGTGAGTCAAGATGGGTGAGTCCATGAATGTTAAGTGACAGTGTGACGTAGATCTGTCACCGTCTATTTTCTATCAGCAGGAGATAGGTGTAGGAGACTATTTTCATGTTCAGCCTGAATGAAAAACTCACAGTGACCCATTAGAAATAATAATTAAAAATGTTTTTTCAGTGACGTTGACCTTTAATGTCCAGAGTTCAACATTAAAACTAAAGGAAAGGTCAAAACATGCTTTTAAATTACAAACTTCATTTCACTGATAATAATTCTTTTGTAGCACCAATAAATGATGTAAATTTGTTCCCCGCTGCTGTAAGAAACTGGAAATGTCAGACCCTAGATGTTTAAGATGTGAAACATCTCCAACATGTTACTTTGGTTTGATTCATGTTTTAGTTCAGAGGGTTTCCTGCTCCTTTTGTTTTCCGTCCAAACTAAAATGAAAGGTTTGAAAATGACCAAAATTGGAGTTCTGAGTATTTTCCACATGACAAACGTGTGTTCTCATTATGTCTCACTTGATCTTTCTCTCTGCT
Source organism: Aphyosemion australe (assembly GCA_006937985.1). Taxonomy (NCBI): domain Eukaryota; kingdom Metazoa; phylum Chordata; class Actinopteri; order Cyprinodontiformes; family Nothobranchiidae; genus Aphyosemion; species Aphyosemion australe. Next base: position 834,872 of record SSNS01000034.1, read on the forward strand.
CCTGTTGGACTCAACAGCAGAGTGAAGATGATTCACATCAAAGAAACATTCAAGGAAATGTTAACGCCTGACTCATCTTTACTGATGGCATACATTAGTTGGTCTGTGGGTGCGTTTCTATGTTGTCCCTGGCTCTTTTGCTCCAGTGTTCTCATGTCTGTTCACGCTCATGCAAAAACCCGGGGCAGACACAAAACCCACGAAGCACAGCAATAAAGGAAGTCTGACATGAAAATATTCACCTCAGTAGGAATTTAAGTGACATTTAATAAAATATTGGATATCTAACATTTGTTTTATTGCAGAGGTGTTTTTGAAGAAATGTTTAAAGGTCAATTTTTCTCATATTTTAATACGTTTGCAGTGGTCTCTAGTAAGAATAAATGCCTTGTAAGTCGTTCTCTGGGGGAAAAAAGCTCAGATGCTCCTGTTTGAGGATGTAGACGTCAGGAGAAAGTGGCAGAAGATGGCAGGATTTGGACATCTTGCCTCTGATTGGCTAGCAGCAACACAACTCTACCACTGACTTTGTTCGCTCTGCAACGTTGATGTTTTATCTCCACAAATAACACAATCCTGGAGTTCTGCCATGTGGTGGAGTTGCTAATGCTAACGGTTAGCTTCTACTAGTCGAGACGTTCTCTGCTGTTTCCTGGACGCTAAACCAACAACAGCCTTCGCCGTCGTGAGACAAGATGGGTGAGTCCATGAATGTTAAATGACAGTGTGACATAGATCAGAAGTTAATGCAGGAAATAGGGGTAGAAGACTTTTTTACATTCAGTCTGCATGTTAAACTCAGAGTGACTGATCATTTTCAACAAAAATAAGTAAAAAATGGTTTCTCAGTGAACCTGCTCTTTAAATAAAAGCTTTAGGTGCTTTTGGTGAAATAGTCAGTATTTTCCCTTTTAACAATTTCATCTGATTTAGCATTTTTGTCACACTGTTTTCAGATTAGCACATTCATTTACCAGCAAATACAACCTGAGTTAATATAAAATGCAGTTTTCTACTAATAATTTAATTTATTAGGAGAAACACATCATGCCCTGGTGTAAATAAATGACAACAAAGAAAAAAAGCCTCATTTTGTTACAGTTAAGGTCAGAGGTCATGACTGAATAATAAAAACGTGGTCGTGGAAGAGTTCCAACGCTAAAACCTCTGCTGGTTAAAAATCCCTGTTTCACATTTGTCTACAAACATTTTAATGATCAATAAGACTTGAGAAAATTTAGACCAACAAGAAAAAGGTTCCTGCAGTTATAAAACTAAAGCACGGTGGTGGTAGTGTGATGATCTGGGGTACCTTTGCTGCTTGAGGACCACTTTTTCATGGAACCATGAAAAATCCCAAATTCTTCTACAGAGATGAGAGACCAGTTATCACAACTGTTTCACTGTTGTTGCATTCAAGGATGTTACAACCAATTGTCAAACTTGGGGGTCAATTACTTTTTCACACAGGACCAGGTTGGCTTGGAACGTGTTGTTCCCTTAAAACATTAAAATCATAATTTGAAAACTGCATTTTTCTTGGTCTGATGTCAAGGTTTATTCTCTGATCCGACACGTTTAAGTTTGACAACAAAAACTTTTTTACATCAAGTCAAGAAGTAAAAGTAGTAAATAAGTAAAATACTGCAAAATAAACGAAACGAAAAAAACAACAACTAAACAATAGGCAAGCAAAACACAACAGAGTACATGAAAATAAAATAAAACATTAACACGAAGCGCCTGAAACTTCACTCAGCAAGAGTCTAGGAGTTGATTTTCTCTGTTCCTACAAAGATGCAGCCATCTGTAAACATCTTTTATCTGCTTCATGAACAACAGGATTGTGCAACTCAGAGCAACTGTTGCGTTTCAAACAATAGGAGAGGAGCTACTGAAGTCAACTTTCTCACATGGATTCAGTGTTTTTATATATTTTTGCAGTACCAAAGCTTGTTATGCTGTTTTAAAGCAGGATGGATGAAAATCCAATAGACTTGCACTACGTTAGTAAAGAGGTGAGGACCAGTATTGTTTTACATGGGAAATAGAATAAAAAGGGAAGTTGTGTGAGAGCTGAAAGGAGACAGAATCAGGGAGGATTAATGCAGAGGGAAGGAAGCAGAGGGGGGATCCGTTGGAGTGATAAAGATAACACCAGGATGTGACAAAGAGAGCCCAGAGGAAGAGACAGAAGGACTCAGATGACACACCGAGGATTGTCTAATGGAGCTCAGCTCTGAAGAGAGATGTTGCTCCTGTCCTTAATGAAGCCTCGAGGTCCCGACAACTGAAGCCTGGAATGAAAACTTAAGTCCCTCAGAACAGTGTTGGTCTGTTTGAGATGATGGGGATCGTAAATTTTTCCTTCCCTAAGCTCAGCTGTGAGCTCGGGGAACAGTAACCCGATTATAACCGCAGGAAAGAAGAAGGAAGGTGTTTCCATCTAACCAGGACTCTAAGAAAGAGAATTATATAAAAATGAAAGACAGAAGTTAGAAAATAAAGATTAAAGAGGAGAATAAATGAAGTAGGGAAATGAAAACTAAGTAAAGAGGAGCAGCACACATTTAACATGAGATGAAAACAAGAGGTGAAGAAAAAGAAGAGACAAAAAACAGATTTTTGAGGAGAGGATTAGAGTGAGAGATGAAGAAATGAGATTACAGATTAGGGACCAACATTGAGGAAATGATAGAAGAGAAGAAAATAGAAGCAGTTTAAATAAAAATGAGAAAATGATAGATTTAAAGAGAGGAGGAGAAGATGACTGGAAACAAGAAGAGGAGGAGGAGAATTAAGGTGCAGAGGAGGAAGAGGAGGAGGAAGATGTCAGGTGAAATGCTAAATTTTGGAAAACCTCTTCTGACGGGAGAGGAGATGAGACGAGGAAGGCAGAACGCACTCGCACAGCCTGCAGCTTCATCCTGTGTGCATGTGTGTGTGTGTGTGTGTGTGTGTGTGTGTGTGTGTGTGATGCAAGCCTGCAGGGCTCTACTGTAATCGAGGCCGGATGGACATCAGGGCTAAGAGCTGCTGCAACCCTGCAGGATGTAGAAGACACACACACACACACACACACACACACACACACACACACACACACACACACACACACACACACACACACACACACACACACACACACACACACACACACAGGTAGAGACAGCTGACTTTCTTCTTTGTTCTGTTTCATTTTATTGTTCGTCTTTCTTCCTCGTCTTGATTTTGTTTTTCCTTCATAACGTTGAGACTTCATTCTTCCTTTGTCTCACTGTCTTCCTGCTCTCCTCATCCTTTTTCCTAAAGGTCTTTGCTTCCGACTTCCATCCCTAGAGAAGACCAGTGTTATGATGGTCTTGTTTATTACGTATCATCAACTCCTCACACAGCTGTGGTTCTGTATTAGGCATCAGATAAGTCATCACATTTACATAAAAAACATTAATTGAACTCAAGGTGAGAAATATATGAATCAACAAAAGTCAAAACCTGGAAAAATAATCCGAGATGTATGATTTATGTTCATGTTCCATCTGTTTACATGGAGGGGTTGGGGTTTCACTGTGGCCGGCCAATAGGGGGCGCATCGGTTCAACTTTCATGGTACAATCAATTATATTTTAAATGAGTTAAAGGTATAAAAAATCTTGAAAAATTAAAAAAAAATCTTAAAATATTTTATAGACAGACAAAAATGTAACCATTTGAAAAGGAATTATGTCATTGCCCCACTTTTAACCCCTGACCCCATGCATGTCAGTTAGCTTTGTTATCCATGCCTTCTTGTGTGTTGAAGTTATTACAATGTTTTGGGTTGTTTTTTGTATTGATGAAAACATTTCTAGACATGTTGCTGTGTCTATGAGCATAATTTAAGACATTATGTTAAAATAATGTTTTGGGAAAAACCTATTTCCCGTGTTAATATTCTGTTATTTTGTATAGTAGACATAGTATTACTAATCCTAGGTTTTAACAGTAAAACTCCCAGCTCCTCCACATGTGAGCAAACTAAAAGCAACACTAAAGTAGCTTGGTGAACCATCCTTTATATGTGAATATATAGTCTGGCCATGACCCATAGCTCTCAGTCATGTGGGCGGGATCTACAGTTGTCTTTCAAACTGTCTCCACATGCTATTGGACAACAAACAATGTGACATACTCACCGCTACGGAAATAACCATCTCAGTTTCGCTCATCGACATCCGACATCAGGGCAAAAACATTTTGCTTCTGCTACTGAATCTCTAGATTTCTAGGCTAACACTAAATAGTTTTATAACACTTTAAGCTATTGCTTTCAAACTGGTTTCAGTCGTCCTTGAGTTCTAAACAACCAAGAAAACAGCAAGAATGATGGCTAATAAAGTGATATGTTAAACAAAAAGGAGCCCAGTTTGGTTTCCTGTGAATAAAATAACCCTATTTGATGTGGCTGTCTTTTGATTTAACATTTCAGGGAGAAAACTCCCAGCATCCTTTGTTTCTCATTAATTTGCTCTTCTACTTCTCTCTCCCTCTTGCTAATTACACTGCTGGAGCCTTTGATCTGTCCGTTAACCCTCCGTTAACAGAACAATTAGTCAGCAGCCATTCAGGTGAGGATTGATCCAAGCCACTCTGCGCCTACAAGGCTTTTAATGGATTTAATTAAAATGAGAAGTGTCTGTGTGTGTGTGTGTGTGTGTGTCTTTGAGTTAACACCCAAAGCAGGATCAGAATAAAGTGAAACACGCTTGAACACTGGGTTGTCAGGGAAACGCAATTAATATCTACACATAAATGCGGCGCTTTGTTAAGTCAGAGAGAACGTGAACGAGGCTCAAACAAAGCTTTAAATATGCTTTTATGTAAATTATGAAACAAAGAATTAAAAAAGGCCGTCCGCCAGTGAATCTGGGTTACATTTTTATCAACGTGGAAAAATAAAGAATAAAAACAAACTGTTTCACAGGCTTTAAAAGATAATAAAACTAAGAGAGAAATTCATGAATTAATGACAAAAAGTCAGAAAAAACAGCTATTCTGTTTGATCAAACCCTTAAACAGAGATTTAGACATTTAGATCATTTCTTCTACATGAAAGATGTTCCAAATGAAGTGTTTTAAATAACAGTTGGGCTCTACAAAAGGTTCGTGTCTTAATACATTTTTAGGTATAATCTACAATCCTTCACATTTACATTCATGAAAATCCTTTAAAGGGATATTCCACCCCTAAGTGAAATTTGGTCTATTTCCATATTCCCCACAGTTAGATAAGTGAGAAAAAAGCATGTTGTAACCAGTGCAGAAATTCTCCTGATCTGGCTGCAGTCCGTCTGCTTTAGCTTAGCATAAACAATGGAAGTGAATGGCAGGTACTAGCATTTTGTGTGCAATTACTCAATAATGATACCAGTTATTCCTGGTGAGCTCCATAATCATGTCGACTGCAAATAAAAAGTAAGTAGTAACACGAAGGATTTGCAGGAGCAGATTTAGACTTGGGACTACATTACGACAAAGCACCGCTGTAACCCGCTGCTGCATGGCGCATGGATATAACACAGCGGTCAAAAATAACGTGTGATTATTTCTTTCTGTAGTTTTATGCACAGGCGTAATGCAGGAAAATGCCTGTTAAGTGTGTAGCTTTGTCGTAATGTAGTCCCAAGTCTAAATCGGTTCCTGCAAATCCTTCGTGTTACTTCTTGTTTTTTTATTTGCAGTCGACATGATTGAGTAATTTTAATCACTTCACATCTAAAAACATACATTACTGTACGAGCATCAGAAATGTGACCCAGGCTCAATCTCAGACACTTGTGCTGATTTGGTTTCCAGGTGTGGCCAATTAAAGGGAAAACTAATGAAGAGGGACTTTCCACATGAGCAAACCAGCATTTTCAATTAATCCAAGATGGGGAAAGGATCTCTGAAAAGTGTGAAATGCCTCATATGAGGTTTTAAAGGGACACTAGTCAGTTTTGGCTTGTTTTTAGCACCCCCTAGTGTTTGTTGGTGAAACCGAAAGTAAAACTTATCTCTCCTCGCTGTGCGTTCGTCTTTTTAACACCTTAATCTAACTCCTGAAATGTCTCCTCAGCCTTAATTAGTTTCTACGGGAGTTATTCGTTAAACAAATCAGCTGTGTTCATGATCTAAAACATGCAGGAACAAGACTGCAGAGCCAGGTAGGTCAAGCTGAATTTTTCTAAGTCCCAACAGACCGGACCGGCAACTGTGAAGTTGCAAGTGGAATATTCTGGCCACAGGGGGCGACAGGGGCTGGGTGGCCTTCCATTAACCATGTAAAGGGTCATTTTAGCACATACTGGCTCAAGAAAATGATTTAAAAATATTAAAAAGTTGCAAGGTATTCCTTTAAAGCCTCAAAAATCCACAAAAGTCTTTGGCAACCACATAAACTCCAGTGAAAATGTGTGACATCATGTTTGTACAATCAAAAAGAGTGCAGCCATGACAAAAAACATAGTGTTTCTGTCCTCTGTTCTATCAAAACTCTCGTATTTCCATCAGAACAAGTCTGCCCCGCTGTGAGTCATCACCCATGTGACCTCCAGAGCACCTCCCCTTTTGTCCCTCCTGTCATTTCCCACCTAACAGTCCACCCCCCACCCCTACCCCCGTCAGATGTGACTGACAGGCCGGGTTAAAGGACAGGACCACTGGGAGGAAACAATGATTGAGGCAAAGAGAGGCCAAAGAAGGCCAACGAGAGGCGCTGAAAACCTGAGACACACTCGGAATTTTAAACTCAGAGACTTTCTGGGCTTGAATCTGAGCTTAGAAGTTAAAAAAAGCAAAAATGTGAACAAAAATACTAGAAAGAGGGAGATTATAAACCAATTAACGTAATGTTTAGGGTGAATTCTGGACAAATTTGACAGTAATATATTAATATAATACACGTTTGCTTTATATGTACTTCCCATGATTATTACCGAAACAGAAATCACAGCTCAGTAATATTTATATCTCACTTCTGCTGCTCACATTAACAGCAGTTCCATAATCCCACTCATATAATCCCATTCACACAGACACAGACAGCATGTTTCTTTCGGTTTATCTGCTTGAGTGAACTAACAACAGATTTAACACCAGCAGCCTGTTACGCTCAGCGATAGTGGACCAACGCACACGTCCATCTGCTGTGTGACGCCGTCAGGACCCTGAAACCTCGTGCACAAACTGTCACTGAATCTGTGGTTTTGAATAACACCAGATATTCTCACCGGATCCACCAGATTAACACACTGGGCGTCTGCTTTGGATGTACGAGGCTCATCTAGTTATAAATCTAACAGATTCAAATTTTTAATGAGGATGATTGATTTCCTCTCAGTTAGTGAAACAACATTTTTTTGTGAATAATCTGCAGGGTTTTGAGATTTATTGTTTTCATTTCATATTTGTTATCCGGCTGCATGGTGGTGATGTTGGTGGCACTTTTGCCTCGCACCACCAGGGTTGCAGGTTTGAACCCCATCTGCAACCTGTGTGGAGTTTGCGCGATCTCCACATGCATGTGTGGGTTTTGCCCTGGTACTCCGGCTTCCTCCCACTGACCAATAACATCCATATCAGTTTAACTGGCAACCCTAAATATAATGGTTGTGTGTCCCTGTGATGGACTGGTGACCTGTCCAGGGTGTCCTCTTCTTACCTGGTGACTGCTGGAGATGTGTGTGTGTGTGTGTGTGCGTGTGTGAGTGTGTGTGTGTGTGTGTGTGTGTGTGTGTGTTCTATCTTCTCTAACCCGCAGTGAGTCGTGACAGATGGCTGCTCATACCGACCCAGGTTCTGTTGGAGGGTTCTTCCTGTTAAAAGGGAGTTTTCCTCTCCACTGTCGTTACATGCTTGCTTAGTACAGTAAGATTACTGTAGTCTCTGACACAAGTCAGTGATGCAATCTCCTGGGTTTCCTTATATAGGAAACTTTGAACTAATTGGCATAATGAACTGAACTCAACTGGAAAGTTTACTTTGTGAAGTGCCTTGAGATGACTATCGTCATGATTTGGCGCTATATGAATAAACTGAATTGAATTAACCCTAATATAGAATAAGGAGTTTAGGAGGTGTTTATTATAAGAAATAATAGGAATTTTGCTTCCAATAACAGTTAATCCATAATTTGAATAAATGAATTAGGTGATGACTCAAATTTGGAGTCATCTCTGTATCCATTAGCATTTGGCTACAAGCTCTGATTTGCCATGTGGCCATATAAGGCTCACAGTGGTCACAGTGTGCCTCCAAAATTGCACCTTTTCCTCATAAACCCATCCTGATTGTGTGCAGTAAACATGACCCCCTCCAACGTTCTCTTTCTATGTCTTTGACCTTTAAAACATTGTGGCGGTTCTCTGGGGCCCTCGTCTGCAGAAGAGTTCCCGACCTCGTCTCTGAAGGGGCCAATTAAGCCGACAACCGGGGCAAAAAAGAGGCACAATGAGTCCATTCAGCAGCTTTGACAAGCAACCTTCCACTCAGACTGTTGTGGCTTTTGTCTCAGTGAGGGTTGAGGTCTCGCTGCTCTGCCTGATCTGTGGGCATGTTTGGGTGTTTTGGGGTGTTTGGGGTCCTCAGAGTCGGAGAAGGAGCAGGAGCTCGGTGTTTGTTTGTGTGTTTGGAGGGTTTGATTGGCAGCAATTATTGTAGAGTTCACAATAGGGTAAGAACTTGTGTGTGACCCAGCTTACACACTCAAGAAATGCAAATACACAGAAAAATGCAGAAATAAATTCATCAACAGATATGTGAAAGTAACCCACAAATGAAGTGGGTGTGTTGAAAACGCATCTTTTCTCTGTCTCCAGCACATTTCTGTCAGGAAAATAAATTAAATTCAGTTTTTTTTCTTCTTTTATTTGGCACAGAATCTAATTGAAAGCTCTGTAATTAGAGAGCTTCATTTGCACATGAAATGATGCAGCGCCTTCTGCCCACACTGACGGGGAAGATACGTTTTTGTTTCACAGAACCGCGCTCACACCAGTAGCCTGATCCGTTAGAACGTGTGAGTGGAGGTGTGATTACCAGTCCAGTGGCATAATCTATAACATTTACAATTACTGGTTCAACACTGGAACATTAGCTTCAACACAAACCAGCTAGGCCTTTAATAATGGTTGGAAATCACAAATGTGAATTTAAGTGATAAACACTGTATTTCAAAAGTAATGCTAGCTAAGCTCCAGTTATTGCTTCATTTATACCCAGGAATTAAAATGTGCCCTACCAAGTGCAGGGCTGCTAACACGCACGCATTGAGCGTGAGTCACACGCATCTGACCCCCTTCACACGCTCTCACGCCACACTTCCAATTTCTCACGCTGAAAAAGCACCACGGTGAGGTTAGTTGGACAGTGGATATTCAACAGACATTACTCCATAGTTCACTACGGTCAGCGATGAGTTTATATGCGCTATGATGTGTGTGTGCGCTGCGCCACAGAGAGACGGAGGTCAGCTGTGTTCCGAGGACTCGCTCGTGAAAGCGGTGGTTCGCTTAGGGACCGTCAACAATTTCTAGTCAAGTCAAACTTTATTTCTATAGCACATTTAAATGGCAACATCGTTGCCGCAAAGTGCTGCACAACAATAATAGTAATAAAAACGAATAAAAATGAAATTTAAAAGCCAACAGAGCCTTGTAAAGTATTAAAACCAAAGGCAAATAAGAAAGAATTACGTAGCAAAAGTTAAAAATAAAAACAACAGATAAAAATGATATCACAGGTAAAAAGGTAAAAACAAAACAAAGGGAAACCTGCAGTTGCTTAATTACATCTAAAATGCCAGTGAATACAAGTATGTTTTCAGACGTACTTTAAAAGAGGCCAGCGTATCAGCTGCCTTTACATCCAGGGGTCATAGTCATTTGAGAACGCATACAAAAAGTCCTTCCAGCTTCATTAAGTTATTCAAAATCAGTTCTCAGTTCTGTTTCTAAACTAGACAACAAGACATAACGTTTTATGACACATTTCATACAATCTGACATTTTTTTAAGATTTTCATAAAAAATAAGATATTTTCTTCAAAAGCTTCCAGGAAAATTGATAAAAAAATAGTAAAAACCAATTCCCAATTGTGTTACTAAGGTAGACCAATGCAATGAGACACAACAGTTTTTAACATACTTCATACAATCTGATCTTTTTTTATTAGGATTTTCATTAAAAATATATAATTTTTTCAAAAGCTTCTAGGTTAAATTATGTAAAAAAAAAATAATACTCAAAACCAATTCCTAGAGGTGGCAGCTTGGAAATACCAAGCAATAGGATTCCTTTAGAGTGGGAGGAATGGAATTGTTTTGGGGTCATTGATCAATTTATTTGGAAGCTATATAAGAGCGGATCACTGCTTTCATCAGCGGGTCCTCGGAACACAGCTGACCGCAGTCTCTCTGTGGCGCAGCCGCGCAGCGCACAGCATGAAAACCATCTACTGACTGTAGTGAACCAGGAGTGAATGTCTGTCGGAGCGGAGGGAGGCGAGACGACCCCCCAAGTCTCACGCATGGAAAACTTCAAAAGTTGGCAGCCCTGCAAGTGGTTGACCTAGCATAAGGTTAGCGTAATGTTGAGCGCTACGCTAATCACTTAGCTTCAATACACAAAAGAAAAATTCCTTTTCGTTTCTCTCCCTCCTCTTCCTCAGTTAGCTTGAATTGTACAGACTGATATTAATTCAGTGTATGTTGAGTTAGCATTCAAGCTAGGTTGTGTGCTAAACCATAGACATGACTACGTAGACGCGCCATTGGGCGCTGGAGAGCGCAACAGCGTCGCTGCCATATTGGGTGGGTTCCTCACTAGCTAAACCCAACTGGTGTTTAAGCAGAGTGAGCAACTATGCCTGATTTTTGTGCAGCCTATGGCTACAACAACCAGTACACTATTGAAAATAGACCACATGGGATTACTAATGACTTTTCTAGCCCAACTGTTGGGAGTTTATATTTTGATTTATTTAAATCTATTTATATTTTAATTATCATGCCATACCATATGTCTGATTTTGGGAAAAAGCATGATAAAATGTGTTTTTTTAGTTGGGTAAGCAGCACCTTCCTCAGTAGAAATAAATGCACTGGGGGTAAATGGGAACCCATTCAAGATGGCGGCCCGCTGCTACGCCAACTCCAATAGGTAGCGCCAGTTCATGTCCATGTATATGATGTCTGTGTGCTAAACTGACTGTGCGTCACCCTGCAGTGCATGCTGGGAACTGGAGCACATTCTTGTTGATAGACCGCTCCCTCTTGTGGATCGCAAATCTATTGTTCAACACGACTTGGGTAAGTGATTAATTTCGCTCTAGAGGCCAGGGGAGGGACTTAATGAAATTTAGGAAAAATTACCTACGTTATATTAGAGAACAGGTTCAGATAGTCAAATTTAAGCACTTTTTAAATTACTTGGTGGTGGTCAGAGGGACCGATGGCGCCTGTGAACGCCAGTCTCTCCTCCATCAGTTCACGCCAGAGCAGCTGTGGCTACACTGTAGCTCATCACCATCAGGGTGTGAACGTGTGTGCATTGGTGAATGACTGATTGTGTTGTAAATAGCCTTGGGGGGTGCTAGGATGAAAAGGCGCTAAATCAATACAGGCCATTTACATTTACTTTAAACATATTACACTAGCTACATACCCCAAAGGGTTAAAAATGTCGTGGAAGCTGAGCTCAGAAAGGGTTTTTTACACCCACACACATTAAATTAAGATGATAATAAATCTGAAAGACTTCTAATAACAACATTTTAATCCTTTTGATAAAAAATTTCCAGTGAATGTTACATAAATTTAATCAAAGCTGAGTTTTACTTATTTTTTCCAGTTGACGCACAAAATAATATGTATCTGCTTTGAATTCATGGTCTGGATTATGATTACAGTGGAGCTACTGATTGAAAAGTACAATCTGTTGGAAGAATAAATTAAAATTAGAAAGACGTCCCTCAGACCTCTACATTAGGTAACTCCTTCCATTCAGCTTTTAAATCTACAGATTTGTGAAGCTGGCAGTCAGCGACTCTTTAATGACACACTAATCTCATGAAACAGTCGTTAACATGTTAAGTCTGCATGACCGAGAAGAGCGATAACACTGATCAGTCGAGATGTGGAGTCTTCAACACAGACTCATATCAATTTATTAAACTTGTTGCCGAACTTGATGGGAAAGTTGTGCCAATTGACCCACAGAGGAGCCGTGACTCCGACGTCCAGCTGTGTCCTTCCATAATGAAGGAGAAAGGCAGCAGACAGAGGGTGTGGGAAGGAGGAGAAGAAAGACAGAGTGGGAAGACAGAAGCAGGACTTTCGCTCTGCTAATGAGGTGTGGAAATGTTATCAGTGACAGGACTAATTATTTTCTCTGCGTAGTTAAGACGCAGTGCTAATCCTGTTAGCATGGAGGAAGAGGAGAAAACGAGAGCCGAGAGTAATAAAGATAGATGAGAAAGAAGTGAAAGGATGAGTATCATGTCGTAGAGGATGGAGACAACGGATGACAGAATGATGAGTTACAATTCAACGACAAAAGGAAGAAAATAGGACAAAGAAAGATGAAAAATGGAAAAGAAGTGAAAATTTTAATGGGAAACAAATGATAAATAAAGAATGGGTGGATGGGAAATGCTGGATGAAGTAAAAAGGGGCAATAAAAAGAAAGAATTGGTGGAAAGGGATAAAGATGATTCATCAAAGAAATAGAAGAAATTAAAAAAATAAATCAAATTTGAAAAAATAAAAAAATACTGAAATGGGCCAAGATGGTGGTGTAGAAAGAGGATCAGGTTTAATGGAGGGAAAAATATTAGATTATATGAACGGGATGAAAATAAGTGAAAAATAATTCTGGGAGACAGATCAGAAAAAAGAAATGATGAAAGATGAAGGGATGTGGGAACATAAAGGTAGTGGAGTATGATTTTTATGATTTTATGTGATGCTTGTATTGTGATTTTAATTGTAAAGAGCTTTGGTCGGCCTTGCGATTGTTGGAAAGCGCTTTAAAAATAAAGTTTGATGATTAAAAGGAGTAAAGATTGGGCGGTGAAATGTGGAAAAGAATGAAAACAGGTAATAAAGGAGTGGTGTTTGGAAGATGGGGAAGATAAAGGAATATAAGAGGCTGAGAAGGATGGATGAAAGGAATATGGAAGAAGTTTGAAAATATTAGTCAACTAAAGACAAAGATGGAAAGGTGAGACATGGAGAGGAATGAGGATGATAATCTTTTCATTTTGTCTTTCTTTTTTCACCCGTTTTCCAATTATGAGGACAGGAAGTCGTTAGTGGAACCATGGCTGCACTTCCTGTCTCCTGATTAGTAGAGAATTTGCATTTTTGTTTCATGTTTTCTTTTCTTTTTCATTTTTTCCCTGTTTGATCTGATCTCTGAGCTTCATAGAGACAAATTGGGTGTTAGCAGAGTGTCGCTGTGCCGACCTGCTGCTTTCTAACACCCTCATAAATTTGTAAAAGCCCACCCATTAAAGAGCGTGTGCACGCTTATTGATCATAGACCGTTAGAAGATATGTGCAGTTGTTTGCTCAAAACCTTTTGTTTTCTTAGCTTCACCAGCAGAGAGAACAAAAACAGGTTTTCTGGTTTAAAAGCTGCAAATGAAATATTTATATTTATAAATTCAGACAAATATTAAAGCTAACAATAAAAAACATGCACTGTACAGAGTAACGTGTCTTTAAAATGTGCAAACTCCATGCATTTCAGGCCAGTCTCTTGATAATGCTTGTGAGCATGTGGAAATTTCAACCTAAGGGTAGAGAGATGGAAAGGTCACGAGGACATTAAAATCAAAGGAAAACTTGGAAACATGGATGTACTTAATGAATTTCGTGGTGATCGGCCTATTAGAATTTAAGATATCTTGACATTTTGGCCCAAAGCTGCAGCTGATGAAAGGTCATGAACTGGCCAGGATAAAAGAACAGTAATGTGACCCACCACCCACTACAACCCTACACATTTAACACACAGTAATAGTGAAAATAAAGATGATGCTCATGGAACGACAGTCTGCTGCAGAAATCCTGTGATTCAGAGATGATGATTATTTAAAGTGAGAATGTGTAGTTTTTACCGTTAATCTCTGGAAATATCCATCAAAATGTTGAAGATGAATAAAATGATGTCCAGTTGTGAAAAATATTGGCAGCTTTGTAACATATAACCATAAAAATAGGTACTAAAATACATAGGGCGTGGGTCTAAGTCTCTGGAGGACACCATATTAGACGCCATGTTTCCTTCTACGTGCGCCGGCTCGAGGTCCTGCGCCTGCTGATGACGTCACACTAGATGATCGGCTGGACGTACGACTTACGGAAGTTACATTACAAACTCGTTCCAAACCTATATGAAAGAACAGAATCGAAAAAGAGACATGATATATTTTGGCCAAGTTGTATTGCCGTAGTGTGACATCATTAGCAGGCGCAGGACCCCGAGCAGATCCGAAACCTACACCGCCAGAAAACTAGCATCAGCGTTGCATTCTTTCGATGGAATTAACTGAAGGACTATCAAAGTCTGAGGAGTCACGGCGAGGTCACATGCTTTCTGCAAACAGAAAACATTTACCGTAATGTTTTTTTAAACTAGCGACGGCAATATGGTGTAAAACTACCCTGAAATGTACAGTATATACTGCCCCCTATCGCCAGGAAACTACACACTGTCACTTTAAAATTATACAAGTTAAAAAATGTATATTTATGCCTTAAAATGTCCTAAACTTGCCATGTTTGATTGTACATGTTTTTTTTATTAGCTTTATTACTTTTCCTGAATCACAGCTGACATTTAACCTTTTGTCTTCTTTTCTGTTTGGTGGAACAGGAAATGTTGATGAATAACAATAAAAAAAAACATTAAATTCAGCTCATTATTTGTAAATTTATGATTATATATGTAGCATCTTACAGCTTATTCATATTAGAGTCAGACAATGAAACCTTGTCCAGCGTTTATTAGTATATCTTACACATTGTGTAACACAGCACCATACCAGGTGATTTGGATGCTGAATAAGAGTTTAATTAATAAAATACTGAATGGGTTGTCAGCCGCGCCTTCAGTCTGGTGTCCTTCTGTAAAATGTGACACCAAACTTGTTCTGTTGATCATCTTGAATCTGTAATTGCTCTCTAATTGCTCCTGTTTTGTTTTCTCGTCTCTGAACCGATCTTGGCAAACAGTCGCTCTTCTTCCAGCCTGTTTACTGAGCCGCTGACTGATCCGAGCTGATATGTGAGTGTTGCAGAGATCAGCTGTGCACTGAAAAGTGTCGTCTGCATCTTTCCTTTGCTCACGCATGCGTGGATGTCTACGTCCGTCTCTGTGAGCATCAGTTTGAGGTGTTTGCTTCTGGAGAGTGGACACTTTGGACAGCATTCACTTCGGGCCATTGCTTCACAGAGCTGTCTGATACCACAGCTTAGAAGACTGAGTGCAGAGCCAAGGTCTTCTGCTGGCTTCATATAGAACCTCAGTCGAAATGAATCTAATTCAGACAACACAGATTCTCCTCCATAAATCCCAACAATCCCAACTGGGAGCGTACTAATAAAGATGTTTTCTGCTTTATTCTGACTCTTGAGAATAAACAGAGAGAGTCTGCTTAAACTTGTGTGGCTTATGTTGAAAAATTAATG
This sequence comes from Aphyosemion australe, assembly GCA_006937985.1. Lineage (NCBI taxonomy): Eukaryota > Metazoa > Chordata > Actinopteri > Cyprinodontiformes > Nothobranchiidae > Aphyosemion > Aphyosemion australe. The sequence goes on from SSNS01000034.1 coordinate 850,585, forward strand.
TCTCCTGAGTTGCAGTTTTAGTTAAAAGGTTTCCTTAGAACTTTCAGAAGATCCTGATTTGCGAAATTTCAGCATGATTTACTCTACTAATAAGAAAAAAATCTTTCTGAAATGGAAACAGTCATACATATTTAATTGTTGCAGTTTATGGACCGCATCTTCATTCTGTAACAATTTTCATTGCAACTTAAACTGTTTTATTCGCAAATTTTGTCACTGCCCTCTCCAAAAGTTTCTGACTAAAGGAGTCCACACTGGAGGCGTGAAACAGCAGCGGAACGTCGCTGCTTCAAATAGAATCCATTATAGTCTATGGCGTTGATTCGAACCAGCCGCGGTGCGGAACTTTTCAGGTGCGTCCCAGAAGCGGCTTGCCGTCCCATGCGGCTAAAGTTAGGATCGGGTTCTATTTTTGTCACGAGCCACTTCTGGGATGCATCAATTTCCACAAATTAACATAGTGCTAGACAGGAAATCACATTCGATTTCAGTGTAAAACGTCCAGTATTTGTCAAAATAAAAGAATATTGCAGCGATGTGATTTCATATCTATGTAGATTACGTCTATACGTGTGACCTCACAGCTTATTTACTACCAGTATCTTTTGAGAAGTGCAGCGGTGTGTTTTTCATAGCTGCAAAAGTGTTCAACGCAGTTGGTCCCACAAGGTCACAAATCACAGGAGAATTGCAACACCACGTGTGATTTCGGCAGTTCACACGATAATATGCAAGTAGAAAGACGGCAGCAAGTATCTATTTTCTGTTTTGTTTACTTCAGCTACGAATGTTTCACAGGCAACGACGTACCTTTTTTTACTAGTTCAGCAAATGGGAATCTGCACATAACTTTTATTTTGAAAGCTTCCAGATGTTTTACACTTTTTTCGTGTTTGAGTTCCTGTCTGGCCCAATCTGAACTGCGGAGTTCTGGAAGCGTAGCGTGTAAAGAATAGACTTGAAGCGTGAGAAATGTAATGCTTTGCAGCCGATGGAAACGCACATATCCACTATTTCAGTGGCTAAATGCTGCGTACTGCGTTTCACAGACGTTGCACACGTTTATGCATCTGGAATGTGGATGTTTTTCCTCAATTCTATCCTCTCATGACCCAGTCTCAGTGTGCCAGTTCAGTATTAATTAACTATAATTTAGCATAAAATTGTTTATTATTTTTGCAAGAAACTGTTTTATTTCCCTATTATTATTGTTGCATTTCATTATTTGAGTCCTATTGTGTATTTTATCCTCATTCAGTTGATCTTGTTAAACCTCTGGAGTGTTGCATCCAAACGATCTTTCATTAGATGATCACATCTGAGTCACAAAGCTTACAGCAACACCAGAAGCTCTGTGACTAGAAAGCAACCCTCGTCGACGCTCGGAAACATTTTTGGAAAATCACCTTTTGAATGTAGTTTGTCTCACCAGCCCAGTGAGACGCTGGGTTAAGCTCGTGTCGGTTTTAGAGCAACAAACCGAAGCATGTCTGCACGTTATGAAACATCTCACACGGTTTATGTGGAAGGTTCAGACTTGGAAATGGAAAGAAAAGAAATGGCTCTTTGGGATTTAAAGTGACACCGATTAAAAACCAGCAGGAGGTGTCACACCTTTCAGCGAGCTCGTCATTTTGTTGACTTTTAGCTTTTTAGTATTTATTTGTCACAATTAAGATTAGCTTAAAGGGGTTAGAGTCCTCACAATAAAGAACAAACATTTTCCAACACATTATGGATGTGTGTGTGTGTGTGTGTGTGTGTGTGTGTGGTGCCTTATCTGTCCCAGTCGCAGGCTGTGGAGCCCTCCAGAACATTCCACCAGCTCTGAACACATTGCCAGCTGGCACAATCACACACACGCACACACACACACACACACACGCACACACACACACACACACACACACACACAGGCCTGCTTTTGGCCCTCACACATCTGAGGATACATGTACCCCAGGCATCCGGCAGCAGCAGAAGAGGAGGGGACGACAGACAGAGAATTAGGGCAGAAAAGAAGAATGAGAGGAGGATGCAGAGAAAAGAACAGAAAAGATGAAGTGAATCACCACAAATTGTAAAGAGAATCTAGATGTTATTTAGGGGAAATGAGAGAAATAATCAGATTTAATTACACGCTTATTCCTAAAACGTGACAAATAAATAATCACGTATTCAAGAATGAATTGTAGGAAGTTGAAAAAGTCCTCATCCTCACAGACGCCCTTTGATCAAAGCTTCCTTACCCTTCTTTGAGTCTTGACCTTTGACCTCAGCTGCTGCGACCTCCAGACATGTAACAGTGTGTGTGTGTGCTTTTATTACTCATGTCAGGAGGGCACAAATCTGTCCTCACAGTCTTTTCACGGGGACTCCACTTCCTTCTGAGGACAGAAAGCAGGACCCCGTAACGTAAATCAAATGTTGGTCAGATCTGAAAACAGACTGTGTTTGTTGTTGGGACGAGAAGAAAGGCACAACGGGGGCGAAGACGAAGAAGAAGAGGGTGAGGAGGTCAGAGGAGAGGAAGAAACAACAAGGAAATAGAAAATGATACTTTAAAAGCAAAAATATGTGAAAATAAAAAAGATAATGGAAAGTTTGAGGGAAGAATAAAGAGAACAGAGAACATCTATAGCAGGACTAAAGGAAGTTAGACAAAGAACGATGAGAGAAATTAAAAGCTTGGATGAGAAAATGAAGCTTTGATAATAAATTGAAGATGAGTCAGAGAACAACAAAGGGGACGATTAAAGGCAGAGCGTTAAGTGTAAAGAGAAGAATGTGTAAACAAAAGTAGAAGAGAAACAGGAATAAGACATGAGGATGAGGAGGATTAGAGGAGAAGGAAGCGCCCTGCAGGAGGTGCTGAAGGTGAAGGAGGTCTGACTCCAGGCTGTATGTTCAGCTTTAGTTTGTTTTAAGTTCAGTGGGACGCCGTGTTGAGTCAGGTGTGTGTTTGTGGCTGGAATATTTAAACCAGCACAACACGTTCTATTACCTCAGATGGGATTAATAATCTGTCCCAATCATTTAAACTCAAAACTTCTGCGTGTGAGTTAAACTTCACCGTGATGTTACATCTGAAATTCAATCCTGTTGCTTTTCAGTATAAAATGAATCTTCATATGAAGGCTTGTCTAATTAAGTGTAACATATACATCTAAATGTACTACAGACGTGGACAACATTGTTGGTACCAATGAAAGAAAAACCCACAATGGTCACAGAAATAACTTGAAAATAAATACAAATTCTATGAAATTCAACCAATGAAAGTCAGACATTGCTTTTCAGCCATGGCACACTTTGCAGTTTTGGCTTGTTTTAGCACCCCCTAGTGTTCTTTAGCGAAACCGAAAGTGAAACTTATCTCCTCGCTGTGCGTTCATCTTTTTAACACCTTAATCTAACAGCTGAAACGTCTCCTCAGCCTTCATTAGTGTCTACAGGAGCGGTTCATCACTAAATCAAACAAATCAGCTGTGTTCATGATCTAAAACATGCAGGAAACATGCTGGAAGCAGACTGCAGCGCCAGGCATGTCAGCTGAAAGTCCAGTAGGGAGTGGTCTGCCACTCTGAAGTTGCAAGTGCGGTATTCTGGCCACAGGTGCAGTGGGGGTCAGAGTGACATTTCATGAACCCTGTAAAGGGTCATTTTAGCACATACTGGCTCAAGAACATGATTTAAAAATATGAAAAAGTTGCATAACATGGCTTTAAAGGTGGAATATGGAACGCCAAAGTGACATTTAGTGTGTGGAGGTTGTATTTGCAATAGAACAAGGTTTCCAGCCGTCAGGATGCCAGGTTCACTGCCGATAAGTGAAGAGAGCAGCCAGCACCACGTCCAGTGACGACCTAAACTCTCTCTGGTTTTAGATCTTTTATGGTCGCTCCTCTTCTGAGATAACAACATCTTCTGGGCTCAAAAGCTTGACTTGCCAAGTCCACCATTTTGGCATTTTCTTTTAGTTTAATTTTGGAGATTCTTGTGGGACAATAACGTCCAAGTTTAGTTCCACGTTTCATGTTTTCTTTAAGAATCTTTTTTTAAAGAGCATCGTGTCAAAAAAGGTAAAAAGAAACATGGAGACATTTGGAAACTCATGTCTCAGCATGTCCACACAGCTGCTGTCAGCCAGCCTGCCCCTGTAATCAATGACATCCCTCTGCATGTCATCACATCCCAAAGTATTTCTTTGTTATCTGAGAAGACACTTCTGAGCAGTGTTTTCTGGGAAATGGAGTCTCTGCTGGGCGTGCTGACAGAGCCTTGTCACCACGCTGCTGCCAGAGCGAGACGTTTCCTGCAGCAGACAGGACGTCGCTGACCTGATTTACATTAAGTTTAATACTTTAACACCAAAAACAAACTTCAGTTAATGGATAAACGTTAGATTTTGTTTTCTAAATGTCACTCCTACTCCAGACTGTTTATTTCTCAGAACGATCTGGCATTAGCTCCGAGTGTGTGGATTATCTGAGACAAAGAAGCCAAGATGAGGTGGGATTCCAGCTGCAGGGCCCCAGCATGTCGTCTGTCATCAGCAGCGTTTCAGTCGGATTCGACCCCGCCCCCCCGAACACCTACTGAAACACACATCTCTGTTCCTTCACGTCTCATTAAACAAAGTGAAGCAGGCTCAGACTTTACAGCATCGCAGCGATGACAGAACCACCGGCTGTTTGTTTTAGAGCCTCATCAACACACCTGCAGCCTGAAGTCACGCAGGACAAACTTCACCTCCTCGGTGCAAACGCTGAAATTTAATCCAGAATCCAGAAGTTTAAGGCAGCGGCGAAGTCAACATCCATTCATTCCTGCACTACATGTTGTTTATTTTTGTTTTATTTATGTGGAAGACCACATTTTCATCAAATTTTGTTTCTGTCGATTTGTTTATATTGACGGCCGAGCACTCTATCTGTGTTTTTTCAATTGGCAAACGTGGTTAGTTTGTTTAGCATTAGCACCCAGCAGCACTTGTGTGTTGATATCAACTGTAGAATACGCTATTCTGCTCTCTACCAGAAAATCCTGAAGGAGAATATCTGACCTTTGACCTTAAACATGCTGGAAAACCCTCCAGTGTGTTTGAATTAAAGCTGTTCTGTAAAGAAGGTGAAAAACACCTCCACAATGACGCAAGAGACTCATTACCAGTCAGCATATATGGTTGACTGCAGATTCTGCTCCAAATGTTGCAACCAGATATTAAATTTAGGGTTAGTTACATGTTCACACAGACTGGTTTGGATAGACTTCTTTCTTTATTAAAGAGCAGGTTCGCTGAGAAAACGTATTATTTTTGAAAAGGATCAGTCACTCTGAGTTTAACATGCAGTCTGAATGTGAAAATAGTCTTCTACCCCTATTTCCTGCATTAGCTTCTAATAGAAAATAGATGGAAAAATGCTTGGTTCAGAAAATCCTGACAGATCTACGTCCCACTGTCACTTAACATTCATGGACTCACCCATTTTGACTCATGACGGGGAAGGCTGTTGTTGGTTTAGCGTCCAGGAAACAGCAGAGAAAGTCTCGGCTAGTAGAAGCTAACCGTTAGCATTAGCAACTCCACCACACAGCAGAACTCCTTCAGGCTTGTGTTATTTGTGGAGATAAAACATCAACTCTGCAGAACAAACGGAGTCAGTGGTAGAGTCGTGTTGCTGTTAGCCAATCAGAGGTGAGATGTCCAAATATCAGGAAATAAGACTCCAAATTCTTTTGTCTGAAGCTACTTTCTCCTCCAGCTGACTTCTATATCCTCAAACGGGCCCACTGGAAATTTATTCCTCAGAGAACGACTTACAAGGCATTTATTCCTAGAAACCACTCCAAATGTATTAAAACTATGAGTAAAGTTGACCTTTAAAGGAGCACTAGTCAGTTTTGGTTTGTTTTTAGCACCCCCTAGTGTTCGTTGGTGAAAGCGAAAGTAAAACGTATCTCCTCGCTGTGCGTTCGTCTTTTTAACACCTTAATCTAACTACTGAAATGTCTCCCCAGCCTTTATTAGTTTCTATGGGAGTGATTCATCACTAAATAAAACAAATCAGCTGTGTTCATGATCTAAAACATGCAGGAAACATGCTGGAAGCAGACTGCAGATCCAGGTAGGTCAAGCTGAATTTTTTCTAAGTCCCAACAGACTTGACCAGCAACTGTGAAGTTGCAAGGGGGCGACAGGGGCTGGTTGGCCTTTCATTCACCCTCTAAAGCGTCATTTTAGCACATACTGGCTCAAGAAAATGATGTAAAAATATGAAAAAGTTGCAAAGTGTCCCTTTAACTGAAATCCCTGTTAGAAAATTTCATTTAGAAGTCCGTCAGACTGTAAGTCTAAGCGCCACAACGGCATTATGGCGTTATATAAATAATTTGTTATCAGTACTGAATGTATAAATAAGTTAACTTTTCTACAATTAGGGAATTAAAACTTACCAAACAGCAAAGTCTTTGAGACGAAACAAAACAAACATAAAATGTGAAACAAACCCTCTTTGTGCGTGCTGAACAATAACTCTAAACAGCCAGGAAATAAAAGTTTAATGTTCATGAAGTCTTGTCTTCTTTAAAAACCCACTTCTTTGATTAAATGTGTAATAACAGCTTCTCAAATAGCAAATAAATAAATAACAAAATAAAACATGGTCACTACATAGCTTCAGTAGAAGCTACCTCCTCCTCCTCCTCTTCGTCTTCATCCTCCAAACCCCCAAACATCAGAGAGAAAAACCAACAAGCTCTGGAGGGGAGCGCTAACAAAAACATCCTTCATTTCAGTTTTTTCAAAAACATTTCTTCCACTGTCTCAACTGGATCACAGTGATGCATTTATATTTGACAAGTGGCATCAATAAGTCAGCAGGCGTGTAGATAGAAATGTCCTCACACCTCCACTACATCGGTGTTCAGCGGGGGGGGAGCGGGAGGGCTTCTTCCATGCTCGCAGCTTTTTCCACTTTTGTTCGCTGTCTGTTTCTCTGAGTATATTTTATTCATAGTCAATACAGAGCATGTGTGTGTTTGAGCATCCTTCAGGTTGAATCACAACAGTGAAAACAAATGAATTTCACTCCTAATTTCTTCATTTTGTTTGATTTTATTGCAAATAAACTTTTATTTTTGCTTGATCTTTGGACGTTTGCTACTTTTCCACTCATTTTCATTATTTGCACCTGACCATGAAAGCTTAATGTGCAGTTTGTGTCTGAAAAATGAGGATAATGGACAAGAAGAGGACAAAAATCAGAAATGTAAGCAAGTCCTAAATGCAAAAAAAGTCCATGAAAGATGCAAAAAAGAACCTGAGGGATGCATTTTCCTTAAATTGACTAAATGTATGTCATGTTTTCAGCTAGAAGCTCTTTAAGGATCAGCTTGTTGCTGCTAATATGTTTTATGTCTCAAACTGAGTCATCTTTGGTCATTTTTATTGAAAAAATAAAACAAAATGTCATTGAGACAAACTTAACTTATCTGCAAACATTAGGAGATAACAGGGTAGCCTAATATTTTGCACATTTATCCTGTGCATGATTTATGCATCTTATATAAGCGAGTATGATTGCTATTGATGCTAAACGTTGAGGTTTAAAGTTTTACAACAAAATACCTAATTTACAACAATTGAAACTATCAGAAATTAAGTTTTGGCTTCATGAAATGAAATTAGATTAGATTATGGTTGAGGTAGGACTGATGCTAAACAGTCAAAAAGGTCATGTTCATCACACATCTTCAGCTCAGATGTAAAATATAAAAAAAAGTGTCAAGTGAAAAAGAAACCTTCAAAATAAAATAGGATAAAAAGAGAAAGCAATAGAACAACGAAACAAAAGAGCATCACGGGGATTTGGGCAATGAGAACACAAAACAGACACAGCTCAGTCAGGAATTAGCAGGGCCACAGAGGATGGACCGGTTGGCACGGCGACACGCACACTGACAATGTGGCGAACCCTCGGGGTGAGAGAGCGAGTGGTGGCCATCCTGTCAGAGCTGGTTTGAGGCTGCAGCATCCCAAACACAGACCCTGCTTCATATTGGATTACTACCTGCTCTTTGAGGTGTGTGTGTGTGTGTGTGTGTGTGTGTGTGTGTGTGTGTGTGTGTGTGTGTGTGTGTGTGTGTGTGTGTGTGTGTGTGTGTGTGTGTGTGTGTGTGTCTAACTGTGCAAGGGGATGAACATTTAAACCTTGGTTGTCATCCCTAAAGCGCAGTGTGTCTCCCAGTTGAAGATTAGCCTCCTATCTATATTGTCACTGCAGAAAGAGAGAGAGAGAGAGAGAGAGAGAGAGAGAGAGAGAGAGAGAGAGAGAGAGAGAGAGAGAGAGAGAGAGAGAGAGAGTGTGTGTGTGTGGTGATCTGGTGGACTGATGTGTTATTTTTAAGAAGGGGGGAGATTTTCAGGCCAGTAGGTCAGACCTGCAGGTAGATCTCAGTTTCTGCGACGACTCTGATGTGCAGAAGTTTTTAGGAAGGATTTGACTTCATATTCTAACGTTTTTTAATTAAATAATAACAATGTTTAAATTATAAATATAAGTAAGGATATCTGTTAGATTACTGTTTTTTATCTCAATACTGGCTTTTGAGCATTGATTTCTAAAATATGGGGCAACTATTTCTCAAAGTTTAGAAAACTAAAGATTAACTCAGCAAAAATGAAGTCACTTTTTTAGAAATATGCATGACATTCTTTCATTAAATGCATCTGTTAATTTTAATTTAGCTTCTAAACGTGTTCTTTTGTGCTGATGAATTTGTTTTTGAATCCTTGTTGGACAGTCGTGTCCAGCCCTGGTCCTCCAGGGCCACCATCCTGCATTTTAGAGGTTTTCCTGCTCCGGCACGCCTGATTTTAATCAGTGGGTTATTGGCGGACTTCTGCAGAGCTTGATGTCACATGTGTTGGAGCAGGGAAACAACTAAAACATGCAACTTAACTCCCTCGAGGACACACTTTTTTTACTGAGTGAAGAGGAAACTTGTCCTAATGGGTTGTATGCCACATTCTAAACCTAAAGTACAAAATCTTAAATAATTCTTTTTCAGAATATCATCATCATTTCACTAATTGTTCATTTACTTTAAAATGCTACAAAATGAAAAGCTGGGATCAGTCTTTAGCTTTTAATAGACAAAAGCAAAGCCATTTCTTATGGCCTTATTTTAATCCAGTGACTCAAGAATAAAAAATAAAATTACCGTCTGGCATTTTGGAGGAATTCAGCTGTAATGGGATAATTGTAATTTTTCAATAAATTCAATGAAGTTTTTCTGTGTATAAATATGTGATCATGTGTCGACCGAAGCATGTGGGTCAGGTACCCTGGGAGTGCTGTATGGCAGCTGGTGGCATCAGTAGTGAGTGTGTGTGTGTGTGTGTGTGTGTGTGTGTGTGTGTGTGTGTGTGTGTGTGTGTGTGTGTGTGTGTGTGTGTGTGTGTGTGTGTGTGCAGCAGATGGGCTGATCAGACTGAAACATTAGATGAACAGTATAAAGTATGATCACTGTAGAGATAACTGAGCATGCTGGGTGTTATGATTATAATAATAGCTCCAATAGAAATGCTTAATTCCAAAAGTAAAGCTGCACTCACTAATCAGAGTCAAAATTACTTTATTATCATTAAACCAGCTTCCGGGTGAAATGAAATTTCAGTATAATATTTCCAAGAGCAGACATACAGCACATAAAACATGCATGCAGCCACTACAGTGCTCCCATATGTAGATAAAAGAAAGAGTAGGGTACAGGAAAAACACCTAAAACATAAAAGCACACATTCAAACAGTCACAACATAATCAAACGTGTGGTGGGTGGGAGGGGTGGGGATCTCCCATGCAACCGAGTGAGTTCACAGCTACCCAGTGCAGCATTCAGCCTCCGCTGCCTAGGAGTGGGAAGGAGCGTTCAGGGGAGGAGGAACTTTATGGACTACATGTCTTGATATACAGTATTTTACCATTTTCCTGCATATTTTTATTCTTTGTAATCATATAATTTACATTAAAGACCAACTTCACTAAGAAACAGTTTTTTACTTGTTATTTTTGAAATACTGTATGATCGGTCACTCTGAGTTTCACATGCAGGCTAAACGTAAAAATAGTCTTCTACCCCTATTTCCTAAATTAGCCACCAATAAAAAGTAGAAACTCTCAGATTAGAAAAGCCTGACAATTGCACATCATAATGTCAAATTAACATTCATGGACTCACCCATCTTGACTCGCGATGGGGAAGGCTGTTGTTGGTTTAGCGTACAGGAGAGAGCAGAGCACGTCATGGCGAGTAGAAGCTAATAATTAGCATTAGCAACTCCACCACACAGCAGAACTCCTTCAGGCTTGTGTTATTTGTGGAGATAAAACATCAACGTTGCAAAGCGAACGGAGGCAGTGGAAGAGTCGTGTTGCTGTTAGCCAATCAGAGGTGAGATGTCCGAATATAAGGAAATAAGACTCTAAATCCTGCCGTGTTCTGCTCACCTCACCTCTGGCTCACTTCTATTTCCTGAAACAGGAATGCGAGAGCTTTTTTTTCCCACAGAGATCAACTCACTGCATGTATTTTTACTACAGACCGAAAAAATTAGTAAACTTGGTCTTTAAAATCCACATTTCTGTTTAAGAGTAATACAAACACTAAATTGCTCGGGTTAGCAGGATTCATTATATTGTAAACTGTTTTCTAAATGGCTGCAATAAACATGAATTTTTAACATGAGAGCAGGAGAGTGTCTTTTTAAAACATTTTCCTTTATCGGTATTTGAACGAGAGAAGAACTTTGTCGGGTGGGGGAGGGGGTGGGGGGTGGAGGTGACAGGAAGTTCAACACAAAACTTGCTTAGACTCGCAGGAAAAAGCTTTTACTGCTGGAAACCAAGCTGCCTGCTGAAAATGTTGAATGTCCCCAATATCTTCTCTCCTGCAGCTTAGAGAGAGGTGATAAGTAGCGAGTAAGCAAGATGTGTGTGTGTGTGTGTGTGTGTGTGTGTTTGAGAGCCTTAATGAAAGCTCTTCTCTTTTATGCCTAACTGCTGCTGCTGCATTCTGCTAAAACAGCTGTCTGCTTGCTTGTTTGAATAAACAGGTTTATTTCCTGCTGTATTTTATTTTGACATTTCAGTTTTCGAGCATAAGTCTTACGTTTTATTTTGCTCAGATATTTAAATGCATGTCCATGCATTAGTCTCATGAACAGATTAGCTCTGCTGACACTCAGGAACGTTGTTACTGCTGTCAGATTTGCTGTTGTTTGCATACAAACCCTTATAAAACACACATTATAGCCCAAAATGAACATTTGGTAGTATAAAGTGGCAGTTTCATGAGGACCAGACCAACTACCAACATCTACAATATGGGGATGTTCCTACATGTATCTCTAACAGCTTTTTTGCCTAATTTAAGATGAGTACGGGAGCCACATTAACTATGAATATTTAACATTTGAGGACGGGGATCATCGTTTCCTGGCTTCCTCCTGCTGCTCATCCTCTGAGGAGACACGTTAAGGCCGATAAGCCGCCGAGCGGAGAGTTTAGTGAGCTGAGCGCGTCCCTTCATCCCTCCACATCCTCTCACTCGGAAGAGAGCCGATCTCCCCTGGGGTCAACCACGAGGGGTGAGAGAGGAAAAGGCCTCGAGGGAGAGAAGGAAGAGGAGGACAAAGAGCAAGAGGAGTGTCATGGTGAGGATTGATGGACAAGCCATGGCTCTGGAGACATTAAGGTTTTTAACCTGATTCTCCACGCTTCAGGGATCAGGGAAGGTCACAAAGCGCTGATGGGTGAAATCCATCGCTGCTCTTAGAGCAGCTTTGTTCTGAAAAAGTTTTTCTCATTACTTACATGTTGAGCGACCTCTGTCACCCTCAGACCTTTAATGAGAGACGACTTCCTAAAATAATGAAGTTTAAAAAACGCTCAACCTGATTGGGTGAAAATCATCGTGAAGGTTTTACCAGAGTTGATCAAGACTACCAGAAACCAGGAAGAGAGATTTAAACATATCCAGACATCCTCTTTATGCAAAACCCTTCCTTTACTTATTACTTTACTTTGCCACATAGACATGAATACGTAGATGCCCCATTGGGTGCTGGAGAGCGTAACAGCGCCGCCGCCATATTGGATGGGTCTCCTCACTATCCAAAGTCAATGCAAAGTGAGCAACTCTGCCCATTTTTGTGCAGCCTACAGTTGCAACAACCTTATTGGAAACAGATCACGAGGGATTACTATTGACTTTTATAGCCTACCTGACAGGATTTTATTTATTTATTTTTTCATTTATTTTGTTTAATTATATTTGTATTTTAATTATCATGCCATACCATGTGTCTGAATTTGTGGAAAAGCTTGATAAAATGTGTTTTTTAGCAGGGTAAGCACCTTCCTCAGCAGAAATGAATGCACTGGGTGCAAATGGAGACCCAACTAAGATGGCGGCCGGCCACTACGGTGGCTCCAATAGGAAGCGCCAGTCCACGAGGCGTCTACTGTTTTCTTGTTTTGCTGAAAAGACATAGACGGACACTTTTTATCTCTAATGAAAGTAGCGCTCCTGGTCGTCTCGGTGTGTTTATGTTTCTAAAGGAACACAAGAATGAGATTTTAACCTACAGTCTGGGGTCAGAGTGACCTTTTACCATAAAGGTCCTGTAATAAAACATGAAGGTTTAGCTAATTGGTCTTAGAAAAGACCTTACTTCTTTTTTTTATTATTTTAGGAATGTGAAATATTTCAAATTTTATTTCTATATTTCATGTTTTTTGCATCATTTTAGTTGATATATCTAAATAGTTGATATACCTGCTACTACCATCCAGGCAAGCTACCAGCCTCAGCTACCTGCTACTACCATCCAGGCAAGCTACCAGCCTCAGCTACCTGCTACAACCATCCAGGCAAGCTACCAGCCTCAGCTACCTGCTACTACCATCCAGGCAAGCCACCAGCCTCAGCTACCTGCTACAACCATCCAGGCAAGCCACCAGCCTCAGCTAGCTGCTACAACCATCCAGGCAAGCCACCAGCCTCAGCTACCTGCTACAACCATCCAGGCAAGCCACCAGCCTCAGCTACCTGCTACAACCATCCAGGCAAGCTACCAGCCTCAGCTAGCTGCTACAACCATCCAGGCAAGCCACCAGCCTCAGCTACCTGCTACTACCATCCAGGCAAGCTACCAGCCTCAGCTAGCTGCTACAACCATCCAGGCAAGCCACCAGCCTAAGCTACCTGCTACAACCATCCAAGCAAGCCACCAAGCTTAGCTACCTGCTACAATCATCCAGGTAAGCTAAAATCATCCAGGCAAGCCACCAGGCTTAGCTGGAGCTACTTGCCAAGAGAACAGTTGGTGTAAGGCTTGGAAGGAAGGTGGGGAACCACTACAATTATCATAACCATCAAAGATGGGGCCAAAGAAAACCAATGTTACAGTAATGGAGGAAGAATTAGAAGAGATAAAAAAATCTCTAAATTTCTTAACTTATGAGACACAGAAAATATCAAAACAACAAACAACAATAATGGATTTGATGCAGGAATTGAAAGATCTACGGAAAGAAAATGAAGAAAAGGACAAAAAAATAAATGCATTGGAAAGTCGATTGTCAGATTTAGAGCAATTTACCCGAAAGAATGATGTAATCATCTCAGGCTTGGATATAAAGCCACGAACCTACGCCAGGGCAGCGGCATCAGATGGAGTAGCAACTGAACAGGATCTGGAGTCGGTGGAGCAGCAGGTTGTTTGGTTCATGAACAGCAAAGGAATCATTCTAGACAGCAAAGACATAGAAACCTGCTACCCGCTTCCTCGTAAGGATAGACGACTCAGACCAAGTATTATGTTAAGATTTACAAACAAGAGACAAAAAAACTGCGTTACTCAAACAAGGGAGAAATCTAAAAGGAACAAATGTATACATAAACGAACATCTGACAAAAAAAAACTCTGACATTGCCAGACAAGCCCGAAGACTACGTAAAGAAAACAAGATCCAAGGAACCTGGACATCCGACTGCAGGATATTCATTAAGTTAAATGGAACTCCTGAACAGGCCAAAGTTCTCCAGATCAGGGAATGCTCTGAATTAGACAAGTATACTTGAGATTATGAGGTAACATTCAACCAAACGTCCTCACCATGGCTGAGCTACCACTCACTGATCTATCCTCGTCAGATAATGAAGATGTAGATTATTTTCATGAGTTAGAATTAGAAACATTTACATACAATGATCACAAGTTAACTAATGAGTTAAATGATATAGATCCTGACTTACATTTCTTTAACAAAATCTCTCATAGCTGTAAATATTATCAAGATGAACAATTGAAGGTATTGATAAAACCTGATAACATGTCTATATTGCATCTAAACTGCCGGAGCCTCTACGCAAATTTTGATAGCTTTAAAGAATACTTGAATACATTAGATATAAATTTTAAAGTAATAGCACTCTCTGAGACATGGATAAATGAAAATAAATATGGGGATTTTAATTTAGATAATTATCAGATGTACAATCAAAATAGAAACCATAAAGTTGGAGGGGGAGTTGCCCTATATGTGCATAAGGGTTTGGATACAAAACTGGCATGACTACAACAGTGGATAATCTGTTTGAATGTGTAACAGTTGAAATCATCATGGATAAAAGAAAAAATGTTCTTATATCTTGTATTTACAAAGCTCCAGGTGCTGACATGGAAGTATTCATTGAATATATAGAGAGTTTTTTTAAAAACAACAACAACAAAGAAATATTTATTTGTGGGGACTTTAACTCTGATCTATTAAAAGTAAAACTGCATAGACCTACAGAAAAATTCGTAAATACCATGTACAGTCTTTCATTATTCCCAGTAATCACTCGTCCCACCAGAATCACTGCATACTGCTCTACCTTAATTGATAATATCTTCACAAATGTTATGAATACCAGCATATCAAGTGGACTACTTATTAATGATATCAGTGACCACTTGCCAATCTTTATATCTTTAGAATACAGGACAAACATGGAAAATAGAAGCAACAAAGTAAGAAAGAAAATCAGACTGAGATCTGAACAATCAGTAAGTGCTCTTAACCAAAGCCTTACGGAACAAAACTGGAGCAGTGTTCTTGGAGAAAATAATGTAAATAAAGCGTATAACTACTTTTTTGACATACTAAAAGAACTATATGACAAACATTGTCCAGTAAAAATCTGTACATATACATATACAAAAAGAATTAGTCCATGGATGACCAAGGGATTATTGAAAGCATGCAAAAAGAAAAATACGTTGTATAAAAAACATATGAGGAAGAGAACATTAGAATCGGAAACTAAATATAAAAAATATAAAAATAAACTAATAAATATAATAAAGCANTCTGAACTGCACAACCAAGGTCCGAAACTAACTTTTTGACTCACCGGGCAACTTGGCCGGTAGATGCTAAAATCTACCGGCCAAGCATATTTTTTACCGGCCAAAATTTTAAATGATTTATATCTACCCAAAGCACGTTATTCTATAATATGGTATTATTTTTTATCCAAACAGAGGAGTGACAACATAATTAAAACATCATTAATAAGAAAAACAACTTTTTGGTAATTTCTGATTTTTTATTTTTTTACTTTTTAAAAATGTTTTTAATGAACTCTTATTGAAATCTAGTAGACTCCTTGTTTTCTCTGTCCATGAAATCTGGCCTGCTTCTGACAGTCTTTGTGCAACAGCATTACAGCCTTTGGGTCATATGGTGCGTTCGATTTGTCCTCGGAACTCGGAAATCCCGACTTCCGAGTAGGAAAAATCAAATAAAACGCCCCGCAAAGTCGGAACTCCCAGTCGGAAACTCGGACGTTTTTCAGAACTCCAACCTCGAAATCCAAGATGGCAGCGCCCTCGAAAACTGCTGATTAGGTAGCTCTCAACGAACACATACGACTAATAAACAAAACTTTTAGTTTGTTCAAATTAGAGATGCAAGCGCTACATGTAACTTTTATTTCAAACACACTCTTATATGTGTGTCTTGTAAAATAAACAGACAAATCGAACGCACCAACAGTCCATCATTCGTGTTTGTTTTTACCTATTTGACCTGATAAAAAAGTAAAAAATAAAATAAAAAAGTTAAACTGAATAGTTGGAATTCCAACTTCTCCGACTACGGAAACCAGAACGCTGTTAACTCGGGTGTGATGTCATTCCTAGTTCCGACTTCCGAGGTAAATCGAACGCACCAATAGTACCACATAAACATGAATAGGTAGACGCTGGAGAGCGTAACAGCGTTGCCGTCATATTGGATGGGTCCCTCACACTTGAACCTACTGGAGTTGCAGGGTGAGCTACTAAGCCTGTTTTTTCTACAGCCTACAGTTGCAACAACCGGCTCACTATTGAAAACAGATCACGTGGGACTTTTCTGACTTTTGTAGCCTCCCTGATGGGATTTTTTATTTTCATTTATTTAGTTTAATTGTGTTTTAATTATCATGCCATACCATGTGTCTGATTTTGTGAAAAAGCTTGATAAAATGTGTTTTTTAGTTGGGTAAACACCTTCCTCAGTAGAAATATATGCACTGGGGGCGAATGGAGACCCATCTAAGTTGGCGGCCGGCCACTACGGCAGCACCCGTCCACGGAGCGTCTACGTCTATGTCTGTGGTCCCTGATCTCTGGAGAACACAGCTACACCATGAGAATATCTTGTAATGATAAGAACAAATATAAGTTGTCTTATTTGTCTGTTCGGTTAAGTGAGGTGAGTTATGAGTGACCTGGAAGTGTTTGTGGGCACACGGAAACGAGAGTTCCGGGGGCAACCGGCGTGCATGTATCTGTTTAAGCTAACAGATTAAAAGAGCGCCGTCTCCTCAAGATATAAAGAGTGTCGTTATTGAAGAACTCACACACACAAAACGCAACATATCTGAAAGTATGTCAGGGCTTATATTGGACCTCCAGTCAGTCCTATGACAAATGAATTGTTACGGTTCTTCTCCCTAGCGTACTGGCGGCAAACGGTGCAGCTCATTTGCGCATATTCTGGTTCATAATGTAGCCACAGTTTGCCACGTTTCATTAAATCTTCTGGTTGCCACTGGTCCTGGTGGTTTTTCTTCCAGTTCCACGAGTTTTCGTTTTGAAGGCTGGCTGACTCTAGTTAAAAATCTCCACATTTCGCCGCTAGTTTTAACACGAAGCTAACCGCTACCTTGATAAACAGTGAATGGGATAGGCGGAAATGACGTATGGTACGGTGCTCACATTTCGCGTTTGCCTGTGTACGTTGCATGCAGGCGGGAGAGGAGCGTCACAGAAATCTATCAAAAAGGACTGATAAACATAACTAATTTGGTGTAAACATTTACTTGCCATGTGGCGGGTGGCGCCCCAAATTTTACTCGCCAAGTGGAGCAATTTACTCGCATTTGGCGAGTGGCGACCGTTAATTTCGGACCCTGTGCACAACCGTGCACTGTTGAGGAAGGCAGCCATGATTGTGAAGGATGTCTCTCACCCTCTTTATGCATTCTTTATACTGCTGCCATCAGGCAGGCGGTATAAAACACCATTGGCTCAGAAGAATGCATACAATAAATCTTTTGTACCCTCAGCAGTATCTGTTCTGAACAAGGTGAAGTCGGTTTATGTTGTAGTATATTGTTTTTTTATGGTCTGTTTGTATTTTACGATTTGTTTGTAAGGGAAATTTCTGTGACCCCTTTGGGGTTTTATCTATCTCATCCATGACTCTGATACTAACAATTCAAATTTGATCTTGGTGAGGGTTAGGGGTAGCCCAACTTGAAGCTGGACTAGTTTAACCTAAATCCAATTCAAGATGGCCGCCACAGCCAACTGACCTTAGAACATGCAAAAGGCAGAGACTCTCTAGTTAGTAATTTACTGGGGTTTGTTTTAAACTCAGGACTGTTTCTAATAAAACAGTAACTATTTGAGAGTTACTGGTGCTCATCCTCATCCTAGCCTGCTGTGGACCTCCTGAGTGAGAGTTAAAGGTCTTAGCTTTATGAAGCAAGAGCAAGCTACCAGCCTCAGCTACCTGCTACAACCATCCAGGCAAGCTACCAGCCTCAGCTACCTGCTACAACCATCCAGGCAAGCTACCAGCCTCAGCTACCTGCTACTACCATCCAGGCAAGCCACCAGCCTCAGCTACCTGCTACAACCATCCAGGCAAGCCACCAGCCTAAGCTACCTGCTACAACCATCCAAGCAAGCCACCAAGCTTAGCTACCTGCTACAATCATCCAGGTAAGCTAAAATCATCCAGGCAAGCCACCAGGCTTAGCTGGAGCTACTTGCCAAGAGAACAGTTGGTGTAAGGCTTGGAAGGAAGGTGGGGAACCACTACAATTATCATAACCATCAAAGATGGGGCCAAAGAAAACCAATGTTACAGTAATGGAGGAAGAATTAGAAGAGATAAAAAAATCTCTAAATTTCTTAACTTATGAGACACAGAAAATATCAAAACAACAAACAACAATAATGGATTTGATGCAGGAATTGAAAGATCTACGGAAAGAAAATGAAGAAAAGGACAAAAAAATAAATGCATTGGAAAGTCGATTGTCAGATTTAGAGCAATTTACCCGAAAGAATGATGTAATCATCTCAGGCTTGGATATAAAGCCACGAACCTACGCCAGGGCAGCGGCATCAGATGGAGTAGCAACTGAACAGGATCTGGAGTCGGTGGAGCAGCAGGTTGTTTGGTTCATGAACAGCAAAGGAATCATTCTAGACAGCAAAGACATAGAAACCTGCTACCCGCTTCCTCGTAAGGATAGACGACTCAGACCAAGTATTATGTTAAGATTTACAAACAAGAGACAAAAAAACTGCGTTACTCAAACAAGGGAGAAATCTAAAAGGAACAAATGTATACATAAACGAACATCTGACAAAAAAAAACTCTGACATTGCCAGACAAGCCCGAAGACTACGTAAAGAAAACAAGATCCAAGGAACCTGGACATCCGACTGCAGGATATTCATTAAGTTAAATGGAACTCCTGAACAGGCCAAAGTTCTCCAGATCAGGGAATGCTCTGAATTAGACAAGTATACTTGAGATTATGAGGTAACATTCAACCAAACGTCCTCACCATGGCTGAGCTACCACTCACTGATCTATCCTCGTCAGATAATGAAGATGTAGATTATTTTCATGAGTTAGANTTAGAAACATTTACATACAATGATCACAAGTTAACTAATGAGTTAAATGATATAGATCCTGACTTACATTTCTTTAACAAAATCTCTCATAGCTGTAAATATTATCAAGATGAACAATTGAAGGTATTGATAAAACCTGATAACATGTCTATATTGCATCTAAACTGCCGGAGCCTCTACGCAAATTTTGATAGCTTTAAAGAATACTTGAATACATTAGATATAAATTTTAAAGTAATAGCACTCTCTGAGACATGGATAAATGAAAATAAATATGGGGATTTTAATTTAGATAATTATCAGATGTACAATCAAAATAGAAACCATAAAGTTGGAGGGGGAGTTGCCCTATATGTGCATAAGGGTTTGGATACAAAACTGGTGGAGAGCATGACTACAACAGTGGATAATCTGTTTGAATGTGTAACAGTTGAAATCATCATGGATAAAAGAAAAAATGTTCTTATATCTTGTATTTACAAAGCTCCAGGTGCTGACATGGAAGTATTCATTGAATATATAGAGAGTTTTTTTAAAAACAACAACAACAAAGAAATATTTATTTGTGGGGACTTTAACTCTGATCTATTAAAAGTAAAACTGCATAGACCTACAGAAAAATTCGTAAATACCATGTACAGTCTTTCATTATTCCCAGTAATCACTCGTCCCACCAGAATCACTGCATACTGCTCTACCTTAATTGATAATATCTTCACAAATGTTATGAATACCAGCATATCAAGTGGACTACTTATTAATGATATCAGTGACCACTTGCCAATCTTTATATCTTTAGAATACAGGACAAACATGGAAAATAGAAGCAACAAAGTAAGAAAGAAAATCAGACTGAGATCTGAACAATCAGTAAGTGCTCTTAACCAAAGCCTTACGGAACAAAACTGGAGCAGTGTTCTTGGAGAAAATAATGTAAATAAAGCGTATAACTACTTTTTTGACATACTAAAAGAACTATATGACAAACATTGTCCAGTAAAAATCTGTACATATACATATACAAAAAGAATTAGTCCATGGATGACCAAGGGATTATTGAAAGCATGCAAAAAGAAAAATACGTTGTATAAAAAACATATGAGGAAGAGAACATTAGAATCGGAAACTAAATATAAAAAATATAAAAATAAACTAATAAATATAATAAAGCATTGTAAAAAAAATTACTACAGAAATTTGATTGAAAGAAATAAAAATAATATGAATGGACTATGGACTGTGTTAAAACAAGTAATTAATAAGGATTTTAAAAATGAAGCTTTTCAAGATTACATAATTAAGGACAATGAAAAAACAATAAACATGGACACTATTGTTAATACATTTAATGATCATTTTGTCAACATCGGACCGCAACTTGCCTCTAAAATAGCCAAATCAAATAGTGATGCTGACAGCACAAAGACATATAATAATGTACACTCTTTATTTCTAACACCAACAAATGAAAGTGAAATTATCAAAATAGTTAATAATTGTAAAAACAAAAAGTCTACCGATTGTGATGATCTTGACATGACTATAATTAAAAAGGTAATATTTAATATAGCAACACCTTTAACCCATATCTGCAACTTATCTTGCTTAAGTGGAGAGTTTCCCAATCTGATGAAAACAGCAAAAGTCACTCCAATCTATAAAAGTGGAGAAAAACATCAGATCACAAATTATCGGCCGATTTCTATACTTCCTCAGTTATCAAAGGTATTGGAGAAACTGTATGCGGTACGCATGAATGGTTTTATTGAAAAATTCAACTTACTCAATAATAGTCAATATGGATTTAGACAAAACAGATCAACTGCCCTTGCATTGATAGATCTTATAGAAGAAGTAACCAAAAAAATGGATCATAAAATGTATTCTGTTGGCATATTCATAGACCTCCAAAAGGCCTTTGATACGGTAGACCATGGAATACTTTTAAATAAATTACAACAAAATGGGATTAGGGGGATTGCATATAATTGGGTGAAATCTTACTTAACCGATCGACAACAATACGTACAGATAGATGATCATAGGTCAAGACTGAGAAATATAAATTGTGGAGTCCCTCAAGGTTCAGTCTTAGGGCCAATATTGTTTCTTCTATATATAAATGATATATGCAGGGTATCATCAAAACTCAAAATCATTTTATTTGCCGATGACACTACAATATTATGCTCAGGTAAAGATCTACAGTTACTTGTGACAGAGATGACAATAGAATTAGTAAAACTTAAAGACTGGTTTAACAAAAACAAATTATCTCTAAATATATCAAAAACAAAAATGATGCTATTTGGTAAGCGAACTGAAGATATTGAAATCAAAATCAAAATGGATGACAATGAAATAGAGAAAGTAAAAGAATATAAATTCCTGGGAGTGATAATCACTCACAATATTAGCTGGAGATCTCATATACATAGTTTACAAAAGAAATTAGCTAAGAACATTGCAATTATGAGAAAATGTCAATTTTTTCTGGACCACAAAGCTCTACTAATTTTATATTACGCATTTATTCTCCCCTATCTTAGTTACTGTGCAGAGGTATGGGGTAATACCTACAGTAGCCATTTGGACGCAGTATTTAGACTTCAAAAAAAAGCAATTAGGATTGTACATAAGGTTGGTTTCAGAGACCATTCTAATACATTTTTCATAAAATCTAAACTTCTAAAACTTGAAGATCTAGTGAATTTAAAATCACTGCTAATTTTATATAAAGCAAGACAGAATCAATTACCAATTAATATTCAACAGCTGTTTTGTGATAGAGAGGGTGGATACAATTTGCGGGGAACATTTAATTTCAAGGTGGTGTGTGCCCGCACAACCCTCAGAACTCACTGCATCTCCAGAAGAGGTGTTAAGCTGTGGAATGGGTTAGATGACAAATTAAAGAGTGCTGCTAGTCCACTACTATTTAAAAGATTGTATAAGATGATTACTATTGAGAATTATATCAAGGATATGTGACAGATAAGCTTCTTGGTTTTATTCTGGCTGTATGTTGTTATACAATAGAACAGTACAAAATATAAAAATTAAGGAATAAGAATAATAGAATAATAATAATAGAATTATAATAATAGAATAAGGAATAGAATAAGGACTAAAAAGAATCCAAATCACTAACTGTATTTTAAAAAAAAATGTATCAAACAAACAAAATGTATTAACAAAATATGTAAATGTAATGTAATGATGGTGTTTGAGAAGTATTGAAGAGTTAAATGAGTAGTAATATTGTAAATATTCTAGAAGTATTGAAGAGCTGAAAGAGCAAAAATATTGAAATTAAGTTTCTCTTGTTTTAATTTTGTATTGTAAAAAGGGGCAGAAAATTATAAGATTTTTTCTTCTCTCTGCTCCTTTTCATTCATTGCTTGGTATTATATGTAAATGCTGTTTGTTTTAGTTTTTGTTTTGTTTTTTTTCTCTTATGAATGAATGAAATAAAGTTAAAAAAAAAAAAAAAAAAAAAAAAAATTTTACTCTTCAATGTAATTTTTAAATCCACAAATTTGAGTATAGAAAGACTTTTTCCATTTTAACAAAATTATTTTTATTCATTTTTACAGGATTATAATCATTTCCCCAACGATTCCCAACAGAGGAACTTTGCAAACGTGTTGCAAACTGAAACAGAAAAAGTGGATAAATGAGCAGCTCAAAATGCAGAAAGTCAATGTGAGGGCGTTTTGGGGGTTATGATTATTTGTGCAAAAGAAAGCTGCCTGTTTTAGATTAGAGATAACATGATTTGGGTTTTAAAGGTCTCAAAATGTCTTTTTTCCTAATGATTTGTGTCAAAAAGCTTATTTTCTTCTATCTCCCCATCCTGCACACCTGCTGCACAAACACAAAAATGATTACAAATCAGTTTAGTGAATGCATAGTTATAATTAAAAACTAAAACTGCTACAAATGTAGGCGCTCACTAGCAGCTTCATCCATCCTTCCACCTATTTGTTCATCTGTTCGCCCCTCCGCAGATGTGACAGCAGCAGCAGCAGAGTGACAATTAGCGAGGACACGTCAACAAACACAGACACAATGATGTGTTACACCCCGAGGGTTTGTCTGTGAGTTTGCATTAGGGAAGTGGGTTAACATGCAGAAAAAAGACGTGCTGCATCTCTCGTGTACATGTTAACACATGCAGCAGGATGAAGTCATTATCTGTGCATGTGGCATGTGTGTGTGTGTGTGTTGAATGGTGATGGTGGATTTGTTGTTCTGTTTAGAAAAATTTAAATCTGACTGTGTTCTTATTGTGTATTACAATTAATGTCCATTAAAAAAATTCTGAAATAGTTACTTCTGTTAAATCATTTTTTAAAAAAAACAAATGATTGCTATTTAGTTTATTTAGAAGGTGTGTTACTGTAAAAAAGCTGCATTTTTGCTAAATTGTTGTGTTTTAACAAAAAATAAAATATTGAAAGTCTTTGAACACAGAATTGAGAAATCATTTATTGTGACTAGGTTTTATTTTTCTCTAGTTTATTATCCGTAAAAAGCTGAAAATTAAAAACAAGAACACAAATGTTTCTAGGATGATTTTTTTTAAACAACAAAAGGAAACATTCTGAGCAACAATGAAAGCTGTATAATCTGTTTTTATCTCAGTTTTAGTTTTCAAGGTAAACTTTTTCTTCTTTTCTTTTTTGGCTTATTTTAAAGAACATTTGTCAGAATATTGTAACTTTCAATTAATACATTTCAATTAACAAATGAAGTTTGATGCATTTCCTGTTCCAAGTTTGCATCCAGACGTCTCTAGCATAAACCATCGAGGTGCGAATAAGAGTAATTTATGTAGGGTTAAAGCTGCTATGAGGGTCTCTACTGCCTCTATAAACACTCCAAATAAGTAAAAATTCCATCCATCTGATTTCTATCAGGCTGGATTTAGGAATAATGTGCCTAAAACAAGCCGTTTCAAAAAGTTCCCATTTGTGACATCACAAATGGGGTAAGTAGAATAGAATCACCGTTCATGTGCTAGAGAGAGCTGCTGATGGAGGAGCAGCAGCTCTACTACGAACCCCTCACAGATATCGGAGCTTCTCAGCTGACAGCAGCTTGAACTGGGCAGGGGTGGGCGTGGCCAGCTCCAGCTCGTTTAGTGACAGAGCCCTGAAATGGCTCATTCTGGAAGGTACTGAAAAAGTCAAGAATAAGAACGTGAGAGCGATTTTGTGCAAAGAACTTCATAAACATGTTTTGTATCAACCATAAAACTATTACATCATGAATAGAAAGGAAAAGCCCATATTTTGTTAGAAATGATACGAAAAGAGACACAAATCTCCTGTTTCTTGGATTTGTAAATATTTTATGCTGCATTATAGTCATTGGTATTTTTAATTTTAGAGTAGATTTTTTAATTGATACAAGGTTGAGGTGTATGTATGACCTTAAGTAGAGCATAGGTTGATATTTATAGTTTCTCAATAATCATTTGGTGTTTTCATGGAAAGTTCAGACCATTTAACGACTGATGACATGTTTATAAAGCTTATTAAAAAATTTAAAAGCTTTAGCATCAGCGTGCTTAGCGCTTCTTTGAGTGTGAGCTTATTGTTGCGATCTGGATGGGATGACCTTGTCCTACTTGGTCATCGGTGAGCAATTTCGCCAGAGGACACAGCTGATTGGCTGTCAATAAGCTATTAGGACAACAGGGAGAGACAGAGATGATTGGGTGGAAAAGTAAAGCAACGCTACAGAGCAGGAACGAGGACAGAGGAGAATGAATAAAAGAAAACACAGAGAAGTTTCCCCAAGAGGCTGCAGCTTTTTGTTTAATTACAGCTACAACGTTTGATTATTAGGTGCAAGTCCTACATGGCGCTGATGTTTGTTATTTTAATTCAGCAAATTATTATAAAGAGATAAAAGCAGATCTGTGATTTAGCACAACAGCTCCTTATCAGCTCAAGGGAATTTTATTTCTTGATAGAGCTACGGTGAAAATTCACAACTCAAAGTGAATTCTATGAATGTGACTGAACAAAACTCCTCAGAGAAAACATTAAAAAATTGTCTAACTCTAATAAAAGCCTGGTGCTTAAGCAGTTAAGTCATGAATGACTTTTTCATGCTCAGTTTTTTTATGAAATTCTGCCAAATATATTATTTAAAGGCTGAATAAACTGTGGTAGAGAGATGAAGTGGTGAAAAAGCCACTTCTGCACTCTAAAAAATGAAATGTTTAATTTAAAGAGCAATATACATTTACTTCTAACATAACAACGTATAACAATTTATATAACTTTACATTTAAGCAAGGTTTAGAGGAACCATTTGATATGATTTAGTTAAGTAAATTCAACATTTCATTTTGTAGAGCGCACTTGCTTGACATCAGGATTTTGAATTTATTCTGTCTTTGTGGATTGGATCAAAAAATGTGTTGAATTAAAAATACTAATTTATAAGGTTATTGTTTATTATTCAGGTGGCTGTTTTGTTGCCTTAAAGCCATATTTGCAACTTTTTCATATTTTTAAAACATTTTCTTAAGCCAGTATGTGTTAAAATGACCCTTTACAGGGTAATGAAATGTCACTCAGACCCCCACCGCCCTCTGTGGCCAGAATACCGCACTTGCAACTTCAGAGTGGTGGGCCGCTCCCTGCTGGACTTAGAAAAATGAGCTGACATGCCTGGTGCTGCAGTCTGCTTCCAGCATGTTTCCTGCATGTTTTAGATCATGAACACAACTGATCTGTTAGATTTAGTGATGAACCGCTCCTGTAGACACTAATGAAGGCTGAGGAGACATTTCAGCAGTTAGATTAAGATGTTCAAAAAAGACGAACGCACAGCGAGGAGAAAGGTTTTACATTCGTTTTTGCTAATGAACACTAGGGGTGCTAAAAACAAGCCAAACCTGCCTAGTCTCCCTTTAAGGTTGCTCCCAGGAGATTCACAGTGTGGTGAGAATTTTTCCTGCAGCAATTTACACAAATACATCATTATTTGACCCGCTACCACAACGTGCACACAAATACAAACCTGTTTCGTCCCCTTAGCGAGGACGTTTGTTGGCCAGATGCCTTCAAATCCCCTTAACATGTGCCTTATCCAAGCCTTTTTTTTAACTTAAACCTAAAACTTATCCTAATTCCAAAAGTTAAGTCTGACCAATATGAGAGTCGTGGCTTTGGTTATTAAATAAAAAAATAGGTGCATACATGCACGCACAGTGATATTCCAGGAAATAAATATGTATTTGAGACAACTGAGATCAATGCATTTGCCTCCGACATTCACTGTGAAGCTTAGCAGCCTCAAGGATACACACAACCCCATAGTGTTTGGCACACACACACACACACACGCGCACACACACACACAAACAAACATGTGGCGCTATGGCAGGTTGCTCCACGCCTCGGGCTAAATCCAGAAATAAAGACAATAAAATAAACCAGAGCGGGGAAAAAAACTGCACGTGTGTTTGTCACCTCAGGACTGCCAAGCACAGAAAATCTGTGTAAAATTCTGACAGAACAGGACCACATTTGTGTACTACTGCGCGTGTGTGTTTGAGAAAAACTCACACTGTTGACTAAAACAATTAATAACAGTTACGAAGAGAGGAACTGAGTTTGATGAGGCCCGTTAGTCTGCACGCTGATGCATTAATTGCATCCAGCAGAAAGGGTTTTCTTAATTAAAATGTAAATAAGAAGTTTTTTCATTTTAATGGGACAGTGGGAAAAGTTCTCCGTGTGTGTTTTCAGTTTTCTCTCAGAAAAACGTAGTTTTTGATGCTGTTTCATGTTTCATGCATTAGTTTGCTTCACTTTTTTTCTGTTTGATGGCGTTTCATTTCCTTTAAATTGACATCGGATAGAGTTGCAGTTTTCCCGCTGAATCCAAATCTATTCATATCTCCAACTGTTTTCAGAGGGAAGCTTAAGAAGTAAGAAGGTAATTTAAAAAGTAAAAGAAGAGATTTACTAAACAAGCTCACTGGAGAAAAGTGTAAATAACGAGGCCAAATGTTTACTTTTTATTCCACATCTTTCTGCTGAAGTTCATTCTAACTCATTTAATTTGTGAAAGTATAAATAATTTTATTTTAGAGACCGTAAACTAAATGTGACATGAATGGAAAGTCATGAAAATGTAACTCAGACATGCCCACTTTTGAGACTATATTTAACATGATTAAATTGTTTATGTTTCCATACAAGATGTTAAGTTACTTATATGAAGGAGACACAATCTAATAAATCTCTCTCCAACAAAGGACGTTTTACAGGAAATGTTAACAAGACAAAATGCATGTTTCAATTATCCTTGACTGTCTGTTTTCATTTGAAAGAAGCAAGTGAAGTGACTGGATAGGTTTCATTTCTATACCAGAAACCGCAAAATATTATGTAAGAAGAAGCTATATTAAAGCTGGGGTACATAGTTTTACTTTTTAAAATTAACTTAAAATGGTTACATTTGACTATTTGATGCTGTTCAATGATTTAAAATAGGTAGGATCTTTTAGAATGTATATTTCCACTAAGCCCCTCCCCCTGGCCTCTACAGGAAAACGAATAAATTACGTGAGCCTAGAGCGTAGACAAGTAGAGTTGTGTATCCACAAGAGGGAGCTGTCAATCAATAAGAATGCACCCCAGTTCCCAGCATGCACTACAGGGTGACACAGACGTACCTCCCTTCAGCTTAGCAAACCATCCTAGCTTAAATGCTAACTCAACCACTGCACTGAATTGATGTCAGTCTACAAACTTCAAGCTAACTGTGAAAAAAGGAGGGAGGGGAATGAAAAGGGATTTATCTTTTATGTATTGGAGCTAACTGATTAGCGTAGCGTTCAACCACACGCTACATCGGACTATTGTTTTAGCCTGTTGTTGAATAGTAAGCTAGCATCGCGAGTGGTGGATTCCTGACAGTCTTAGAGACGTTTCCCTGCTTGAACACTGCAGATTTGATTAAAACGAGTAATTAGCAGCTCCTGCAGAACCTGATAAAGGCTGAGGAGATAATTCAGCAATTAGAATCAGGTGTGTTTGAGCAGGAACATAACAAAAACATTACCTGTCTGTTAGCGCTACAAGGCTATTTTGTGTGTGTGGTATCAGTACAGCTCTCAGGTCCTTCCAGAAGGGAAGTGGGAGCCGTTCAAATATCAAAATGTCCTCTTTTTGATGACTTCACGTTATGGACCCCAGCTTTAACATTAGATTTTGTCTTTACTTTCACTGCCCAACAATTCTAGTTTATGTAACCTTAAAGGACTGGGATCTGCTTTCACTAAATGAGTCGGTGTGACGTTTGACATTAAAGAAATAGATTGGTCTATCTGAAGCAGGGTTGTATAAGGCACTTATCCAAAGTCTATTATCTGCACTACATTGTGTGTTAAACTAGAGTAGGTTGAGGTTGACATGCTCAGAGTTTGAAAAGGGCACACAGGAGTACCTGTGATCAATGAAAAGCTCTGAATGGGGTCAGCAGCAAAACGCACTTCAGCATCCAACCAAAAAACACACTCAGGAATAATCAATACGAGCTTAAATGCACGCTATATTTAGAAAATTTAGCTGCTTTAGTGTTTTTGAAGGGAAGCTGAAAACTTTCCATCACACTCTTTAATGGCACCCGGGTCTCTTGGCGAACATCAACCAGAGCATGAAAGACACAAAAATGGATGAGCCAAAGGTCATAAACTTGGGAATGAGGGCAAATTCATTTTAAATACATTTAATTTAAAAAATAAACTTTGGTTGTGTTTAATTCATTGATATTCTTGTTGAACTAATGTGCACTTTTGGAATTCATTCATTTTGTGAGAATCTTATAGGCAAAAAAAGAAAAAGATAATTGAAACCAAGTTTGTCCCTCAAAACAAGCCATTATAAACATTTTTGGTGAGAAATGCAAAATAAGATTTATTTTTCTCCATTTCAGTCTTAAATCCGGACCTCCAAACTAGTGCTCAGAAGTTTAAGGGCCATTTGGAAATGTCATTGTTCTCAAAAAGGAAACGTACTTAAAAACAATTTTATAGAATTTACAATTATTTAAAATGAATCTTACTTTAAAAAAAGATACATCTAGATCTGAACCCTATTGAGCTGTTCTGGCAGCAGCTTGACCTTAGGAAGACTCAAACCAAACTAAACCAAACCAAAGTGTCTTGTGGGAGATGCTCCAACAAGCATGAGGTGAAATTTCTTCAGATTAACTTTTTGCTAAAATACCTAATGTCTGCCATGCTGTAGCAGCTGCAAAAGGTGTTTGATGCAATCAAATTTGGCTGTATTTACACTCAAAATAATAGGTACACTGAACTAGCTAATTACTAATGCATACATCCTAAAAGACACTTTAATGTAAGTTACTTCAACTAAGAGAAACTAGTACAATGTACTTAAAACTTTGCTTACAGTTTACTACAGTTTAAAGGCACACTTGGCAGTTTTGACTTGCTTTTAGCACCCCCTAGTATTCGTTAGCGAAAACAAAAGTGAAACTTATCTCCACGCTGTGCGTTCGTCTTTTTAACACCTTAATCTAACTGCTGAAATGTCTCCTCAGCCTTCATTAGTGTCTACAGGAGCGGTTCATCACTAAATCAAACAAATCAGCTGTGTTCATGATCTAAAACATGCAGGAAACATGCTGGAAGCAGACTGCAGCGCTGGCATGTCAGCTTCATTTTACAAAGTCCAACAGGGACCGCCACTCTGAAGTTGCAAGTGTGGTATTCTGGCCACAGAGGGCGATGGGGGTCTGAGTGACATTTCATTAACCCTGTAAAGAGTCATTTTAGCACATACTGGCTCAAGGAAATGATTTAAAAATATGAAAAAGTTTCATATATATTGCTTTAAGTATATATAACTCAGCAATACTTGTTCAGTAAGCAGATTTCTAAGTACTTTGTACTAGTTTGTCGTAACTTGTATTTAAGTTCACTTTACTTTGTATTAGTAGCTTTAACACATAGTCCCATGGACTTATAGTTTTAAGATGCAATCGGTTTGCATGCTTTTTCAAGTAAGAGGAACTAATCAGATTTTACAGTGTACCTTAATTTCAAACTCTGACATCTGCACGTCCTGTGCATGAACTATATTTGACTATTCAGACAATTTTCTTGTTTTTCTAAAGCAAAAATTGGAAGAGATTCTAAACTTTTAAACAATATTTGCAGAAAGCATGAAGAGTGAGTGTGTGTGTGAACATTAGCTACAATCTCTGTGTTAAAGGCTTGTGTATGCAACATTATAAACAACGGTCGTGAGTGTAAAAGATACTCAGACAGGAATCGATTCACATCCATCCTCTGACAATTAGTAAAATGTACAAAAAAGCCCCAAAACATTGATTAACAATCGCTGCGCATTAGTGGTAACTGATGGAGGACAGTTTAAATCACTGAACACTCCTGAATCAGCTGACCTGAGAGCAGCCAGACGACGGACGCTGCTCAGACCTCGTTCCCACAGATCAAAGTCAGTCGACATAAAGCAGGCCGTCTCAATCATCCGGCCGGTTTACAGCACGCTCAGCTCCGTGTCGACCAAATCACACACTGTTCCTCTGTGGTCACAAACTGGAACCAACCTGCGCTCTGCAGTCTGCCTCAACACAAACACCGGTTCCTGTCCACAGCTCTGACTCCGTTCAGACCTGGGACAGCTCCAGGTGAGCAAACACAACTAATTTTTACAAATAAACAGCCCAGATACAGTTTGGATTGGCTGATTAGCCAGATCTGACCAGAGCATCAGCGTCCAGATGTGAGGTCTTTGGGCTCTTGCTTAAACATTTGCTTTTGAGGTGTGGGGGGAGGTCACAGCATCTGGATGGCATTTCATCCTGTCAAACAGATCAGAGCTGCAGCCCGTCAGCGTGCTTCAGACTGACGGGCATGTTGGCCAGCAGCCCTGATTCAAACACTTCTCAAATATTCCTTTGATTTGTCTTAATCATCCTTGAATAACAGTCAGATTAGGTTTAAATGTTTTGTCAGTGAGTCGTTGACTGTGACTGACAGATGAATTACATTTCATTTCCTTTAGGGTTTTTTGTTTTACAGCTGTGTTTGTGCAAACAAACCGATGTCATTAAACAATAAACACGATAGCAGGAAATTGGTACCAAAATATATGATAAAGCAGTGGTTAATAGGAAAACTTATAAAGCAAAAATCTAATCAGTAGGGTTATAGAATATATGAAATGACCAATGCTTCATTGATATTTGTCAGTAGTGTTCTATCCACACTTTAAAAAATGAAATGTTGAATTTACTTAACCAAGATGGTGCAAGCTGTTGCCTTGCAGCAAGATGGATGCCGGTTCAATTCCCAGTTGCATCCTGTCTGCTTGGAGTTTGCATGTTCTTGCATGTGTGGGTTTTCTCTGGGTTGCACGGTTTCCTCCCACAGGTCAAAAATATGCATGTTTACGTTAAATGGTGACTCTAAAATTTGTTCCTGAGTGTTTTAATGTCTTGTTTTTTTTTTCAATTGTTCCAGTGATGGACTGGTGACCTGTCCGAGGTGCCCCCCGCGTTTCACCAGTGACTGCTGAGGCTAAGCAGGCTTATGTAGAACCTGAGGACATTCTGAATGTAGCAATCACATCACGTGATGTGGAGGAGGAGAACTTCTACAGGACACCAGCTAAGTGTCCTAAAAGCTTCAGGCACAAGACTTTTTGGTGTTTTACTGCAACTGACTGCTGCACCCAAAAATACCCAAACTAAATGGAACATTAATTGATGCATTAGTTATTTATTGTCAAACTCAATCATATAAGAAGGAAACTTTGTTGATGATCACTATTGTTATTTCAGTTGATGTTATGATTCTTTTAGGAATTATTTAACCATATTTTACATTTTTGAATGAGGTTCTATTAATGCAATAATGATACAAAGTAACTATGGACACATGAAAGTTGCCTCTTCAAGTTTAAATGATCAAATCAAAGATTACAATGGAGTCACCAAGCAGCTCAATTATCCAGAAAACTGAAATGTGTAAAAACAATTTGCCTTTGAAAATTCTAAATAGCAGTTTTATGAAAAGTAAAGTCTGCGTCAACATTCTACTGTTTGAGTGTGATATCAGAACAGACTTTAAAAAGTCAAATTGTTCAATCTCAAAACAAATATTACCTCAAAATAACTTTTCCACATGAGGCAGGTGAGGAAGGTGTTTCAGAAGGAGCTAACACAACTTATTCTGTTGTGACCTTTCAGCAGCACAAATGAAAAATGACTACTTCAGATGTCAGACAGCACAGAAAACCCAGATCTGCCCTTTTGTCACAAGAATTAATGAACCGTTTAAAAAAAATCAGCTTCAGTCACGGCTGGAGACATAGCCGTATGGTGTGTGTGTGTGTGTGTGTGTGTGTGTGTGTGTGTGTGTGTGTGGTTTGGGTATGTGTTTACTCCCTCACTTTACACTAAATAGTGTTTTTGTCCTGGCTGCACACACCTTCTAACAGAGAGAGAGAGAGAGAGAGAGAGAGAGAGAGAGAGAGAGAGAGATTTGGCAGCACTCAGTAAAGTGTTGTAAGGAATGAATGAAAGAGTGGAAAGTAGCCGTTGAGGGTTGAGGTCGATTCAAACTGCTGGAAAACAGCCAACACACACACACACACACTCACACACACACACACACACACACACACACACACACACACACACACACACACACACACACACACACACACACACAACACACACACACACACACACACACACACACACACACACACACACTGCAGAACGAATGAACTTCACTTATTCCACAAGCAACAGATTTCTCAGGCTGCTGTAACAGGCCACATGGAATTAAAAAGTAACCTAGTGCTTCAGCACCGAGTCTTCTAGTGCAACAGGTCAAACCCTTAATCTGAAATCAGATTCAACTCCTTCACACACTAAAGTTCCTACTGAAACTCAAAAACACACGTTATCACATAAAGAACTCAACAATAAACCGCATCTCCAGGCCTACACCTGGCTAGCTTTGCGTTTTTACGCACGGAATGAAAGTCACCAACTCACCTCGGAGGTTCTGGATCTTCACCACCACCTCCGCAGGTTCCCGCAAGTCGCGCGCCAGGTACAAACGTCCCGAGTCCCTTTCAATCTGAACAGGTGAGTCGGCCTCGGATATCACTTCGAACCACCGCTGCTCGAACTTCTGGTCCGGCACCGTGAACACCAGATCCCCGACCCTGATGTGGTCTGGGACGGTCACTGTGTAGGTCAGATCCTCGGACAGAGCTCGGACCCTCCGCAGCACTCGGCTGGACCTCCGGACGCTGACGCTCAGGTACACGGGCTCACCTATCAGCGTCACATCTCCGCCGTCCTTCACATACAGACTCAGAGTCACCTGGCTGACCCCCAGGAGGGATCCGACGAGCCGCACCTGTCCGGTCTGTGGAACCACGTGGAGCAGGTTGGACTCAGGTGACGCGTAAAAAGTTACACGTCCGTTTCTCTGCGCGTCTCCGTCTTTTGCGCCAAAGCGAGCCAACTCCGTCCCAAGCGGCGTCAACTCATCTACTTGGACGGTCTTGTTCCCGCATGTGAACCGGGGTATGTTGTCGTTCCTGTCCGACACCTCGACCTGGATGGCTGCCGGTCTCCTCTGACACTTTGGCGACAGCTCGACAGTTAGTTCGTACATCGCTATGAACTCTCGGTCCAAAGGCTTCGCGGAGACCAGAACCAGATGATTCAGGTGTTCATTGTTGTTAACGAGTTTAAAATCCGAAGCGTAATTCCCAGACAGGCTTTGGTCAAGATCTGCAGCAGGGCAGCCAGCGTTTAGGAGGGGGATTCTGACCCCTTCCACGGGCGTCCCAGCCGGGGAATTCTCGGCTATGTGCCCGGAGTAGCGCGCCGGATGCCCGTGCTGCGCAGAGAGACACACCGGTGCGACATGGAGCAGAAGCAGCGGGAGCAAGTGGAGGGCATTCAGGAGAACCGGTTCTTCCGCAGCTTTGGTCATGTTTCCATTAAGGCCGTTTTTCTCCTAACACAGCAGACTGTCCACCAGAAACACAGGGATGGACGCGTCTTTTGCAGAAATCCAGTTCCAATCTTTTGTAAATTTATCTCAGTGATGCTTGTAAAGAGTCAAATCCCTTGTCGTGGATGAGAGATTAAAAGTCCATCTAGAGAGAAGGAATGAATCTGTGATGCCAACAGTCCGCTCCAGGTAATTCATTCAGTCAAAACAGACTTTTACGCACAAATAAATGTCTTTTATTTCCAAATGGTCCTTCAAAATAAAAATAAAAAAACGTAAATTAAAGTTATGCATTAAAAATAAAAGTCAAAATGTTCTGAGTTTAGTCAAAAATATTTTTCAGCATAGAAGATGCTGATGTTGTTCCTCAGAGTCTAGATGACTCCATCGGAGGATGGAACAGAGTAACGGCCACAGAAACATCCAGCTGGCTCCATGTGGCTGCAGCGCACCGCCCTCAGCCCCCCTCCCTTAAGGAGACAAACCAATCCCGAAGCTGGAACGGTCTGAATGACGGTCTGTTAGGCCCGCCCACTGAGGGAAGCGGGGAGAGAGAGAGAGAGAGAGAGAGAGAGAGAGAGAGAGAGAGAGAGAGAGAGAGAGAGAGAGAGAGAGAGAGAGAGAGAGAGAGAGAGAGAGATATGAGGTATCTACGTTTGGGAAAGCTAAACCGTTTCCAATCCTTACTCTGATCATTTAAAAATCTTTTCTCCAGTCAAGTCTGAAGAGGCTTGATTATTTCTATCAAGTCCTTTATTCAAAACACAGAATTGAAACACAGATGGACGATGCACGAAGAATTTAAATGTTTTCCATAAAACTTAAACTGAAGAACTGTTTTTGATGCTCTGTGACGTTAAATCACCATCACCACCATCATCATCATCATCACTACCATCACCATCATCTTCATCATCATCATCACTACCACCACCATCATCATCATCTTCATAGGAGAAACTGAGAAGGATACACAGGTGCCATGTAGGGTCTGCACGTCCTGCCTTATGGTGCGCAGGGGAAGAGCTTCTGGTGCTCCTTGGATTCCCAAGGCTTGAGCCGCAGCAGGCAGGAGCATCGTCCTTTCCGATCCGTCGTCTAACACAGCATATGTGTCCAGGGTCCGGCCCCCATAATGAACAGACACCGGAATAACTTTCAGCAGCACTCTGTTATTCTCCACCGGTCTGTCGAGGTACAGCACTCCGGTGGAACTGTCTCTTTTTTCCCCCGTGGACACTGGTGGCTGCGATTCCTTTGTGACTCCAGTATTCACTTCATGCAGGATTTGCAGGTGCCTACCTTGACAGAGGTTGCATAACTTCTTTAAAGTGCACTGGGCGGCTTGGTGGGACCGTGCACAACGCCAGCATCTTTTATTTGTCTTTATCCACTGAACCAGCTGCTCTCTATTCAGCTTGCTGACCTCAGTGCACTGACTCAGGTGATGTTCTTTGATGTCACAGAATGCACAGTACGGGGCTGGTTTGCTTGAAGCTGATGCCTTTGGCCGAACGGTGGAACACGAAGCTGTATTCTCGGCCCCATGAAACACTGCAATGGAGCGTTTCCCAGTTTGTGTGCAGGATTTGAGACTCTTCCGATCCTCTTTAACTCCTGGGGTCTGTTCTGTATAATCGTGGCACCATGATTCTTGCTTTAACCAATCTGCTAAGTCGGCTAGGGTGTGGGTGCGGGTTGATTGCCTCAGCATGCATCGTCGGAATTCTGCCCTTTGTTCAGGAGGGAGCTTACTGAGTAGGCGGGCCACATGTGAACCACACTGGAGTTCCACTTCTCCTTCCCGCCCCAGAGTCCTCAACATCCCGACCAAGGATTGGATCTGCAGTGAAAATCGCTCAAATGCGATTCCATCCCCTCGTCTGACGTCAGGTGCATCCATCACTGCAGCGATAGCAGGTGTAAGGCACTGAAGGTTAGCGTATGGTGAAGTAAGGGGGACCATCGCGGCTGCACCCTCCGGTGTGAATGGAGAATACTCCCTACTCAGCTCATGGGTATCTGGGCTGGGTCCCTGGTAATCTAACTCGTAATCTTTGTAGCGCTCTGGGATGCGAACCTGCCGACGGGTCCGGGCGCCCCTGGATGAGTAATCCCCTTCATCCGCCATCTTGAAGAGTTGCAATTAGAATCAAAATCCGGCTCGAAGGACCATTAATGTAGGGTAGAAAAGTGGTTATAGGTGCAGAAGGCGCTGATGTCAAAGGGTCATCTACTTTCAACCCTGAGTGTCGACCAGAACACTCCTTAAGGTCTGGATAAGAGGCACCCAATTTAATAGTCTTTAGGAACTGGGAGAGTTGAGAAACCAGGCTGGACCCATTGAGTGGAACTTCTGTCTTTTATATAACGAGCAGTGGATCACACATACAATAATGAGGCAGACTTGTTGGACTGAGGCAGTACAGGGTATGGATGTAGGAGTATACGT
>SSNS01000034.1:888710-945548 GCA_006937985.1 Aphyosemion australe
TCATCATCACCATCATCATCATCATCACTACCACCACCATCATCCTCACCATCATCATCACCACCACTATCATCACCACCACCAACATCGTCGTCATCATCATCACCACCACCACCATCATCACCATCACCACCATCTTCATCACCACCACCACCATCAGCAACATCACCATCATCATCACCACCACCATCACCATCATCAACACCATCACCACCACCATCATCATCATCATCATCATCATCATCATCATCATCATCATCATCAATTATTTACCACCTTTCACCACTATGATGGGTCATAAATAAACAATAAAACTGTAAAAGCATCAACACATTTTCTAATTACTCTCTGAGACTAAAAGTTAATAGCGAGCCAAGCCCAGGAAGGAACATACAGGTAAAGAAGGTCTGATAGATAGGAAGGGTCTGGTATACAAATCAAAGAGTTTTAAAATTTGCCTAAAAACAAACAGGAAGCCACTGAAAAGCAGCCAGTACTGGAGAAAAGTGATCACCTTTATTAAAGTTCGTTAGAAACCAGGCAGCCATGTTTTGGACCAGCTGTAAACAGGAAAAGGGAACTTTGATTGATGCCCACAGTTAAAAAGCTACAGTAGTCCAAAGTCAAAGTCACAGCCCTGCTGAAAAACCAGCATAGATCAGCATACTGTAGCTAGTTACCAGCATATGTTGTGTTTTAGTGCTTGTATGCTGGACTTGCATTGTGCGCTGGTCCAGATTCATTTAAGCAACAATTCAGTCGAACCCTCTCTTAGACTTTACATGCTTCTTTATTTCCCCCTATTTAGGGTTTCCGGAAGCTGTTTCCTTTCTTCAGTTCATTGGGTAAAGTGGGAGCGCACACACACACACACACACACACACACACACACACACACACACACACCGAAGGTGAAGTCAGAATGACCAGTTAACCCAACATGAATGCTTTTTACACTATGAGGAAACCAAAGTTCTTCACCAAAAGCCACATGTGCACGAGGACAACATGCACACAGAAAGGTTTCAGCTGCTTGTTGAACCTGTAACCTTCTTGCTATGAGGTGACAATGCTAACCATCTGCACTAGCATGTAGCCCCACGGCAACAAATGTCCAGTGTTGGTTCATTTGCACTGGTGGCAATGCATCAGCCACATGAGTTCTGAGTTACAAATACAGCAGCAATGTCATCCCACCTGCAGCAACAGTGATGAGGAGTGATGTCTGCCAGCTGAACCTAAGTGGCATGGCAGTTTTGCTTCCCAGCTTGAGTACAACAGCAGTGAAACACCAGTGACACGCTGCTCAGGATCGGCATACAGCTCTTTCTGAGTGAGTGGCAGCGTCAAAATGCTGTTAAACAGCTTCACAAACTCAAATGACTATTGTCCTCATTTAGCATCATAAAATCCATAGTAGAGTTTGATGTAGGCACCGTGACACCACTCTCTGTTGCTTGTGGACTGCTGTTTTGAAGTCTCTAGTTTGTCCTTTGGCTGTTGCCATCTTGGGTTTTCAGAAGCAGGAGTGACATGTAAGGGGAGCATTGGGTAGCTGCCACAGCATCTCTCTGTCAGCCTGACTGACAGCTACACAGACCAAAAACAATCCTCGCACCATGTTTCTGTTTGTTTGTTTATTTATTTATGGTGGACATTATAAAATCTTCAGGGATGGACTGTTTTAGAAACAAGCTAGCTGGGAGTCAAAATGGAGACGGGGCAGGAGGGAACGTGAGAATAAACATAAATCTAAAGGTTAGTGTGTAGCGAAGGGGAAAAAACAGGACTAGGATGATGAAATGCCACGATAACCTTTGGACAAGATGAGGTAATAAGCAGGAAAAACAACAACAACTACTACTAGTACTACTACTACTACTTCTACAAGGCTTAAGGCCCACATTAAAAACAAAAAAAAAGAAGAATAGAAGGTCTGTCCTGAAAACTCTTATGTATGAAAATGACAAAAATGCACGAAGTGGACAGGTAAAGGTCACTTGAAGAAAAGAAAAGCTGCAGATTTTTCATAAATGACAAGTCAGTGTATTTCCAAGCCAAAAATAACTCAAGATCCCTCAGTGGAAATACCTGCAAATCTGACATTTTTCAACACATTTGCAGTGGCCTCTAGTATACATTAATGCCTTGAGAGTTTATGTCTTTGGGATAAAAGCTCTTGCACTCCTGTTTCAGGAAGTAGAAGTTAGCCAGAGCAGTGGTGAGCTTCAGACGGCAGGATTTAGTCTTATTTCCTGATATTTGGCCATCTCGCCTCTGATTGGCTAACAGCAACACGACTCTACCACTGACTCTGTTTGCTCTGCAACGTTGATGTTTTATCTCTACAAATAACACAAGCATGGAGGAGTTCTGCTGTGTGGTGGAGTTGCTAATGCTAACAGTTAGCTTCTACTAGCCGAGACATTCTCTGCTGTTTCCTGGACGCTAAACCAACAACAGCTTTCCCTGCCGCGAGTCAAGATGGGTGAGTCCATGAATGCTAATTTGACATTATTACATGCTAATCTCACTGGATTTTCTAATCCCGGTGTTTCACCATCTATTTTTTATCGGCAGCCAATGCACGAGATAGGGATAGAAGACTATTTTTAGGTTTGGCCTGCATGTGAAACTCAGAGTGGCTGTTCATATTTCAAAATCAAGTTGAAAATGGTTTCTCAGTGAACTTGGTCTTTAAAGGAACTAGAGGCAGGATCTTTAAAAAATCTGTAAAAAATTAAACATGTATGTTCATTTTTTCAAAGCTAATGGGTGATGAAGCGTTATAAACCAAAAAGAATGAGGCCACCCATGTATCGTTCCATTTTCTTGAACAGGCTGCAAAATGCGCTGCAGTTCGGTCACGAATTTCCCGCGCTGCCCTACGGCTATGGCGTCAATTGACACTGCTTGCGCGTTCAAGACAGCTTCAAAACAGAAAGAAAATGTGTTCGACACTGCAGATCGGTAGGTGGCGCTATTGCACCTTAAGTTGCTTGCCAAACGCCAAACTCCAAAAGAAGAACTGTGGGAATGGATTCTACTGCAACCAGCAAACGACCAAGCGCGGCACAAAGGAAGTTTATTCAGCGGCATCTCGTGAGTCAAAAACCAAATATGGTAAAAGACAGGCAGGGACCTGAATCTATATCGGATACGTGATTGACGAATGGAGGCTGCTTCAACTATATCTGGGACTCAAAAAGGATGCTGCCATGGCTCATTTCCTAGTGAGCAGGTAAGAAACATTATAGGTTGTATTTAGAGATGATGACAATGATCTGACCTCACCGATGACTCAGAGAGAGCTAGCGTGCAGTAGCATTAGCTGTGATAGTAGCATTAGCTGTGATAGTAGCATTAGCTGTGATAGTAGCATTAGCTGTGATCAGGGCTGCAGCGTGGATTGCTTCGCCGCAATATTGTCCGTGAGAGCGGCGGGGAGTTGCCTTTTCAGCGTGAGATATTGGAGGTGTGGCGTGAGAGCGTGTGGAGAGGGTCAGGTAATGGTATTTTTGTGTTTGTGTAACATAGCCGTCTGTGCACGCTCCCGTGCTGGGCTGCAGTTACTCGCAGAGCCGGGCGCGTCGCTCGTGAGCATCGTTTCTTTTTTCCTGCCTCTAGTTCCTTTAAGAAACAAACACACTCATCTATGTTCAATTAGAAGCTGCTTTCAAAAATGAAAACACGGTCATGGAACACTCACCCTTCCCCTTGGGTATCTTCCCTGAGACGCTTTCGCCAAAACCGGAAACCCACATTGCCGGACGAAACAAGATAGCGCTAAACACCAGTCACCGTTTTTCTAGGGCCAAACGTCTTTTGTTGTCCGTGACTTCAAATGGTGTTTTTCTTTTTGGGACTCTGGTAGTTTGTCCTAAAGTTGAAGTGGTAGCAGCCGGCTGTTTCTCCTTCTCTGACGTTATTGAGCAGAGCACCTCTCACACCAGTGGTGTTCTGTTGCTAAATAGGTGAGTGTGTAATGAGTGGAGGACCCAGGGAAGTGCGGCGGTTCGGCAAGACAGACAACCAGATGGTCTAATAGACGCTTTCGGTCCAAAACGTGTTATTGGCGAAGGTTTTTAGACAAATGTGAGAGAACCACTTCTTTTTTTTTATTAAATTTTTTCATCTCCATAATATATTTATAGCTGTACTATGGTAGAACTTTGTTAAGAGGCATGAAAAAAAAGCTAATTTAAGCTAATTTGTTTTCCGAATTTGCCATTGTAGCTTTAACTTTAACTTACCAGGTTTTATATTCTTCACTGCTTTTGGTTGTGAGGCAAATTGAGCAAGCACTCATGCTTGGGTTTAAAATTGTTGTGATTTTCTGCTTTCAGCCTGCAGGATGTTTTCAATACCAGGACAGTTTGTATGGATCAATAACGTTCTCTCCGTCAGTGCTTCAAGGATTAAAACTGACGTAAGATCTCATTCTTCATAGATGCTTTCGTCTCAGTTAGATATCAGAAAGTGTGTGTGTGTGTGTGTGTGTGTGTGTGTGTGTGTGTGTGTCAGATTCATGAGATCCTTCTGAAGTTTTCACAAGAACGAGAAATTGTCTGCATGTGTTTTTCCTTTTTTAAAATTACTTCATAAAGCAGAAACTATCTGAATCCTTTGATCAGAAACTGAAGCCGTGAAACAAATCTCTTTAATTTCTCTTCAAACAGAAAAGCCACACTGAATTTATTCTGAACAGAATTTTTCTTATCTTTTTTCAGACATAACCCAGACCTTTTAGAAGGTAACTTTAGAGGCTAGTTTTCCCCCAAAATTAAGTCTTTTTTTCTTTCTAATTTTCAGAATAAACATTATTGGATAACAGAATATCAGATTCTGAAAAAAAGTTCAATTTTATGAAAAAGAAAACTCATAAGTCTGAATGTATTGTTGATTTAGAAAAAAAAAGCAACTTTGTAGTTTAGGCAGCATTTGCGATTGGAGATGTTTATTAAATGAAATAATTATTTCTAGAAAACTTTGTATTTGATCTGTTTAACCTATAGTAAAGCAGCTCAGCTTCTCTAAGTTATTCTAATTTTGTTTTTGAGGTCACAAGAATCCACATTTTTGCCGCTGCAGCACAGCTGCAGGCCCCTCCAGCTCATGTATCCGTGTCGGCGGCTTCAGGCCCCGGCCTCTTCTTGCTGATTTGTCTAAGTACCCTCACTTACACTCCGGCGACATGTTGGCTGCAGCCTTCCAATCAATTTGTCATGCTTCTCCAAGCCTCCCATCAGGAAACCTTCAAAGGAGTCTGAACTGGAAAGAGCTGTCATCACCTCACTGCACAGACAATGAAGAAATGTTTTCACAAAGAGCACAGGAGCGTTTTTGCTGTAACACCTTCAGTTAGAGAATGAAACACCACAGAGGCATGTTGCATTTAAAACTGACAGGACTGGTAAAGCAGCAAAATCCCTCGTATCTTAGCTCTCCTTCCACTATCCCCATCCTATCTGTGTAAGTTTGTCACCAAAGACTTTTTTAACGCGCTTCTTTAAAAAGTGTGAGTTAGAGACGTGAGTGTCTCTCATTTGAAAGCCAGTCACTATTTAATCCCAGAAAAAAAATTCCCCAGAAATCTTCAGCGACTCCTGACAGCAAACCACTAATACGATGTCAGCCAATAGCTAAGCTAACAGACTTACCGTCCTAATCATCTGCTGTCGTCGTTTTCAGAGCGCAGGCTTCTGATCGGAGTCTGTGACTCAATCAGGTGTAATCTCTACGGAGATTTAGCATAAGCTCTAACCTTTAAACAATTTTCACTAAATGTATTTATTTATGGAAAACGATGTACATTTAAAAAAATATTCTCACTTCAGATTCTGCCATTATCTTTTGCAAATGAAGTCTGTTCTGAGAAATCTCCCAGTTTTTTTAAAAGGTGTTGAACACTCGTTTGATCAATACATTTGCAGTGGTCTCTAAGTAGGAATGAATTCCTTGTAAGTCGTACATGGAGGGGTAAAAGTCTCAGATGCACCTGAATCAGGAAGTACAAGTCAGCTGGAGGAGAAAGTAGCTTCAGACGATAGGATTTGGAGTCTAATTTCCTGATATTTGGACATCTCACTTCTGATTGGCTAACAGCTGACTGTTTTATCTCCACAAATAACACAAGCCTGAAGGAGTTCTGCCATGTGGTGGAGTTGCTAATGCTAACAGTTAGCTTCTACTAGCTGTTTCCTGGACGCTAAACCAACAACAGCCTTCCCCGTCACGAGTCATGATGGGTGAGTCCATGATTGTTAAGTGACCGTGTGACGTAGATCTGTTTCAAATCCTAGCGTCTCATCGTCTATTTTCTATCAGAAGCTAATGCAGGAGATGGGTGTAGGAGACTCCGAGAAAAACTCAGAGTGACCGAATATAATCAGAAAAAAAAATGTTTTTCAGCGTTCCACACCTTTAGGAAGTTGTTTGACTTAAATTAAAGTCCCTTGTGTGAAAATATAGTGTCATAAAGTTTTAGTAGACCCTCATGTTTGCTACAATGTTTTTTTTATCATTATTTAGAGAAAAGATTAACATAATCAGTTTACTCTATCAGGTTTCAGTTCGACAATAGTTTAAGCAGAATAAGATCCATCCATCCATCCATCCATCCATCCATCCATCCATCCATCCATCCATCCATCCATCCATCCATCCATCCATCCATCCATCCATCCATCCATCCATCCATCCATCCATCCATTTTTTTCCACACAGTGATAGATGGCATTGCAGATATCCCTCTATCTAGAGACACTCCAGCTTCTCTGGGGGATCTCAAGGTGTTTCCAAACCAAAAGGAATTTTTTATCTCTCCAACAAGTTCTGGAGCTACTCTGAATTCTCCTCCCAGAGACAAATGCCAGGAGAAATCTCCAGGGTTAGGTGACCAGAATCAAGTAAGCATTGGTAAGTTACTGATGAGGTAATGATTAGTTAGTACTAACTTTAGTCCTGCAGAGCTGATAACTTTCAGCAAATAGAAAACAGGAGGTTTTACCAAAATGTTCCCATTGTCCAGCCGGCTGATCAGACCCCATCACTGGAAAAGAGCTACTTATCATTAAGAAATAAATGATGAGTCATCAGCAGGTCAATCATTGATGAGTCATTAGTTCCTGATTCGGTATTAATGACTTACCAAACATTAAGTATCATAAATTTGGTTTGGGGCTGAGTGTAAAGCTTAGGTAATCATTATTGAGTCATTAGTGATTAGGTATATATTATTTAAAAAAAAAAATTAAATTACCATCCATTAAGTAAGCATTAAAGAATCATTAGCTAATAAATCCACT
This sequence comes from Aphyosemion australe, assembly GCA_006937985.1. NCBI lineage: Eukaryota > Metazoa > Chordata > Actinopteri > Cyprinodontiformes > Nothobranchiidae > Aphyosemion > Aphyosemion australe. The sequence continues at coordinate 896,018 of SSNS01000034.1, forward strand.
ATGGAGTGGTTGTGAAGCTTATCCGTGTATGATGAGTTATCTAGTCATTTCATGTCTAACCAACCAATAAGTAATCATTCAGGAATTATTAGATAATACATTTAATGTGGGGTGGTTGTGAGGCTTAGATAATCATTAATTAATCGTTAGATCCTGATTCGTTCATCATTAGTCACTCAGTAGGTAAGCCAGTTTTGAGACCATTATTGTACCAAATGTTACCATTGTAATAAAACTCCAATAAATACAAAAGCCTGTTTGAGCCTATAAGAGCAACTGCAATAAATAATCCAGTGTGTCTCAATCATCTGCTCAAAGCTGCGCACCTCAAAGCGCAATACTCATTTTGACCAGTAGGTGGCAGTAACATGACATAGAAATTTAATTAGATATGCGGTTTTAAACAAAATCCCGTAAAATGAGAACAAATAAACACAATTTATAGCAACAACAGCTATGATGTCAACTCTATATTACACCAACCGTGAGTGTGTGTGAATGAGAAAGTGACAGAGACAGTGAAAATGAGGTCTAGCATCTTCTAGCAAGCTAGCTAGTTGTTATCTCCATAGACATGAATACGTTGACACCCCACTGGGTACTGGAGATCGTAACAGCGTCCCTGATATATTGGATGGGTCTCCTCATTCTCCAAAGTCAATGCAGAGTGAGCCACTATGTCCGTTTTTGTGCAGCCTACAGTTGCAACAACCGGTGTACTATTGAAAACAGATCACGTAGGATTACTATTGACTTTTTTAGCCTACCTGATGGGATTTTATATTTAAATTTTTTTTGTTTAATTAGGTTTATATTTTAATTATAATGCCATACCATATGTCTGGTTTTGTGAAAAAGCTTGATAAAGTGTGTTTTTTAGCTGGGTAAGCACCTTCCTCAGTAGAAATGAATGCACTGGGGGCGAATGGAGACCCAACTAAGATGGCGGCCGGCCACTACGGCAGCTCCAATAGGCAGCGCCAGTCCACGAGGCGTCTACGTATATATGTCTGTGGTTATCTCTATCAGGGATGCTGTCGCCGGCCAGCGCCCCAGAGGCATTCAATTCCTGGATTCTGATTACCCCAAAATTCCCCAGTTCTGCCTAGCAACCAATTGTGATTGGCGGTTTAGCTGCAGTTCAGGGGCGCTTTTCCAAGCACCCCAGGAGTGAAACTAGAGAGTCTGGTGGAGGAAATTCACTGTTTAATGAGAGACAGCTGCTGAAAATGATGTGTAAATAATTCAGATTGCATGTAGGCACACACAATTAAGCAAATTTGACACATCTACAGATGAATATATATTGTAGTTTTATTTACTTTTTAGATTTTTTCTCTGTTCAAGTCAGGGAGGGCGGTGCCCCAGCGCTTCCTATGGACAAGCCACCACTGATTTATTGTCCCATTCTACTCCATACTTGGCTGTAAACCACCCCAGTGCACGCTGAAGGTCATTACTGGAAGACACCAACAATAGATGAAAATCTAAGGTTTGCAAACCCTCCTCAGGAGACAACCCTCGACCTTTTCTGTGATCAAGCTCAACTTTGTGCTATGAGATCCTTATTTGGATGCACAAAATTCACTAAGCTCCATGAGGTGGAAAAGAAAAGTTTTTTCCCTCACTTCTAATGCTGACATTACTGGAAAGTGCACAATTGTTCCATAGCAGGTTGTGGCTCTGTTAAACTCACCGCTGATGTCTGTTTTTACCCAGAGGCAGCTTGGCTAAATATACCCGTTGTACTACACACACCTTGACAACCTGCGATCACACTGGGCTCATTTCATTATGCCGCATGATGAGATTTCACCACATGCAAACCAGTTTAATTAAGCTGAAACTTATTAGTCAGTGGAGTGTGATTGAACGGATATGTAAATGTTCAGCGGTGCGGGTGAAATCAGATCACGTGTATAATAGGATGGAAGATAAAGAGGTGTAATAGCACAATGGTGAGCTTGCAGCATGTCATTAACCGCTAAGTAGATAACGCCGTGTAAATATGATTAGTTTCGAGGTCGTCGTGATGGGGGAGATGAGATCATGGGAGATAATTCCCACGCCACTGTGAGACGAAGGGAAAAAAATCACATTGTAATAAAACACAAAACATTAACTCTGCCCAACACTTTTCATTTTCTCAAGTTTTATCTCAACCTGCACGAGGGTCAGAGTTTTGATGACTCCTTCTCTTCAACAGAAGAGAATATAAAGAAAAGGGAGTGAGCTGTGATGAAACAATGGACTAAGTCATTTTGACAGGAAATTTGACACCATCAGCTCCATCTCACGGCTTCAATCTCAGCCTGAGCTGCTGTGATTTGACCTTAGACATCTGTCATACGCAGAGGAGAGGAGCGGAGGAGCACTGGAGCTGGCGTGGAAAGGTTAATGGTTTAAATTCCCAGACTGGGATTTATTCAAATATGCTAATTAAACTTAAATATAAAAGTAAAAGTAATGATGAAAATGAGTACATTTCCAAATGGGACATTACTTCAAAAATAAACAACAGAAAAGCTTTTTGTCTGATGGAAAAAACAGATGGCAGCATTTGGCTCAAATTTGTGCACATTTCTGAGCGTTGACGGTGCGTTCTGAAATGAAAGGTGAACATGCACTAATGCACGTCCTCTCCTTAGATCAGAATTCAAATTTGAATCTATCAGACTGCAGGACAGTTTCCAGATTCACTTCATTCCATTTTAAAACCAACATCGATACTTGTTGACGCTATTGGAAGCAGTTTTGCTATTCAAAGTTACAACGGAATTCAGAGATAAAAATAATAATTATAATATTATGGGCCTGATGTATGGAGCACCTTCTCTTCACTTGTTTGCATAATTATTGTCTTTAACGGCATCTTTAAAGCCACACTCCTGAACTTTGCGGATATGTGCTCTCTGTCGCCCTCTCAAGGACTGTATAACAACTTTATGCCCGACCAAACACAATAACCCCGGTGAAATAATTTTTTACTTACCTAGCCATTAGCAGCACGGCTAGGTTAGAGTCCGTAGTACATGCCGTTCTTTTTAAAAGAGCTCTCCAGCGAGGAAAAGACGGCCCAATATTAACTCTGGTCTTTGCTCTTGCTCTATCACGTTCTCTTTTTCTTTTCCTCTGATAAGGGATTTCTAGCTTTCTTTGGTGGATCTGCCACTGCTCAAGTCTCTAAATCGCAGGTCTACGTTATACTCTTATGGTAAGCCAAAGGAATCAAAAAAGCGCACATTCTAAACTCACGTTATGTCCGTCAAAATGCACGTTTTGGCAGACATAGTGCGCGTTTAGAATGCGTGATTTTAGAACACGCGTTTTTTGCCCCCTTTGGCTTGCCATACGGTGCCGTAAAGTAACACGCAGTCAGTACTTCTGGTGGCGGACCAAGGGTCAAAAACTGTATAGTGCGGTAAACAGACGTGGGACCCCCTAACACCATCACAGCTCTGAAAATGAACATAATAGATGATAGTATACCACCAAAACTTTACAAAAAACGTTATTTTAAGGTGTAAAAGTTGTGGAATTTGTCTTTAAGGGATTCATTTCCAAACAGAGAAAGCAAGAAATTCCTCTTCCTGGACCTGTTCCTGGTTCTGCTGAAGGTTTCTTTCCGCTAAAGAGAAGTTTCTCCTCTCCGATATGACTCCCTTCTCACTGTGTGTTCAGAATGAGGGACTGAATTGATTTAAAGATATGATGCAATCCTCAGGTCTAAACTTATGCTTACCATCTTGCATGGCACACATTTTGACATGCAAGTGTGAGGAAAAGTCAGCGGGATTGATGAGGTCAGCATTCCAATTAGAAAAATTTCTGCTTGTTAGCGTTTTTAAACAACTAGCAGGATGCACAAATGCAGGAATGGAATGCAGCCCTCATTAAAGCCTCAACACTTCTATCTACGAATCAAAATGTCAGCTGTCAAATATTGATTTCCTTTGAGCATGCTTTTCTTTTCATAAATACGTTTTTTCACTTATCTTCACTGAATTTGGCTGCATTAGATAATATTTTTTATAAATAATTTCATCACTGGTTTGCACTGGGATATACAGTATGACTGTTTAAAAAAATATAAAAATTTCAATTGAAATCAATCTGATATCCCAAAAGACACATTTTTGTTAAATATATTTAATCTGATATCAATTTGTTCTGTTTTAAGTGTTAGTTTGTAATTTTTTTTTAATAAAAATTGCTAAAGAAAATAATAACTACAGCAATTTTTGCAGAAGACACTTGTTGGCTACCTGCTTTATTGCAAAAGCTGTTAACTGTGTTAGTAGCTAATATAAAGACTAGCAGTTAGCTTCTTCAGTTTGATGACTGTCAGTTAAAAGCAAATGAAGAGGAAGAAATACTCCAAACGTGAAAAAAACACCTATTAATTTTCTGTCAGTGTTAGGGTTTATGAATTATGTGTCTAAAACAAGCTGTTTCAAAAAGTTCCTGTTTGTGATGTCACAAATGGGTAAATTAGCACAGAACCACCTCTCACGTGCAAGAGAGAAATGCTGCTGGAGGAGCACTAGCTCTACTCCGAGCCCCTCCCAGATAGTTGAGCTTCTCAGCCTACAGCAGCCAATCGGGGGCGTGAGTGGGCGTGGCCAGCTCCAGCTTGTTTTCTTAAAGTGACAGAGCCCTGAAACGGCTCATTCTGGAAGGTACTGACACTTTCAAGAATGAAACTGCTGAAATCTCATTATTTGAGACTGATTTTGTACAAAGAACTTCCTAAACATGTTTTTATTGACCGTAGAAATATTATAACATAAGAAAAACAGCCATGGTATGTCCCCTTTAAACTGAAGTATTTGTGCATATTTTCAATATTCTTCTGTTTTTCTGTCCCTGCCAACAAACACAAATAATCCCATCACACAATCAAACATTCATATTGTCAGCTGTGTCTACAATGATGTCAGTTACCACGGAAATGCCACATCCAAACAGAAAACAAGCACACAATCACAAAAAAAAAAACACAACATCCCCTGACAGCTCTCATTACTCTGATGATCGGAGTCTTTAAAGGCCAAAACAGACTGCAAGCCTGCGAGGAGAAAACATCTCATGCTTCTGTCTGGTTTGCCATGATTTAAATGTTAGGATGCCAGAAAAAGAAAACATCCCAAAGCTTTCAGGACTGATGCTGTAACTGACCTTTTCTTTACAGATACTTTGTCCTGGAAGATTCTAAGATTATTCAGGGAGAACGTTTGCAAAACGAAGGGTCGATATCAGAGTTTCTCACAATGAGAGAAGAAGATATAAAAGCTTTCAGTGCCACAAATTTCTCTAACAGATGGAATGGATTCGGTCAAATGAAAATGTATGCATTATTCACGCTGACACTGTGATGCCACAGCCTTTCTCAGGCAGCTTGTGACCAGTTTAACCTCCTGCAGCCCCCCCGAGCAATAGCTGGTAATTGGGACTCTAATGACCCCCACCACACGGAGTAATTTGATGACTTCCCCAGGCTTCGAGACACCAAAATGTACTTCAGAGCAGAAATGAGTTGATTCATCAATTAGACAGTTGACTCAAAACAAATTAAAATCCTCATTCTCACTCTTTAGTGGAGCATTTTCAGCATTATACAAAGAAAAGCCTCAATAAAAGCATCAAAAATTCAAAAATTTCTACTTTACTCATCACATTAAACACAATCTGCATTAAGTCTGCAAAAAAGACATAAAAATGAATATTAAACTGAGAAATAAAATATTCTGCTTCAGTTTCTTGAACTGTTGCCAAACTTGGACATAAGACATTTCCACAGTGAGGAAGATCTTGCTGAAGGCTCCACGGATCATCATCCTCAGATACTCCGAGTCAGGACAGATGGTTTAAATTGAGCGAAGTGTAGGGAGAAGGAGGAGGAGGAGGAGGAGGAGGAGGAAGGTGAGTGACAGTCATCCACCACCCTCCATCTGTCCAAAATGTCATGCAGAAATCTGAGAACCATCAACCTGACCAACAAGTGGGGAACATGAGTGTGTGTGTGTGTGTGTGTGTGTGTGTGTGTGTGTGTGTGTGTCAGACAAATAACAAGCTCCAATTGAGTGGTATTTCCCTTTAAGTGAATGGCTGAATCTCTCTGCTGCAGTTGAGTGATGAGTTTCTGACAGGCAAAAACTATGTGATTATGGCACACACACACACACACACACACACACACACACACACACACACACACACACACACACACACACACACACACACACACACACTCACACACACACGGGTCCTTTGAAGCTATTTCTTTCCTCTGTCTCTAATAACGGTGTATTGAGCGAGCTGTCCATCAGCACTCACCTACAGGTAGATAACAGTAAAAACCTGTGAGAGTTTCATGTTAGTTTCTGACGTTCCGTTTGTTTAGAGGAACTGAACAGAAACCAACAACCAAAAAAAAGGTTTAATGTATCATAGTCTTTAAATAGTTGATTTTAAAACAAGATGCACAAATTTAGCCCAAGAATCTCCTGGCATGCAGTATGTTGAGTTAACCAGTAGGGTGATTATCTAATGTCAAACAATGAAGCAGAGCAATTAAACTTTATTAGTACATTTAAAGACACACTTTGCAGTTTTGCTTGCTTTTAGTGTCCATTATTAATTCTCTGTGGTGAAACCAAAATTGAAACTTTTCTCCTCGCTGTGCGTTTGTCTTTTTAACACCTTTAACAACTGAAATGTCTCCTCAGCCTTCATTAGTGTCTACAGGAGCGGTTCATCACTAAATCAAACAAATCAGCTGTGTTCACGATCTAAAACATGATGGAAACATGCTGGAAGCAGATTGCAGTGCTAGGTATGTCCACAGGTGGCAGTCCGCCACTCTGAAGTTGCAAGTGCGGTATTCTGGCCACAGAGGGCGGTGAGTGACATGTCATTAACCCTGTAAAGGGTCATTTTAGCACATACTGGCTCAAGAAAATGATTTAAAAATATGAAAAATTATGCCACTGAGATACAAATGTTGGTGACAAATTGCGAACAGCTTTTGCAAATGTAAAAACTAAAGTTGTCGCATCAGATAGTCATGGAGCTAAATGGTTGTACGTACCCATTAAATGTGATTGTAACTAAAATTTTGAATGATTCCTGTCAAGTTTGAGTCTCTTGGAAAACCTTCATTTTAGATCCAGTAGCTGACCGGTTGCTCAGACTCTCACCCTGGAGCCCCAAAGCCAGTTAAACATGTCAAACGTTGACCATTAAAGTCTGTTTGGGGCTTGGAGGAGTCACAGTGGTGGCTTAACTTTTCCCCTTCAGGCTGCCTTGGGCCTTTCAGAAATCACACCAAGACAGCCAGGAGTGATTTATCACTGTGTCCTCACAGCAAGACGGTGTCTTGCCCAAATCTTAATATTTAATTTGGTTTATTGGAGTGCAGCGTGTCAACAAACCAAAGTAACTCCAGCTATCTTCTGTCTGGTCTGCAGCATGTATGGTAGGTCTTGTGTCGTGAACTCTTTTCACGGCTCACAAAAGCGAGGAACTCATAAAAATGCAAAGCACATTGATCATTAAAAGTGTTTACATTTTAAAAAATCCTTTGTTTATGACTGATCATATCAGATTACTGTGCACCAACAGCACATTGGTCCAAACTCAGAGCACCAATATCAGCAGGAACTGCCTCTCTGATAAACAGTGAAGCGAGCAGAAATCCAGCCCTGCAGGCTCTCGTTCTTTTTTCTTCTTTTTTTTAAGGGTGAGAATCTGGAGTTTCTATATTAAGATCTTTTCCAGCCAGTGCTCCTACCCCGAGTCATCCCTCTATCCTCTGCAGGCCGTTCTGATCCTGTCAACATGAGGCCAGCATGAGATATCAAGCTGATGGCTGTTTTTAGGAATCTCAAACCAATAAATCTGCCTTTTTTTTTACACATATTCCTAGAAACCCCCTAAATATTTATGCTACAAAGTCTTAGTCAAATGAAAATTTTTAACTAAAATTGTATAATACAATGTGGTTGAATTAGTGTCTTTATAAATAGTGCATGTCACATAAATCAAGTTTTTAAAGACCAAGTTCACTTGTTTTTCAATACATTTGCAGTGGTCTCTAGTATAAATGAATGCATTGTGAGGTGATCTCTCTAGAAAAAAGCTCTGGCGCTCCTGTTTCAGGAAGTAGAAGTGAGCCAGATGGGAGGGGAGCTTCAGACGGCAGGTTTTGGAGACTTATTTCCTAATATTTGGACATCTCACCTCTGATTGGCTAACAGCAATGCGACTCTACCATTGACTCTGTTTGCTCTGCAATGTTGATGTTTTATCTCCACAAATAACACAAGCCTGAAGGGGTTCTGCCGTTTTGTGGAGTTGCTAATGCTAATGGTTAGCTTCTACTAGCTAGACGTTTTATGCTCTCCCCTGGACGCCGTGACTGGTAAAAATGCATCACTCGTTTTTATTTTTGCAAAGACAGCGTGCTGTGGGTGACATCACACCTTCTGCACATTTTTGTCTCCTCAGGCCCATATACTGCACCCATTTTAGTCCTGTAGTGGTTGCATTAAAATTATAACATGAGCAACCATTCATTTGATGCTTTTCCTGCTCAGAATCACCAAAAATTACAGGAAAAAAAGAGAAAAAAAACTGAGCTCACCTAAAGACATAATTAGAACAACAGGAAGTATTAAAGGCAAGTGAAGCAAATCATGACAGGAAAGTTTTGTTTGGTTGCATAAATCATTTTATCAATCAAATTAAATAGTTATTTATTAAATATTCTCTGATCATCACTGAGAGGCTTTACTGCAAATCAGGACAAAGTATCAGAAACATTATTAGTTCTCATAGTTTTATAGAGTCACATGATTATTTTTATATTCCTGCAGTAGGGATTGTGAGTCCTGTCCTGTTCCCAAACATAGTTTTTATATTTCTGATGCTGAGAATCAAGTGATCATAAAAAAAAGATCACAGGAAAACGAAGCACACAGTTAGGAATTGCCTTGTAATCATTTAGTATTTATAAGTTTGACCTGTTGAAGAAATATCAAACTGCTGTTAGAGACTTTGTACCAACGTATTGCTGTAGTATAAGTATGCATAAGTATTGAACAGTGAAATAACGCATGCTGCTCTTAAAAACAAAGACCAAACCTGAACTTTATGACTGATCGCTGAAACGCCAACTCTGTGATTAAACTGTGCCTGCCCATGCTATATACGTTTTCGCTTCAGCTCTGCAATTTGTCAGATTTTTCTAAATAATCAGCCTTTTATTCACAGGCCCAGTCTTCAGCTGTGCTCAGCACCATGCAGGGCTGCGGGGCCGGCAGGAAGCTTAATGACCGTGGCCTCTCGCTCCTGCCGGCCGCCGTGACTGACGGCCTGACGGCTCTTGATGAATGACATTCTCCGCCTCAACAGAATGAAACCAACGCGGGCGGCGGGAGGTGATTCAGCTGCTAAACATCAGCTCTCGGTCCTCTGAGGGCCCGCAGCCGTAATGAGCCTGCCTCTCGGTTCAGTGGAGGGCCACAGGGGCTGAGGCCGAATGATGAGGGCCAACAGTGACAACATGATGGAGCGCAAGCAGCAGAGCTGGTGAGGAAATGAAGAAAAGGGCATGCGAGAACTGTCAAAAAAAGCTGAAGTATCCAGGTTTCTTATTTAACCTACATATACCAAGAATGGTGCACCCCCAGCTGTCTTTTTCTGTTTTATTCAGCTTCCTGTCAAAACGGTGGTACTCCCGTTGTGTATTGTCCAGTATACATGTACTTCATCTTGCTAAAATACATGAAGACATTTAACACCTGAGTATACAGAGACAACGATGCATGATTTCATTTTGGATGATCTGAATCTGCATCATGTCAGACAAGAGACTGACTTCTAGTCTTGTCACGTTTCACAAACTTAAAGGCGAGAAAAACTTTATAAAACTTTAGAAATTGTTTAGGAACTTGGATCAATAGAAAAATAAAATACGGTCATGTACTTAAATACAACACTTAATCTTCTAAGCCGTGGTTCAGTGGATAAGTAAAAAAGTCTAATCATAAAAATTAATATAAATAATAATAATAATAATATCCAATACTAGGGATGTTCCGATCACGTTTTTTTGCTCCCGATCCGATTTCGAGTCATTTGATTTCGAGTATCTGCCGATACCGAGTCCCGATTCGATATTTTTCGGGAAAGCATTAAAATAAGGGGGAAAAATGCATTCAAGTTGTCCTTTAAGTTTCACTTTCCCTTATTTAGATAGTGCATTGATTAAAATATGTTTTAATATTATGAATATATTAAAAGTATCAGCATTGCTCATATTTCAAGTTGTTTATTCCCTCAATCTGCAGCTGTATTGATCGATGTTCCCGTGACTGGGCAGGCATGTGGCGCCTCTGTCGGCAGGCTAACTTTTCCCTGCATAGCACCTGTAGCTACCGGGCAGCTCAGGTGCTGCAGCAGACTTAGAAACCCCAACGTTTTGCAGTCTTTTGGCAATTTCCGATCTTTTAATCTCAATTCTGATTTTTAAAAAAACACGTGATCTGGCCCGATTTCCGATCATGTGATCGGATCAAAGCATCCCTATCCAATATATACACACTTACCTTTAAGGCATCCGTAGAAAATCCTGTGTCCACCAAGTAAAACTCCAAATTCCTTCTTAAAAATTACAATCTAGAAACACAAAATAATGGCTGTACCCAAAATATACAGCACAACGTAATATTATATACTTCTATGTATTCTTTGATTGGGCTTTCATAGTAATATTACCACACGTAGTAGTTTCACTTTTCATCAGATGGCAGGATAAATACGGCGTGGGAAAGCACACACACATTAAGAAAGCTGTGCGTCTACAGCTTGAAGGTATTCCCGTTTTCCTTGAATACCTGACAGCCGAGCGGATTGGGCCACAAGTCACCCCTCTATGATGGGATGAAATACTTCCATCCTTGAGGGCTGCTGAACTGTAAAACATCTGTGTTGTCAAACACACAGTGTCACCGCTCTGACCATTAATTCTTCACCATCTGCCCTTGATCAGCTCAGACTCGGAGCTCTGTGACCTCCAGGCAAGGGACCAAACTCTTCAAACTGGACTCCCACAATTATGATCTGTCAAATTAGTTTCAAGTCTTCATACTGCACCATTACGTGCACGCTTAGGAAAAGATCCAGAACTAATAGAATGAAGATGTCTAAACATGTGGCTCCTCAATTTGCACGAGCCTCACATAAATGAGTCATGAAAGAACCAGAACTCTACGGCTGATTTATACTTCTCCGTCAGCTGGAGTGTGGAGTCGTGCACTGACGGGGAGGTTTTCCCTTTGCACTTCCCTGTCACCTGGAGAGTGTTGCAAAGCAAACAGAGGACAACAGAGGGCGTAGTGCTTTTCTGGGGTATCCTGCCACCATTACAGTCACATATTCAGTCCACAATAGTGTATTTACTACTGTTTTACATTGTTTTTATGTATTTCAGAGACTTTTTAACACAGATGAATTTGTCTCCTCCACCTCCTCATGTGATCGGCACCTCTAAACTCACGTTTCCCGTCATTTCTGTCCACGAATAAAATGCTTGCTGCGAATCTTTGTGCTCCTTCAGTCACGGATGAATAAACTTTCATATTTTCGGACTTGAGTCGGAAAAGGGTAGATTGCCTTCTTCAGGTCAGGGATGAGGTCCTGCCCCAAGTGGAGGAGTTTAAGAATCTCGGGGTCTTCTCGGGGAAAGATTGATAGGCGGTTTGGTGCTGTGTCTGCAGTGATGCGGGCGTTGTACCGGTCTGTCGTGGTGATGAGAGAGCTGAGCTGGAAGGCTCGATTTACCGGTCGATCTACGTTCCTACCCTCATCTATGGTCATGAGCTTTGGGTAGTGATCTATACAAGTGGCCGAAATTAGTTTCCTTCGCAGGGTGTCTGGGATCTCCCTTAAGGTGGGCGTACAATATCAGAACCGCACACGGCGCATGCGCAAAGACAGAAGCAGTGGCGTAAATGAAGGACGTGGAAGCGAAAACAAACCAAATAGCTAATATAACCCACTATCAAAATAAAAGCAGCGTTGCTTTGTTTTGATGAAAAATAAACTTTTTTCCTTCATTTAACAGCGGGAAATGCTGGTAATTTATCGATTTTGACCAAAAGTGGATCAAATATAATACAAATAATATGTTTTTGTTGTTATTTTGTTATTTAAGGAACAAACCAGACTTTTATTTTTATGTCAGATTGATTTTTTAACCGCAGCGCTTGCCATGAAGCAACAGAGTACGCTTCTATTCCAAATGCCGTCCTCGTCCTCCCGTACTCAGACCAGCGTGTCGCGTCATATATACTTTTTTTTAGCTGCGACGAGTTCATGCCAGACGTACAGTGTGAGCAGTCAGGTCGCATCTGAGAACGAACTGGGTCGTACAGTGTGAGCCTGACTCGTGAGATTTGCTCTGCGAGGAAGTCGCACAGTTTGAGCTGAAACTGAACGCTACGAGTGAAAAAGTCGCACAGTGTACGCCCGGCTTTAGAGATAGGGTGAGAAGCTCGGTCATCCGGGAGGGGCTCGGAGCAGATCTGCTGCTCCTCCACATTGAGAGGAGCCAGTTGAGGTGGCTCTGATTAGGATGCCTCCTGGACGACTCCCTGGTGAGGTTTTCTGGGCATGTCCAACTGGGAGGAGACGTAAAGGAAGACCCAGGACACAGTGGAGGGACTATGTCTCTCGGCTGGCCAGGGAACGCCTTGGGATTCCCCCGGAGGAGCTGGCCCAAGTGTCTGGGAAGAGGGAAGTCTGAGCCTCTGCGTATAGGCTGCTGCCCCTGCGACATGACCTCGGATAAGCGAACGAAAATGGATGGATTTTCAGACTTTTTCTGCGAGGCATTCTTCAATCTGCTCTGTGTCTGCCGCAAAATATCTCTTTATTTTTGAGGGGTGCTGTTGACGAATTTAAAGGAAGCCTGACCAATCACAAGCTTGTAGTCTCCGTCACTTTCGAGGAGTTTCTACGAGGAAATAGTGAAACATTAATGACTGATTCCAGAAGCGTAGAAGGAAAAACCGATGAAAGGAACAAAAGGATCTGCTGGTTGTTGAAACCATAGCTAGTGTTTGGTCTGTCTTTAACACATGCCTCATTTTGATCAATTCAAACCGTTTCTGAGTGTGTAATTTGATTTGTTTCCATTAGTTAGTGGAGCTTTAATGATGTGTCATCCTAAACTCCGAGCGATAACCGCGGGCTCACCCTGGAGAGAGCTAATCTGTCCTTAACACTCTATTATTTGTTCTTGGAGTCCCTCAGCTCACGCGTTCTCGGGTTCCTGCTTGACTGGTTAAAAAAATACATCTCCCACACCAACACTCACCTACGAATCTGGTCAGAGTTTCCTCCACTATCAGGTTAAAGTAATGCCTCTTTCTGTCATGAAGTTCTCTTCGTAGCACTTTGTAAAATTACTGTGGTCAAACCAAAAAAAAAAGAAAAAGGTTATGGATATTATCACTCTGGCTTTCACGGGGTAGAAAATTGAGATTTGACCACTTTCTGACACTCAGAGATCATTAAACTCTCAACAGGTTAAACGGTTGAGTGAAACAGAAAAACTGAAATTGCCACTTTACTCTTTCTCCTCTTTTATTATGCTTCCACTCAGTGAGAGAACAGAGCCGCAGCAGTGGCTTTTATTACCCTCTGTGATAAGAATGATAGCCTGTTACATCCTTATGAACTGCAGACATTCGTGCTGAAAGCTTGAACAATCAAACACAAGCACTTTTCTGTCAATAACTCCCAACAAACTGGATTGATGTTCCTGTTTTATGGCTGCTGTTTGAAGTGTTTCGTTTTGCCATTACAGTGGGGGGGCTGGGTGGGGTTCTGGCAGCTGAATTTAAAGGAGCCTTGCACGATTGTGAACAACAGCAGCAGTTGAACAACTATGAGTTTAGTTGAAATTGGTTGCTGTGCCTTCAATAATAAATGTGTTTGATGTTCTCAATTCAAGGCTATTAAAATAAAGAGTTCAATCCCATAAAGTAAAGAAATTAAACGCAGCCGCTGGCTTCACTCTTCAATAACCATCACTTACGTGCGCGCTTGCCTTCTGACACGGAAAAGAGATTTATGCCGTGTACTTACATCGCAGGAGACTCAACATATGTGTATGTGTGAAGCTTACTTTAGAGCTGTTAATGTAATTGAAAGAATATTGGACTGGTGCTGATGATTTAAAGAGGTTTTTTTATCCTCCTTTCATCATTTTTCCTTAGAATTTAGTCCCAGACTTATTTGATGGGACCAGTGTAACATAGGAATATATACTGGTCTTTTTTTCTTTCAAACATTAAAGAAAAAAAATGTAAGCTTGTCTGCAGACAATAGATGTTTAAATTTTATGGGTTCCTTAATCTAGTAAATAATCACCATTTGTCATGCAGGAAAAAAACTCTGATAATGTGCTTCAAGACTTCATATCAATGTAATTTGCTTTAAAACACAAAGGGAGTGTTAAAGCAGCATTCCGCAACATTGCAGTTATATGGTCTCTGTCGCCCTCTAGAGGCTTGCTGTGTAACGTCACTGTCGTAACATTAAATCTCTCTCTGGGGCACAAGAGGCATGTTTACATTCCTAATGTAAAGCAAGTCTACGTTATACTCTTATGGCAAGCCAAAGGGATAAAAAAAATGTGCGTTCTAAACTCGCATTATGTCCGCCAAAACGCTCGTTCAAGATGCGCGTTTTGGCGGACACAATGCTCTCTTTTAGAACACGCGAGTTTCTGCCCCCTTTGTCGTCAAAACGCGTGTTCAAGACGTGCATTTTGGCGGACATAATTGCCAGAATTTTACCAATACACATCCCTAACCATTAGGGTCAAAAATCTCTTTTCTAACGAGTTCTTCGTCAGATCGTTCAACCTCCAGCAAAATGGCAAGCACATCAGACTCCCTTTCATCACTCGCAACTAGCGAAGAGGTAAAAGTTTAAAACAAATGCGTTTTGTCCTCATGAGCTCACGTAAAAGGAAACATGGCGTCTAATATGACGTGTACCAGAGACTTAGACCCGCGCTGATGTATTTTAGACCCGAATTTTATGGTTATATGTTACAAAATCGCCAATATTTTTCAACAACTGGACATCATTTAATTCATTTTCAACAACATTTTGATGGATATTTCCAGAGATTAACAGTAAAAACTACACATTGTCTCTTTAATCTGAATCATAATTGCACAGCCCCCAAAAACCTACTTTAGACTTCCTTCATCGTGACAATTCTTTGCAGTCTACTTGTTTTAAATGAGAGTAATCTACATGGAGGTATGGCAACGAGAAATGCGTGCTTGACAGAAAACTGGGGAAGCAGCTGGAATCCTGTGTTAATGTCACATGTAAGTGCTCAAAAAAGTCTCATCAGTATGTTTCTGAATTTGAAAGCATTCTACTTTAAGGAAAAAAGTGAAAAGTGAATTAATGGATTTATTATATTAAAGTGTGTTTGTGCAGCAGCAACGGAAACTGTTCTGGCCTTAATCCCTCCGACACTTGTGTCTGTGGTTATGTGGTTGAAAATAAAGCTCCATTTAGTCTATTGTCTGCCCTTAAACACACGCACACACACACACACACACACACACACACACACACACACACACACACACACACACACACACACACACACACAGAGCGTGTCAGTGTGTTTCCTGCTCCCCGCTAGCGTGTGTTTCCTATAAGAGTGAATCACCAACGTGTGAGAGATAAACGACTGACAGATTGTTAATCCTTCACTCACTCCTCCCTTTACTTCCATCTTCATCCTCTCTCCCCTCCCACTCTACCTTTCCTCACCCCCCTACCCCCTTTGGCTTTCTTCATTCCTCCTCTGCCCTTTCGTTCTTTTCAGCCAGTAACAACTTTTTCTCTCTAATTTTCCTGAACTATCATCAACATTTGATCCATCTTTATTTTCTTGCTGTCCCACTGTTCTTTTGCTTTTTTATTTAATAACCCCTCATCCATTTCCAGCTCCTTCCTTCGTGCAAATGTTCTTCAAACTTCATCACAAAAGTGTTAAAATAATTTCTGAATTTACTTAATAAGATTTATTAAACAATGTAACATAGCATCTGTGAGGCACTTTGTGACTTGTGTCTGTGAAATGTGCTATATAAATAAACTTCTATATACGTAACAAGTAAGAATGCCATCCTGTGGACAAATTTGGGCACTGCAGCCCATTTTCAAAGCAGAGGAGTGATTTTCTCACTCCTGTTCCATGAGTTTCATGGCTGTTGCCAGTTAAGGATCATCCCCAGAAGAATCTAGATGACGAGCGAACACAAGTCATACACAGAAAGTTGATAAAAACATTTCACTGTAATATCGAGTTGTTGATAATTGAAAAAGTAGCTTTAGAAACGATCATTTTTTTCTAATTCTGTTAGCTCAATGTTAGCCTTTAGCCTTTTTTACCTGATATTAGAGTAAAATTAAAGGATACCGTGGCTTCTTGGGGTTACAAGAAATAACTTCTGGGTCGCTCCTGTTTACTGGCTGGATCTTTAAAAAAAATGCTGTGTTTTGCCACCCAGTGTCACATTCCTTACACCGGCACTGCACGTAAGCTGGCGCAGACTCGGGAAGGCTCACAGATTGTAAATTAAAACTCTGACCCTTTTGAAAGCAGAAAAACTGACAATCCACCAACCGGCTGAGAAGAAAATCTGTTTTAATGTAACCTTCCTTCGAACACGGTTGAGACACTAGACTGTTTTGTGGATATTTCGCTGTAAAATTCTTACATATTGTACCTTTAACTTTACATGCAATTTAATTGCCAACCCACAAGTTTGTCATTTCTCCTTTTCCATTGTTTCCCAGTTGGAATAGTGGTTTCCTGTGCAGCCAGCTGTCTGTGCTGCCTGATGATTGGCTTTCAACCAGCCACACCTGCAGCTAATTAACTCACTTCTCCACACTCCTATGCTAGATTGTTTCAGATGATAAGATGATCATTTTTATCAGTTTTACTTTTCAAAACTTAATAAATTGTCCTACGTCTTTTTTCTCCCATATGCAAAACTTATGTTGCCATTTTCACCTTTTATCAAAATTACAGACCTCTTATAGACACTCATCATACCTACCATCTCTTTACACCTCTCCCTGGGTTTTGCACATAAACTCTGATAAAGAAATAAAAAAACACTAAGAAAATGAGAAAACTAATCAATTCAAACATTAAAGCACCTGGGACAGAAACTCTTATTTTACTCCTCCAGATCCCTTTGACACATGATCTCATCCTAATCATAAATAACTTTAACAATCAGCATTTGTCCTGTCTTGTGCCAACACATTTAATCTAAAAACATCTTTATCTGTTCCATTACTACATATTTTCATGTTTCCTTTTCTTCTCCTGCCTCCCGATGGCTGCAAAGCGTGGAACAAGATGTAAGTAAGCAGCTCCTAAATGAGCCAAAGAGAAGTTTTAAATCTGAAGAACATAAATGTCTTAAAGGTTCAAGGCTCATTCACCCTCCACAGCACTCACATTAAACACAAGAAATAAATTATGATCCATTTTTCTAAATGCAAAAGCAAACAATTACATCAGCCAACACCTGCTCCACGTGTTTGAGTAGCTGAGTTAAACTGTCCTCGGAGACTTCAGGAGAGACGAATCACCAGAATTAAAATAAAATAAATCATAAAACAACAGAAAAAAGGGGGAAAGACACAATAATCTGATTCTTAACGCTGGAATAAAAACTTTCTTTCAGCTCATTGTGCAGGAATTACATACACTCATGCAGCTTTATATAAAAATATAGCTTATAAGTTCAATAACTTATTATTTAAGCCTCAGTTTGTGGCTTATAGATTTAAGAATTCCCCTTTTTTTGATAATTTAATGTGTTTTATAGAAAATTAAAAGATTTGCACAACTTTGCAAATTGATTTGTCTAATCCTTTCTCTTTTATTTGCAGGCATAAACCCCCCCAAGGATGTCCTTGTCTAAGATTATAATGGCTACGCTGCTTCAACAACATTACACAACACTAATCGCATTAAAAATTGCCCTCTCTGGTCTTATTTCCATAACGTGCGCAAGTTAAAATATGCCCTATTGTTCTGAGGCAGCCAGGTGGAAGACTAGAGGAGTTACTTTCACATTATGAAGACGCTGTGGGTGTCGGAGGGTGATGGAGCCACAAAGTCCAACGGCTCAGCTGACATGATGAGAGAGACAGGCAGGACACCAGCTCTGGGCCTCGTTACTCAAGCTCCATTAAGCTTCACGCTTAAATTAAACCCTAATACCTGTTGTCACGGTGATGCACTGGGCTGCTAACGTTTATCCGGGCCACGGGGGCTGCAAACTGTCCCTGTGTGCAACACCGATGGCACCAAGTCTACGCACACACAATCAACACTCATCAACATTACACCCCGTAGGTCACGCACACACACACACACACACACACACACACACACACACACACACACACACACACACACACACACAAAGCAGTCTGCGCTGAAAACACACAGCATAAATACATATTCATTAACACATCATCTGAAGAGCCTCCCAGGCCTGCACCTCTTTTTATTATTCTGATGGCAATTTCACATTATGGTGTCATTTATGAATACACGCTGCTCACATTTTGCTTTAAAGTCGTGAGTAATCACAACGAGTGGCATTTTAGCGTCACACACAGCAAATCTGAATGATAGAAATAAAGGAAAAAGATTCACAAGCTTACGATCAGAGTTAAAGGTAGACTCTTGCTTGTTAAAACAAGTTCTTTAACTAGTTTAACGGTAATTTTACTTTTACTCAAGTAACTAGTGAGACGTTTTAGTTGAAAAAACTTGTGAAAAGAAGTGAAAAAGACTAAATCAAGAATTAATTCATTGATTAGATTCATCTAATTCAGTGGTACTAACTCCTGGTCCTCGAGATCCAGCGTGTTTTAGTTTCATCTCTGCTTCAACACACCTGATTTCAATCAGCAGGTGATTAACAGGCTTCTGAATAGCTTAATGAGCTGCTGCACAGGTGATTCAATCACTGAATTAGGTGTGCTGGAGCAGAGAAACAAGGCAAACATGCTGGATACCGGCTCTTGAGGACCAGGAGTGAGTACCACTGATCTAACTGAATATCCAAGTCAATTATTTAAGTTTTAATTCAGTTTAATACCAACAAAACTGTAAATAAATGAAACTTTTGTTATACACTGCTCACAAAAATTAAAGGAACACTTTTTTTATTGGGCCTGGCATGAAATCAATGAAACCTGTCTGATAATTTTCTGGTTGATTAAGCAGCTGAGGGCATTGTTAATCACTTTCAGCTGTATTAGTGTTCATGGACTTAACGACAGGTGCACTAAAGTGGCAACAATTACAAAACCCTCAAAACAGGACTGGTTTAACATGTGGAGGTCATTTCAAGTTTCTCCCTCTTGATCTTTTTTGGCTGGTTTTCCACTCGTGCTAGTTTTGGCTTGAGTAATTATCTCTACTGGCAGCATGAGGCGATTCCTTAACCCTACAGAAGTTGCACAGGTTGTCCAACTTCTCCAGGATGGCACATCCACACGTGCTGCAGCAAGAAGGTTTAATGTGTCTCCCAGCACAATCTCCAGAACATGGAGGAGATTTCAGGAGACTGGCGGTCATTCTCGGAGAGCTGGACAGGGCCGTAGAAGGTCCACAACCCATCAGCAGGACCGATACCTGCTCCTTTGTGCAAGGCGGAACAGGCTGAGCACTGCTTGTGTCCTACAGAATGACCTCCAGAGGGGCACTGGTGTGAATGTCTCTACCCAAACAATCAGGAACAGACTTCATGAAGATGGCCTGAGGGCCCGACGTCCTGTAGTGGGCCCTGTGCTCACTGCCCAGCACCGTAGAGCTCCACTGGCATTTGCTCAAGAACACCAGAATTGGCAAGTCCGCCACTGGCGCCCTGTACTTTTTACAGACGAGAGCAGGTTCACCCTGAGCACTTTGGTTCTTTAGAAGAATGAAACAGCTTTCCATAAGAATTGACCTGAATGTAGAGCTAAACATCACTTCTTTAACTCTTTAACTTCTGATCTCCCATGTCATGAAACTACCACTGCCGTGCTTTATGATGTGGAGGTTGTTCTAAAGGGTTTAGATAGACAGTTGTTTGCCTTTACTTGAATTATTATATTAAATATTAATGACAGCTTCAGATTTGCTTACGCCATATAGCCAACAGATTGTCAGTCATAAACGTGTGGTCTAATGTGACCTGATACTGATGACAGTGAAAATAAATGAGTCGTGCAGACCAAATTAGTTTGCAAAAATGGTTAAAAGTGATATTGGCCCAGAAGTAATTATCAAGACACCCATAAGCCATAAACAATATACCCTGGATGACTCCCTCTGTGTCTTTTCTGTTAAATATTGGGTTTATTAAAGGGCAGCAAGAGGACCTTATAAATTATCAGCTCTGGCAAGTGATTTTAATTAAGCCTGGTGACCCGATTCAAGTGAGAGTGTGAGTAACTCATCACCCTCTCTCCAGGAATGATCAAAGCTAAAACATCCTTTAGTTTTTCTGTGAACTTGATGCTGGTCTTGTAATTTGCAATCACCTTTTATTTAGACAGACAACAAACAACAAAGAAAAAAATGATTCATGCAAATGAAGAGAAATCAAACTCACACTTCTAGAAAATGTTTTAAAATGTGGTTTAAAGACAAATACTTACAGGTCTTCCATTAACATAATGAGAAGACATTCTTGAATCCAGATTAAGTAACTTCCTGTCAGGTGTGTGACGAGAACACACAGGTCTCTCTTGAGTAAAACAAAAGGATGCTTTGGCTTCTTACCCCTACTTCACACTGGAAACATCAGCGGCGTGGAACTGTGACGCGGAATGTCGCTGCTTCTAATAGAATCCATTATAGTTGGTGGGAGTGATTCAAACCAGCTGCGATGCAGCAATTTCCAGGCACGTTCCAGAAGTGGCACGCCGTGCCGCTAATGCTTCTGAGATGTTTCACTTTCCGTAGTTAACATAGGGCTAGACAGGGAATCACATGCGCTTTCAGTGTAAAACATCCGGAAATTTTCAAAATAAAAGTCTATTGCAGTGACGCGATTCCATATCTATGTAGATTGCGTCTATTCGTGTGCAGCGATGTGTTTTTTCATGGGTTAATTCCTGGCAGTGGAGAGAAACAACATCATATATGACGTCAAAGAGCAATATCAAATGTGATTTACCTTCATTTTGGCTTAATGGAGGATGGCATAAACAAACCGTTAGCTGGTGCAGACTTGGCGACCCCACGGGCTGACAGGTTGTAAACAAAGACTACGTCCCTCTTTAGCTTTTTTAAAAGGAGAAAAACTCACAACCACCAAAAATCTGTTTCAATGTAACCTTCCTTCCAACATGATTGAGCCATTAGACTGTTTTGTGATTATTCCACCCACCCATCCATCCATCCATCCATCCATCCATCCATCCATCCATCCATCCATCCATCCATCCATCCATCCATCCATCCATCCATCCATCCATCCATCCATCCATCCATCCATCCATCCATCTTCTCCCGCTTATCCGGAGTCGGGTTGTGGAGGCAGCAGCCTAAGGAGGGAGGCCCAGACTTCTCTCTCCCCAGCCACTGGGGTCAGCCCTTCCGGGGGGGATCCTCAAGTTTCACCACAGTAAAATAAATGGCATTCAATTGCCTTGTTTTAGTTATAACTCAGAGTGTTATTAAAAGTTGTTACTATTTTACAGGTTATCTACAGATGTAATGAATTTTTCAGCTTTCTCCAGTTAATATGTGCTTCCTACAATTTATATTGATTTTCAATGAGAGAGAATCTTGTGTTTCTGTCTTGGTTTGCTCTCAAGATTAATAATTCTCCTACAGGAGGTCGAACTGGTGCTTCTGTCAAAGACTCGTTTTGAGTTGGTTTGAGTCGGTTGACCACATGAGACTTCAGTTCCATGTTTAACAGCTAAAATGTGATATCAGGAACTTCAAGCTTACTGATGCAGTTGAACGTGTGCTTCATGTTTTTTATGTATGTGAGCCTGAAAAACTCAAGCACTAAAAGTTTAAAAGTGTCAGAAATGAAACTTTTCTGTTTTGTTTTTAAAGATTTTTCTTGACAGGCTCAGAGTTAGGTCTCTGTTCGTCCCAAAAATGGAACGGAAAAGCACTTTGGAAGAATACAATTTGGGAGTTCAGCACACAAAGCCACCTGACTTTTCCGTGGTCGGCTCGGCATCAGGCTGACAGAGGGGAAGTGGAAGCCTCCATAAACTGGGTCGCAGAGGGTAAAACTGCCTGAGGGCAGCTTGGCTGACACCCCACATCTAAATCAGCACGTTAGGCACCAGTGCACGACAAAGAATTATGGGGGGGAAAAATGCAAGAGAGGAGAAACTGCATGCATTATGTGTTTTAATATTCAGTGTTTGGAGAGTGGATGAGATCAGTGCAGTGGAGCTGAGCCATTTGGCTTCCCTTCAAAGCAACGGACGCATGAAGGGTACTTAACTACTAAAGTTCATACAAGAGCTGCTTTTTAGTTTCCAGATGAAACCCTACCTGAAGGTCATCACTCTACTCAACAGGAAGCTGAAGTTATACAAGCACACAAAACCGTAAAATGGCATCGTTGTTGTTTTTTAACTTTAAGGCCAAAACCTTTCGGAGAATTAGACAAAACCAGTTTCACCAATTAATTTAATTATATATTGAAGTCTTTTCTGATTCAAAATGTAGCTCACATTTAGTTATGGTATGATCTCATCTATCCGATTTTGACTGCAGAAACATTTGTGATCTTCAGCTCTCTCAATATTTTTCAGTCTCAAAAGTTTGATTTCTTCTTTTAGCTCATTTTAGCCCTTCATTAGCATCCTCTGTATCAACCCTCTGCATCCAGGAACTTTCCTCTTTTTTTCTTCATGTCATACCCAGCTTTTACAGATGGCTCTACCTGAGCTATCCATCTGTCTTTTTATACTTATTTAAATTATTTGTATTTAAATAACTCCATCAAAGCCAGCAGCTTTAATTCTGACTCCAATTCATTTATTAGAATGCTAATTCGTTGGATAATACATTTATATAAAAACAGCACATTTTACATAATTAGGTTCATCATTGGTTATATATAAATTCATTAAAGCAGAAGGGCACCATCCAGAAGCAGAAAAATGTATCGCACCATAAAGATAAAATGGCAAATCTGCTAAACAAGTTAGCTTAAAACTTTTTTTCATGCCTCTTAACAATGTTCTAATATATTATAGCTATAAATATATTGTAGAGTTTATAAAAAAGCAAATAACAAATTAATGACGAGGTTCTCTTGCATTTGTCTAAAAACCTCAGGGCTAGCAGACTGGACTGGCCCACATTGGGTAAATGGCCCACCAGGATGATGCCTGGTATGCCAGATGGCCAGTCCACCCCTGCTTCCGCCCCACCAACGCTAGCTGCTAACACCGTAACACTTTTAAAACCAGGGGAAACCCCAGATGTGGACTCACCAAGCAATAATTTTTCAGTTGGTCACATTTAATGCTTTTCCTCCCAGCCGTGGAAATTTTCTCCTTTTAGACATAATTTGTATAACAAGTATCGACATAGACATGAATATATGATGTCTGTGGTAGCTTGTTCAAACAGCTCCGGACTCTGATTGGTTCTTTTCTCGTCTAGTCCCGCCTGTTTCATTTGCTGATTGGTTCTTTTTTCTGTTCTCCCATCTTTTCTGTTTTCTGATTGGATTTTCATTTCTGTCAATTTTTGTCGTCTTTTATTCGTCGACAAAAATTTCGATTAATTTTCGTCATAATTTAGTCTTTAATAGAAGTACAAAATTTAGTTTTTGTTTCGTTTTTGTTCGCAAAAATTTATTCGTCACGAAAAAAAATATTTTGTCAATGAAATTAACACTGGATGTTACATATATTTGGTGCATACATATGTTTCCATTTTTGGAACGCTAGTTTTTTTTTAAAGGATTTTCTTTTGCAAAACAATCACAAAGGAACGTTAAGAACATTTTGTTATGAATAATAAAAAAAGAATGATCTTTTCCTCTGAATGCCTAAAGACACACATTGGCACAAACCAGTCCATCCCATTCAATATTACAGAACAGAGAGGGAGGGATGTGTTTGGAAATGAGGTCAGTATCAATGCTTCTTGCACATTCCTCTGTCTCCGTCTAACCTTTAGAGAATCCTGCCGACACTCAGATTAACTCTCAGTGAGAGTAAATCCTAGACGACAGCTAGCACACACTCGTGTGTGTGCAGAAGCAAAGTAATACCTTACACACACACACCAACACAAAGAAATGATTTCTGTCTGAGTATCTTGCACACACACGGGACCCCCCCCCACACACACACACACACATACACACACACTGCTGTTCTTGCACTATCACATTGCAAATGTGCATATGGAAGATTCCTTTAGTTTTCCCAGTTTTGCACAAATGCATCATGCAGATTTGGAGAGAGAGAGAGAGAGAGAGAGAGAGAGAGAGAGAGAGAGAGAGAGAGAGAGAGAGAGAGAGACCTCCATCCTCCTGAACTTTTGGGATCTGTGGGTAGGAAGCTGACTTGATGTGACGGGAGGTGTGCAGATTCAGCAGAACTGCTGTTCTGCAGACGGTTGATGTGAACCTGCAGCAGCTGTCAGATCTCTGTCAAAAACTGTCACAGTGCTCTTTATTCTACAAGCTGTGCCTCTCCCCTCACACACCCTCCACCCTGCCTCTCCCGGCAGGAGTTTAAACCTCAACCTCACCCCCCGTGTGGGCCACAAAATAAAAAGAAAAAAACGTGTTTCGCTGCTGCACCAGATCATTTTTCACTTCCAACGCATTTGGTTGGAAGAGATTTTTGACAGTTTACCCCTTCTTTGACTCAAGAAAAGATCGTGTATTTAGTTGAGATCCTGGGATAATTTAATTTCACAGTGTTTAATATTTTTTGCATTCATTCTATTTTTGATCTTTGTTCTTTTCTGCCATCATAAAAGCATCTTTCCACTCTGACAACTTTGTGGATTCCTTAAACAAATGAGCTACTGATATCCATAGTATACTGTATAATACTCATTTACATGCAATTGTGATTCAAGCTGACCATAAATGTTTCCCTCACCTTCCCACTCCTCTTCCTCTTCCCCATGATTATTCCATTTGGATGCTTTTCTTTTGCATTCTTATCAAAATAAAACCTGAATTTCAGTATCAGAACACCGGGATTTCCCAACTCAGACTCCCACAGAGACAGGGGAGAAGTTTCTCATTTGCAAAACACACACACAGAGAGAGAGAGAGAGAGAGAGAGAGAGAGAGAGAGAGAGAGAGAGAGAGAGAGAGGGAGAGAGTTTAATAGTGATCTTTCTCAAAATTTGGTGCAGCAGTCTTACTGATGTTCACACACGCACGCACGCACGCACACACACACACATTCTCTCTCTCTCTCTAACCATCTTAGTGAGGACCATCCATTGACTTCCATTCATTTTTGTTAATTTCTGTGACTGTAATATGCCTAACCCATACCCTAACCCTGACCATAACCAATACAGATCTACTCCTAACCCAAACCTATCTAAAACTTAATTCACACCATACCTCTAAAACTGACGAGTAGAGCTCTGGAAGATTGCACCAAAATGAGGACCGGGCAAATGTCCACTATACAGGTGAAAAGCTCGTCATGGTCCTCACTTTGATGTATAGACGAGTACACACACACACTAAAACTTTATCATTGTTGTAATGTTTTCCTTGAACTACTGTGATGCTTTTGCTGCCCAACACTAAATGTTGTTTGGAGGATTTGGCAAAAATAAAATCATATTTCCCGTATGGACACTGGAACACTGGGTCAGGAGTTGCTTCTAAGTCAGGATGGTGGGTATTGAATTTTTCACATTTTCCACTCCTTTTCCCATATAGCCCTGCTAACTGGCCTTACTAGCATTTACTATCATCAAGTTCCATATTTTAGTAGCATATTTCTCATCAAAAGGCTCCACTTACTGAAAATCTGACAATCGAAAACATCAAAAAGGGAAATTCTATATAAAAAATATAAAAAAAAGTAACATTGGGGACTCTTAGCACAAAAAAATGTCCTTGATAAAAAGGTGTAATTAAATTTATGTAATGTTTCATAAGACAGATTTTTTTACACAGATTCCATCCTTGGCTTCAGCACTCACAAAACATTAAAAAATATGTGTGTGCTTTTTAGATTTAACCCCTTAATGTCAGGTTTTATATAAAAAAAAATCTGCATTGTAAAAAAACAAAAAAAAACTGCCTGCACAAAAAAAAAGCAAGAGGGACCTCTAAGGGTTAAACTGTCAAACATTTGAATTCAGCTCAATTTGAGATGGCCACAGTGGTTAATCAACCTTAGTAAACACAAAAAAGCTTCAATCAAGCCAATTTTAGATAAATGTCTCTAAGCACCATTCCTGGAATTATCCTGGATTAAAATTCTGGTGTACATCTATTTTATCGTGAGGTCAAAGTCTGTAAAAACAGTTAATGAGTGACAGGATGAGTTCCAGCCAGGAAATGTGAATCTGTTTATTTAACTTGTTGAAGTAAAAGACCGTGCTTTAACTACTCAGAAATGTAAGTGGTGTGTAGTCTTGATCGTCATCTCCAAGGACAGACTTAAGGAAAGGAACCATTTTAAACAGATTAATGTGAAAATCTCTGGATTCGTCATTGGATTCAACCAGACCACCTGCAGAGTGGCACATCTGGTGGGTCCCCCAGCTGACCACTCCAATCTGAAAGAAATAACGAGCTTTCAGTCATAAACAACACTAATATAACTTGATCGTAGTTCAGTAAACGTTTACCACAACATTCAAACTAATTTCTGACACATTTATCGTTCCTCAGCTGGTTACCTGTATTGTGCGAAGCTCATAGTTCTTGAACACAGCTCCTCCAGAATCACCTGTCACAACAGATTCACACATGCAAAGTTATTAAACGCAATCCTTGCTGTTTATTTGTTAAAGTATAACATAATAATGTGGCAGAAGGAACACACCTCGACAAGCTATGTGATTCCTCTGTTCAATCCGACCACCGGTGCACAGGAAGTTATCAGTCACAGCCACCCTTGGATCTGTTGCTGTTATCCCTGGTGCATTCAGCGCCTTCTGGATGCAAAAATCTCTCTGTGTCGGGTCAGAAAAATTGATGCAACAACAAATTTAGTCACAACACAAAATTCAGGCACATTATGGAAGCCCATTCCCGCTACTCAGTTAAAAAAAGTATTATCTCATAATTATGACTTAGCTATCTCATTATTATGAGATAGCTAAGTCATAATTATGAGATAATACTTTTTTGTTAACTGAGTGGCGGGAATGGGCTTCCATACACAACACAACCTAAAAAAAAACAACAACAAAAAAAACCTCACATTTTCTCCAAGCTTGGCAACGACATCTTTTTCAGCTACAAAGGGCTCATGTCTGGTCAGAAAACTGAGTCTTTCAAAATTATTCTTTAACAAAAGGTCCTCTGTTAGAGTAAAAGACAAAACACAACAATATTTCTGTGGCACTTAAAGTAAACTTAAACAATAATGACTTGTTCATGACTCGATATAGTAAAACAGCATACAAAGACAAGTTTTACAAAGATATGTACAAAGAATATTTAGCTACTCATCAATGTTTGTGAAATAATCTGAGAATCAGCTGCAAAACACAATTAACAATCAGAGAGGAGAGGGTGGACCAGAAGACATGGTCTCTGTGCAGAAGTTGCTAGTCAATGCTAACCCAGAGAGAGAGAGAGAGAGAGAGAGAGAGAGAGAGAGAGAGAGAGAGAGAGAGAGAGAGAGAGAGAGAGAGAGACCTCTATCCTCCTGAACTTATCGTTGGACCTCCTTGGAGGACTTAATGCACCTTGTTGCTTGCATGTTGATTCACCGACCAGCTGTAGAGCATCACTTGTTTCTTGGGTACAAGGTATGCAAATAGGTCTGCAAAAAATAGTTATGATCGTGTCAAAAGGTTAAGTGTTTTATTAAAGCAGACATTTAAATGTGTCATTAGTTCCATGTGCTAAATGAAGAAGTTGTTTGATACAAGTTTACCTTGTGGAAGCAGAGATTTGAACAGGTTCCTTCAGTTGGATGAGAGCCACATTATAGTCGTAAAACTCAGAAACTCCTTCTCTCTCTTTTGCTCTCACGTTATAGTTTGGATGAATTGTGAATTTTTGTACCTTTTTCTCTGTGAAAATAGGATTGTATAATAGCTGTTGTCACCAACACCAGAGCACATTCTCCAATTATTATCAGAGTCAAAGTCCATTTAGTAATATGAAAGAAAGTTCAGATCTTTTGTGGTGGCTTTCTGTAGAAGGTTGGGTGGATTGATTAGCTAATGTCTAGCCCAAGTTGGACCAACTGATGCGGACAAAAAAGGAAGAGAACAAGGACCGCAAGCTAGGGCTCAATGGAATTTGTTGGAAGTCTGAATATTCCCAGTACATCCTGGAACGTGAGAGGTGCTCCAGCATTCTTCCTTGTTGTTTTCCTCTTGTGACACAAGAATGTTAGTGGTAGCTCGGGCTAACATTGTTCTGCTGTTAGCATTATCGTGACCAGTGTTTATATACTGCTGACGTTGCAGGTTTGGACATGCAACTTTAAGTTGGTGTGTCTAAGCCTATGACGAGGTGTATCAGCTTCTTTATGAATGAATCGTTTCTTCATGGCCATTACAACATTACCAGCTCGGTGGCCTAGTGTATGAGTGTCCGCCCTGGGACTGGGAGATCGGGGTTTGAATCCTGGTCGGGTCATACCAAAGACTTTGAAAAAATGGGACCCAGTGCCTCCTCGCTCGACACTCAGCATCAAGGGGTTGGATTGGGGGGTTAAACCACCAAATGGTTCCCGAGAGCAGCTGTGTCTGCAGCTCACCGCTTCCCCAGTGGATGGGTCAAATGCAGAGAACACATTTCACACACACCAGTGTGTGTGACAACTAGTGGGACTTTAACTTTAACTTAACATTACTAATCTATATAGAAAAGCAGGTCAGAGATGGCACGGACTTTTTGGTATGCTACATTAGACACCCCAAGCTACTATATTCATGGTCATAACCTTTAGCAGTATAACCCATTTTCAACTTTCCAACAGTTCTCTGAGTTTATTTCTGTAATGTGAAAATCTGACCAGCATAGTGCGTTAAGGTACTACAGCCAACGTAAGTCCATCCTTAGCCCATCAATCCACTACAGCATGCAACTCCAAACCAATTCTCAAAGTCAGTCCACTCGTTTTACTTGCCATCCAAGCTCTGGTCTCCAACAACCTCTTCCTGTCCCATCCTTGGTCTGATATTGCCGTACATTTCGCCACCACCACTATCACATCCTCAACAAGTATCAGTCATTACCTCTGCTACTCGATCCGTCATCAATTTCAACAACCACATTTTCGGGTTCATCCCCAGAAGTGAAGCAGTGAGCAGCAGTCAGCACAAACTCAGGTGACACCAGAGAGCCGAGGCATATTTTTGATTTTACTCCCTTAGATTTCACAAGAAAAGAGCATTGTTATTAGCCAACCGTTTTCTACAGTTAATATGCAGTTCAACACACTGAATATAAAAAATGGAGATTAATTCAAGGCCTTATTAACTGCAGTAAATATATTCCACAAATGAGTTGAGTTATATAAATAACTTCACCTTGTTAACCACAAATGCCACCCATGGATATCTTCTCTGGGTGCTGGCTTTGTCCTGAGTGGTGTCATATTCTTGGTAAAGACCACACATCCCAACGACTTCACTTTCATCTGCATAAAAAAACTCAAAATGTTAATTACAAAGTTCAAGTTCTCAACAAAAATTACCTCAAAACATTTTATACAAACAACTACAAATTTTATTCATATCAGAATCCAGTCGTGTGAAGTCAATTACAACTGACTGATTTTGCAGGTAAAATGTGCTTTGGATGAGTGGACATAATCCATTCATCCATTATCGTCCACTTATCTGGTGTTGGGTCGCGGGGGCAGCAGCCTAAGCAGAGAGGCCCAGACTGCCTTCTCCCCAGCCACTTCATCTCAGCTGTTTATTGGATTTCTCTGATAAACCACTACTAAGGGATAAATGTCATTCTGTCTGCTGTTTTAGTTCTGCACAAATGTTACAATAGTTTTAAATTACCTCGCTTAAAGCTTCCGGTGCACAGATCAGTTAATATTCTCGAAAGACTGCACTGCTGCTAGCTATAGAGATCAGAGTCACAAACTCCATGTGTGCAAATTGTCAACAGTCTGCAGTTTTTGGTTTTCAGGAAGTGTCTTTTATTTTGGCAAGTTAAGAGAGGAGGCTTGTCTTTCAATATGTCCGACAATGGTTTGTTTTTCTGACTGTGGCAGCGAACCACCTGGATTCTGGAATGAGAGACAATAAAAGATGCTGATGGTGCATTCAATGCACCTCGAGAATATGAGGACATAGCAGATGTTTTAACCAATGAGAAACATGCAAGAAAAGATACATTGCGATATAGCCGTCAGTTCAGTTGTATCTGATGCACACTGAAGCTACCAGTGCAGTCGCATCGCTAACGTCATGAACGAACCACCGGCTCAGATCGATGAATCTCTCCATCCCTACATTGAATCATGCTGTTAAATTGCTTTACTTATGCTCATACAGTAAATATTACAGCATTTTCATTGGGTGGGATTTTGAAAGATTTTTTTGGGCTGGAAAACTTTGACTATCTGGCAACACTGGTAGTAGATCAGATAATAATATTAGACAAAGTAGAATTACAAAGAAACAGTTTGCATTGAATCTTCACTTTAGCACAACCCCCACCCTGCTCTGCAAGTACAGCCCAACGGGTGACAGTGGGAAGGAAAACAACCTTTCAACACAGAGACTCAGAACCAGAATGGACGGCCAGTGGAAGGAAACTAAAAATCAAAATAGGCCTTTTTGCCATTGAGCTGAATTACCCATAACAAGCTGAACATGTTTAAATTTGAAACATTGCTTACCAATTATTTGATCAAAGGTCTCTCCCAACTCATCAATGTCTTTCATCCGGAAGTAATGCCGGCCGCCTGTTCCTACAGTGAGGGGCTGCAGGTCATCGTCGAAGATGTCATCCCCAATACCAAAAACATAAATGTCTGCAAATAAGTTTTGGAAGAAAGAATAGAATAATTATTCTGACATGGTACAAGTAATCTACTGTACATGTGCATGGAGTGATGAATCATAAATGTCAATGAGACTTTTTCTAACTTGGATACAATAATGAAAACTCACCAAGATATTCCTCTCTGGATTTGTCATTCATATAAATCATGTTTTCTATTCTCTCTACAGCTGGTGAAGGAGGACCGCCCATGTTATAAGCGCCTGAAGTGAAAATGATGTTGAAGTTGTTTAGCTGATTTAGCTTTTTTTTTACATTGATCTAAATAATACATGATACAGGTGGAGCAGCCCAAAAGGCACTAACAGTTTTGAGAAAAACACAAAAATAACATTATCTGCTTAAATTTATCAATGACATTGAGAATAATTTAAACGTTACCATCTGAAAACATGATCAGGGTGTGGCGATATTCTTTAAAACGCTCAATTCCAGCTTGCTGCTTTAGAAAACCCATTCGTTCCCCAAAAGTTCGGAAGACAAGATTTATGTCTGTGCCAAAGGTTTTACCTGTAAATCAAAATACACACACACACACACACACACACACACACACACACACACACACACACACACACACACACACACACATATTGCCCACATTAGCCACAGAAAGAAAGTAGATGGAAAACAATTGGGACAGAAAAAGCCAGTCTTATTTACATCACAGGGAAAATTAATACTCATGGCCCCGCCCACCTTGGATTGAGACCACAGTGGATTTCAAGCTGTGATGATTTTGCGGCTAGGCGAGAGCAGGGTGTGTCTCGACTAGCAGAAGCTAACCATTAGCAACTCCACAACATGGCGGAACACTTTCTGGCTTGTGTTATTTGTTGAGATTAATCATCAACTTTGCCTTTTTTAGTTAGCCAATCAGAGGCGAGATGTTTGCATATCATGAATATTGATGAGTGGGTCTCGAAATCCTCTCGTTGTCCGCCCCCCACTCCTCCAACATAGCAGTCATTCATATTAGAGACTTTAACACATTTATTGAAATGAAAACGGGTGAATTAAACCTTTAAACTAAACACCAACATCAGGCACCCATCCATCCATCCATTATCTTCTGCTTATCGGAGGTCAGGTCGCGGGGGCCATAGCCTAAGCAAAGAGGCCCAGACTTCCCTCTCCCCAGCCACTTCAGCCAGCTCCTCTGGGGGAATTCCAAGGCGTTCCCTGGCCAGCCGAAAGACATAGTCCCTCCAGCGTGTCCTGGGTCTTCCTTTGGGTCTCCTCCAAGTTGGACGTGCCCAGAAAACCTTACCAGGGAGGCGTCAAGGAGGCATCCTAACTAGATGCTCGAGCCACCTCAACTGCTTCCTCTCAAACATCAGGCACTGCGTTTAAAAACAGTAACACTACACATATTTACTTCACTTACCACTTATTTCAAATGATTCCAAACCATTTATGATCTTCCCCAGATCCATTCTCCCATCAATACAATCTTGAATATTGACAATTTCATAAACTTGGGAGGAGAAAAAGATGATCTCATAGTTTGGTGATACACTGAATCTGGAAATCTGTGGAAACAAATTTCATATTAGATGATTGATCTTGATCTTTTCAGATCATCTTTGTAAACTTGTCGAATAAGAGTGAAATGCTATGTTAATGCAACAAATTGCACATCTTTGATTTATTATTTTATTATTTGTTTGAGTCATTGATTCATTTATTGGTGTGGTTTGACATCAAGCCAAGGACTTCCACCAAGAAGCATCAAGTCAATATAGAAATTACTTCTATTTGGTTTAAATAGAGTGTGTTTGTATGATCTGCAGTCTGGTCAATATGCCTCTAAAAATGTTATCAAACAAGTTCATGTTCCGCATTTCTAGTTGGTCACTAATCAGTCAATTTAGGAAATAAAAACACCTTTCTGATGAGTGTTACGATAGCATGTCGTGCTTTTACAATGCTGTTATCATCGATGCTCTCAGAAATGTCCACAGCAATGTAGATGTTGAGTGTCCCATTTGTTGAGATCCTAATTGATCTCCCTTCTTGTGGTTCATCTGAGTAACAAAAAACATTGAACCATTAATTGTATGCACCAGACTCATGATCTTTGTGTTTCTACAGACACAACTTAATCAGAACAAGCATTTGTTTGAAAAAATTGCTATACACTAGGGGTGTAACAATATCCAAATCTCACGATACAATATTTATTGCGATATTGTGGGGAGGCTCACGATAATAAGACAACATAAAATACTTGGACTGGTATCCTCCGTGCTGCATTCACCGCTGTAGCCTCCATCCTCCATGTTTGTTTTTCTTTGCTGTGTGGGCTGCACGCACTACCATTGGCGAACTGGCTGATGACGTGGAAGCAAAATATCATGGTCTATGTAGTTTACTTTGCTATGCTCTGGTGGAGCAGACTGCAAAGAGTTATTTTTACCTCAAGACGTACTGTACGATATCGTGACAAGACCACAACGATTTTGTGGCCATCTTACTACAACGATATTGCGATATTGCCAATATTGTTACAGCCCTACTATACAGCGTTCCTCTTCATTTCATTTGTAAGCAAAAACTAACACATAATATAGAACTACAGCGATAAGATATGCTCTATTTATAATGTACAGACACGTACCCGGAGACTCCATAGCAGTGAGGGTGTCTTTTATTTGTTTTCCAAATGCTTCAGCTACCTCCAGAGGCGTATCATAGGTGTATTTGACTGCAAGAGGAAGAGTTGCCAAAAGATAAAACAATTAGAACATTATCAATACAGTGAACACCAGGAATGGGAATCCCCACCACTGAAGCCGATTTGATTTGCATTTCGATACGCTACCAGCGATTTGATACTTTAGCCCAGTGTTTCCCAACCCTGGTCCTCAAGGCACACCGTCCTGCAAGTTTTCCATGTCTCTGCTTCAGCACACCTGATTTAGATTGCCTCCTCAGGAAGACATCAAGTGCTGCAGATGCCTGTTAATCACTCATTCATTTAAGTCAGGCGTGTGGCAGCAGGGAAACACTGGTGTTTGAAAGGGCAACATGGAAAACATGCAGGACAGTGAGCCCTAGGACCAGGGTTGGGAAACTATAGCCGATACGAGTCGATACAATTCATCCCTGCTGATGGTTTATTTGATAACAATTTTCCTTTTGATACAATTCACGATGTGGTTTGAAATGATTCAACACATTACGAAAAATTTACAAGCCCACACATCTGCGATTTAGCCGTCAGTTGTGCAGTTGGATTGCTAACATCATGAACGAACTATCGATTCAGATCAGTGAGCCTTTAGATGGTCTTTCAGTCTTGAATTACTGACTTAAATGGACTTCTACACCATATTCTAATTTATCGAGTTTCACCTGTGTTCAGACTTATGACTTATTGTCTCGATGCACGGGAGTGCGACAAAGCGATAATCGCGGGTTTCCTTCCTGCTAAGCGACGCGTGAAAAACGTGCATGTGAAATTTTGCGTTCGTGCATGTGTCGTGCACAGGCGAGCCAGTGACGCGATCCCAGAAATTTGAAAATTTTCAACTTTTCATTGCTGTCGCTCGGACAAGGACCAGTCAGCGGAGGTTTCATTGACTGACCAATGAGTGGACAGGATGCTTCTCAGTACATCTCTGGGCAAACATGGAGGAAAAGTTAATACTTGATGTGTCGGATTTTCCAGAGATTTACAACATTTCTACAAACGAATATATAGATCATCACAAAAAAGGCAGCGGCAAGGGAAATTGTTTTTTCTTTTTTTATATGGTAACGTCAGAAGTAAGACTTCACCCTAGCAAAACCTTGCAAGACTTCATATCTACCGTTTTTTCCAACTCTGAACTGCTTTAGTAACCCAAAATTCCCTCCAATCTGACGGCCAATCAAAACAACGCATTGCTGGCTTTTGCCGCTGGCCGCATGTTGCCTCCCATGTGTCAAGCCCATAAATGGTAATCTATGTAAATGACTTATCTTTGTGTCTGTCTTACAGTAGCATGCTGGTTCTTGGCCCGTCCACCGGCCGTTCTCTTGACAAACTCTTTCTCTGGAGCCCACCAGAAACATGTTGCCATTGCAGATGTATTTCACTCTGCCATGAATCCCAAACCCAGTTCCTGTTCTTGAGGCACCAGGTGGAATCCCAGGATCAGAGCAGACATTTTTATCTGTGAAAGATAAAATGGGTGGGATTCTTTGTGTGGTTCTGTGGTGCTCATGAGAGAAAACGTCTTTGGCCATCACATACAGAAGCCTCCCATCAGCTGACAGAGCCACCTCTAAAATCATGAACATGCAGGGCAAAGAGCTCTAATGTGAGGTGCTTGCTTTGGGTCTGGGTCTGATGCTCCGTTAGCAAAAGTGTTTCTAAAGCTACATAATTAGCCTAAAGCAGCAATCCGAAGTTTTCCCCTTTCAGGAATTATGTATGATTTTTCAGAAATCCGTAAAAGTGATTGTCTTATCATGTAGTGTGATATAATGTAAGCGATATGTCTTTTTTTTTTTGCTAAGCCCGCCCCCTGCCTCGTAAAATCTATGCAATAGGAAACTGAGCAGCGACCAGAACTAACCAATAGCGTTAGACTACCGCTTATGTGCTTCAAATTTAAGGAAGTACCTCGTCTGATGCAGCATTGATGAACTTTTCATGAACAAGTAAGTCTTTAAAATATAAATATATGAAAACACAACATGACATGAGAATAATACTTGTAAAACAACGTGTTTTAGCTCTGTTTGTCGGCTACAGAAGCACATTCATAAACAAGAAACGTGCAGTCGCCACCTTAAATTACTGAGTCAACTCGACTATTGGTGTGATACGCTTGTCAGCTACTAGATGGTGCCATCAGATAAAAGAAGTACTCCGGAGAGCTACTTTAAATTCTACGCTTTCTCTACGATACTTACAGTCACGGCTGCAGATGGGACTCAAGCCGCTCCACTTCCCGTTTGGTAAACAGGTCCGCCTGGATGACCCTCGCATCATAAATCCTGTGAAACACTCATATGTGGTCTCATTGCCCACATAGAACCTCTCCTGAGGAGGCAAGACGTTTCCGTTCTCCAGTACGTGTGGGTCTGGGCATTCAATCCCTGCAGAACAAAATAATGAACTCTGAGTTTGAGCAGATTAGGATCTGATTAACTGGTCAAGAAATTTCCCTTTGGCTTTTGGTGGTTCTCAGACAGAACACCCTGGGGCAAAGTGCCAAAACTCACGTTTGCATGTCTGTGCTAAAAATCTTTTAGGTGCAGGTCTCCAGGATCCATTAGGCTGACATACGCGGGTCACAGTGGGGTATGGATAGTGTCCTTCAGGACAGCTGTAGACCAGCGTGCTTCCTTCTGTCAGGTTCTTGGTCAGTTTATAAGTACCACCTTTTATCTCCAGGTTCTGCTCTGGGCAATCACACAGAACCTCAGCCCCTGAAACAAGATGGTTCAAAAGCAACATGTTCTTATTTTAAAATGCATGAGATATTTATCACCAGAGTGTCATTGAGGTCCTGTCTGCCCTCCTCCAGGTATTATTTAAAATAGATGTTTTTTTTTTATCTCAATTCATAACAAGATCTTCATCATATTTGAACAAAAGATGCTGAATTATCCCCACTTTTATATGGGACTTCATTGATTGTACACGTAAATCAACTCAATTATGTTTTATTACTTCATGACTGTTAAGTATACAAATTATTAATTTTAAAAAGCCTCTAAAATAAACCGTTTATAATAATGTTCATCTAAGCATGTTTTCATGTTAATAATAAACCACTGTGCTGTTAAAGATTTTAAATTCTTTTAAAATTTCTCTAATTTTTGAACATTTTCTGTGTTAAAAACTGACCAGTTGAGGAACATTTATCATTGTGTTGTGAGATAGATTGATAAGATGAATTGTACACTAATGTGGATTATTTTAACAAAAGCTCATTAAAAACTACATTAAAACATTTTACTTTCTTGTGGAAATTTAAACTTGTATATAAAATATTTTTCATGAGAAGTATTTCTCACCCAGATCAAGGAGACATAAGAGAGCAGCAAACCAGTCCACAGAGATTCTCATGTTTAACCTAAAAGAGGAAACAGCTTGAAAATGAGATGAAACTGTGAGATCAGAACCTTTAAATCAGAGAGGGACAGTGGTGTCCAGAGACGAGGACAGGACAAAGACCATTCTGGTATTTATTAACTCTATAACCAGTAGATGGGATCTGTGTGTGTGTGTGTGTGTGTGTGTGTGTGTGTGTGTGTGTGTGTGTGTGTGTGTCCAAAACAAATGTCAAATTTGTAGCAACCTGAATAAAACATTTTCTAAAGATTGAAAAACAAAGTGAGATAACTGAAACCTTTGTCCATACGTTACTATTTACCTGTTGACTCTTTCATAAATCATGTTTTTTCCTCTGCGTGTGCAAACACAATCACCTGTATGGAGCCCAGATAGGGCCAGCATGTTTGGAAAACTCAATAAAAAGTTTGAAATTGAAAAACAGAATGTCAAATTTTCAACCTAATGATCATATTCAATGGGGACAGTGATGCAGTGGAGCAATAAGTGTGCAAGTTGTCCCGTTTAAAAAGATGTAATTTACAGATACACTTCAACAGTGAGTGTAAAAATAATCACATTGTCTGATATTTAAAGAATTGAATTCTAGTGCACTACAATCGATTGGCAGATTGCTGTTGGCTGGCTGGATATCCGATGGATCTTGGGGTGTTGGTCAAAGCAGCTCTAAAGCCTAATTTATACTTCTCTGTCAGCTCAAATATGGAGTCGTGCACACACATTGATGGAGATGTTTTCCAATCAGACTTCTCCGTCACCCTCGGGAGAGTTGCAAAGCAATTCCCCACCAGGACAACAGAGGGCTTAGTGCTTTCTGGGGTATCCAGCCGCCATTACAGTCACATATCCGGTCCACGATTTACTACTCTGTTTACATTGTTTTAATGTATTTTAGAGACTTTTTAATATAGACTAATTTGTCCCTCAGTCTCCTCCACCTCTTCATGCAATTGGCACCTCTAAACCCACATTTCCTGTCATTTCTGTCCACGAATAAAACGCTCGCTCTGTATCTTTGTGCTCCTTCAGTCACGGATGAATAAACTTTCATGTTTTTGGACTTTTTCCACGAGGCGTTCTTCAATCTGC
The DNA here is from genome assembly GCA_006937985.1 of Aphyosemion australe. Classification (NCBI taxonomy): domain Eukaryota; kingdom Metazoa; phylum Chordata; class Actinopteri; order Cyprinodontiformes; family Nothobranchiidae; genus Aphyosemion; species Aphyosemion australe. The sequence continues at coordinate 934,505 of SSNS01000034.1, forward strand.
TCCATGTTGGCCGCTAGATATCTTCAGCTTTCTTTATTTTTTGAGTCGGCAATGGCGGTGCTGTTGACGTATTTAAAAGAAGCGGCGTCCTGACCAATCACAGGCTTGCGTTCTCCGTCACTCTCAACGGACAGTTAAAAAAAGGGGGCATGTTATGTCCTCTCCTTAACCCCTTCCTCATTGGCTGATCTGCCCTGTCCTCTGGTCAGCTTCTGCATCTCCGCTAACAGGAAGGGGGAGAGAGGTACAGAAGCTGACCAATCAGAGGACAGAGCAGATCAGCCACAGGCCCCGCCCCCAGAGTGCCAAAAGTCCCAGAAGCCGAGCGAGCAGAATCTGAAGCAGGGCGCGCAGCGAGGCTGGCGAGAGCGTGTTTGTCACTGCCGTGTGCTGTTTGCCAATGCAGACAGGCAGGTTTGTCACTTGTGCACATTCTTGTGTGCTCACAGACACAGTTTGCTCTCTCACAGTGTACAAATGCCCTCTCGCGATGTATATTTTCACTCTAGAGGTTCTAACTTCTTCGCGCCAGTCACGTTCGCGTGCGCGACGTTTGATGCGCGCGCGCAGAATGCGTGTGCACGTGTTTTGGCACCGGTCTGACGCCATATGTGTGCTTCTTTAGACGAAGCACCTCACTTATGCAGGGTCTGAAACTTGTTAGTAAGACTGAACTCCTCCAATTTGTCAGGATTCCTTAAGAGCGTGATTTGAGAAACTGAGTACAGTGACTAATTGCAGATTTGTACAGACTGATCGAAACATCCAATAACTGAAACAGCTGGTGCAGCAGTAGTTATTTCTGGATTACATGTCAAGATTTCAAAAGAACATTAAATGTTTTAGTGTTTGTCAGGTGGAAATGTGTGCCAAATTAGAATGGGTGATGGATTATAGATTTTCAAAATTAATAATATGTAGTGATTTATTGCCTGCATTGTTGAGCAATGGTAGAAGTACAAGTTCACCAATTAAAGGCTGAAGAAGAAGAAGAAAAGCTCAAATTTGTTGGATGGTAGCCCTAGAGGACTGGAGTTGGTGAGCCCTATAACCTTTAACAGCTGTAGTTTTCCTCTCTGGTTTCATCTGGGCAGATGTTGACTCTTCTCTGCACTTGGTCCAGTTCAGGAGAGGACTCAAACATTTGTGATCATTTACAAGAACTGATGTTTGTTCACCAGTTTGTTTTGGCAGGTTTAGATTTATGCAAGCAGGTGAATTAAAGAAACACAAAGAAGAGTAACAGAAAAGTATCATACATTGTTTTATCATATAAAGTAAAAAAAAAAAATCTTGTTTTATACCAGTTATTGTTAATGAGACAAAAGCCCATAAAGAAACTGCCATTTACAAAAAAAATCACCTGATTCAGTAAAATGATCACCCAGGCTTCTTAGTAATGACCTTTATTACATGGTTCTGTGTATTTTGTTCAACTTGGACACTTTTGAACAACTGTTTTTATTTACTGCATGCAGAGTAAAACAGTCTGTTGGATCATGAGGTCAAAATCTGAATAGGAAGAGACAAATCATCAGAGATTCATCGAGAGAGAGAGAGAGAGAGAGAGAGAGAGAGAGAGAGAGAGAGAGAGAGAGAGAGAGAGAGAGAGAGAGAGAGAGAGAGAGAGAAAGAGAGAGAGAGAAAGAGAGAGAGAGAGAGAGTGAGTGAGAGAGAGAGAACAAAGTGAAATGCAGATAGCAGAACACAGCATTTTATTCTTCCAGAAATGTAAGTGGTGTGTAGTCTTGATTGTCATCTCCAAGGACAGACTTAAGGAAAGGAACCATTTTGAACAGATTAATGTGAAAATCTCTGGATTCGTCATTGGATTCAACCAGACCACCTGTAGAGCGGCACAGCTGGTGGGTCCCCCAGCTGACCACTCCAATCTGAAAAATAAAATAAAAAATGTATATATATATATGTTCATTCAGTTATAAACAAGACTAATATAACTTGATCGTAGTTCAGTAAACATTTACCACAACATTCAAACTAATTTCTGACACATTTATCGTTCTGCTGCTGGTTACCTGTATTGTGCGAAGCTCATAGTTCTTGAACACAGCTCCTCCAGAATCACCTGTCACAACAGATTCACACATGCAAGGTTATGAAACACTATCCTTGCTGTTTATTTGTTAAAATATAAAATATTAACATGTCTGACAGAACACACCTGGACAAGCTATGTGATTCCTCTGTTCAATCTGACCACCGGTGCACAGAAAGTTATCAGTCACAGCCACCCTTGGATCTGTTGCTGTTATCCCTGTTGCATTCAGCGCCTTTTGGATGCACAAGTCTCTCTGTGTCGGGTCAGAAAAATTGATGCAACAACAAATTTGGTCACGACACAAAATTCAGGCACAACACAACCTAAGAAAAAAGAAAAAAACAACTCACACGTTCTCCAAGCTTGGCAAAGACAGTTTTTTCAGCTACTAAGGGTGGATGTTTGGTCAGAAAACGGAGTCTTTCAAGATGTTTGTTTAACAAAAGGTCCTCTGTTAGAGTAAAAGACAAAACACATAAATATTTCTGTGGCACTTGGTAAACCTAAGCAATAATCACTTGTTCATGACTCGATATAGTAAAATAGCATACAAAGAGAAGTTCTACAAAGGTATGTACAAAGAGTTTTTAGGTACTCATCAATGTTTGTGAAATAATCTGTGAGAATCAGCTGCAAAACACAATTAACAATCAGAGAGGAGAGGGTGGACCAGAAGACATGGTCTTTGTGCAGAAGAAGAAGAAGAAGAAGAAGAAGAAGAGAGAGGGAGAGAGAGAGAGAGAGAGAGAGAGAGAGAGAGAGAGAGAGAGAGAGAGAGAGAGATTGCTTCTTGTCTGCAAATACCCACATAGTATTTCTGTTCAGAGGCGGTATAGAGTTATCTTTCATAGCAAGAACAGCTGGTGATATGCCGTTATTTTATATAAAGTGAGTTTTCTTATTTATTCTTTTTAAATCATTTTGGTAATAATTGTTGGACCTCCTTAGAGGACTTAATGCACCTTGTTGCTTGCATGTTGATTTACCAACCAGCTTTAGAGCATCACTTGTTTCTTGGGTACAAGGTATGCAAATGGGTCTGCAAAAAATAGTTATGATCATGTCAATATTGTAAGTGTTTTATTAAAGCAGACATTTAAATGTGTCATTAGTTCCATTTGCTAAATGAAGAAGTTGTTTGATACAAGCTTACATTGTGGAAGCAGAGATTTGAACAGGTTCCTTCAGTCGGATGAGAGCCACATTATAGTCGTAAAACTCAGGAACTCCTTCTCTCTCTTTTGCTCTCACGTTATAGTTTGGGTGTATCATGAATTTTCGTACCTTTTTCTCTGTGAAAATAGGATTGTATAATAGCTGTTGTCACCAACACCAGAGCACATTCTCCAATTATTATCAGTCAAAGTCCATTCAGTAATATAAAAGAAAGTTCAGATATTTGTGGTGGCTTTCTGTAGAAGGTCAGAAACACTTAAGGCCAAGTTGGACCAACTGATGTGGGCAATGAATGATCAGAAGCTGTAGATCCTGGAATGTGAGTGGTGCTTCTGCATTCTTCTTTCTTGTTTTCGTCTTTTCCAAAAGTGCGTTAGCAGTAGCTCGGGCTAGCGTTGTTCTGCGATTAGCATTATCGTGACCAGTGTTCATATATTGCTGACGTTGAAGTGAGTTTGGACATGCAAGTATATGGTGGTGTGTCTAAGACGTGTTATATCAGCTTCTTTCAGAATGAACCATTTCTTCGTGGCCCTTACAATGTTACTACAGACTTGTTGGCATGCTTCATGCTATGCTGCCTATATTCAACAACAACAAGGTAAATGTGGTTTTAAATTCTAGAACCACTTAAAAGTCCATGAATCATTGCTAAGTAATACTGCAAAATTGTAGTCTGGCAAGCCATCCTTTAACAGAAAAACAGAAGAACGGGACCACGGACAAGAAGACCAACACATACAACACAGCGAACCATCGGTCTGGGTTAAGTCCCAGTTCACAGCGGCATCTCTAACAAAAACATGGAGCCAGCCAACAGTGAAAATTACGTTAATAAACAGAGAAATTGCCGACAACAAAACGTCAGAGTTTCTCATTCTGCAGCGCGTTCTGAACACGTTGGTAGCTTCGTGGTGCTGTGGGGAAAGCCTGCTGTGGCACTGTGGCTATGGAACCCAAAGTGTGCCACAAACACGCAACTTTACGTGCGACTCTCACACAAAAAGTACACGTTTTTAACGAGCAATCAACACGTCAACAACACATACTTTACACGTGAAAATTTTGCGTGATTTCAACCAGCAAACAACACGAAAACAACGTGTTAACACACGTGCCTCCCGGTCACGGAAACGCGCATCACTGCACAGCCTCATAATGAGGACGTAAACAATTTGAAATAGAGCATTTCAGCTACTTTTAAATTTATTCATAATATTAACACGTTTTTTTATTAATGTACTTCCTAAACTGTGATGTTTTTGGCAGATAAACTAAGGAAATGACATAAATACAGAAAGACATACGTAAATAATAATAAAAACATTTAAGGAAAACTTGGACGTGTTTTCCCTTCATTTCTTCTTTTTCAATGCTTTGCTGAAGTACCGGATCAGGACTCGGTATCGGCAGATACTCAAAATCAAATGACTCGGACTCGGATCGGGAGCAAAAAAATGAGATCGGAACACCCCTAATATTAATCATGGAATTATTTTTGACAAAGAGGGCACGTTGTTGTATCATCCAAAAAGTCTCTGCTTCATTTTTATCAGTGAGTAAAATTATATTTCTGTACTTTATTTTACTGGTTGACTTGAGGAAAATGCTGTGCGATTGTGTGCATTTAACATAACATTGCTTGGTCAAAGATGGGTTGAAATATAATATATCTCTGGTTCAGCGGGTCAAAGATTTGTGAAGTTGCCGCTGCAGAAAGGAGGTTTGCCGAGTTTCGGTAATGTTTCATTCGCTTTAGCAGCATCGGCCCTGCGGTTACGAATCTGCCGCTTCATCCTCCCGGAAGCTGCTCAGCAAAGTGGGCGCCCAGCTTCTCCTTCCTCTTGGCCGGGAAGTTAGCCAGCTGCTAGTCGCAGGCGGCCGCCCGCTCCCGTGGCCTCCTGGCTTCCATGCGAGACTGTAGTTGTGCTGGTCACCTGTGGAGCCCTCTGAGGGAGACTACAGAAAACACTGCAGCTCTTTGAGTTGATTCTGCTTCACTTTGGAGTCGCTCAACCATGTTTTGTTGCTAAAAGTGCTCGAAAACCTACGTTAGTATCAGGTTAGCATGTAGCTAATGTCCCGCTGATCTCCGACCGTGGCGGAGGAGTGGCATGTGAGCTCACGTAAGCAGCCAGGGCACCCGGCACCGATCATAGTGGTCTGAGGATCTGCTAGTATTTTAACAGTCCATATTAGAGCTCCACATGCAACCAACACTAATACAGCCTTGCATGGAAGCCAGGCAGCCGCACGGCTGGCTCAACAGACAGGGCAGCCGAACATTCAATATTAGCTTTCCGCCTTTTTAGCTAATAGCTACATTGGTTCATTAGCTTCCGTTCTCACAGCCCCACTCTCAGCTCCACCTCTTTTCCCATTTTTTGGATTGTCTGGGCGTAACGAGACGTCACATGGCCAAGATGGCGATAATGGGAACTGCCCAGATTTGGCCTCAAATTAGTGAAATGAGAGCAAGGGGGGGTCCTAAGTCTAGTATATATGTCTATGGTCTAAACCCAGCTCCAACAACTTCTTCCTGACCCATCCTTGGTCTGATATTGCCGTACATTTTGCCACCACCACTATCACATCCTCCACAAGTATCAGTAATTACCTCTGCTACCCAATCCATCACCAATATTAACATTTTCACCACATTTTCGGGTTCATCCCCAGAAGTGAAGCAGTGAGCAGCAGTCAGCACAAACTCAGGTGACACCAGAGAGCCGAAGCATGTTTTTGGTCTTGCTCCCTTAGATTTCACAAGAAAAGAGCATTGTTATTAGCCAGCAGTTATACAGTAAATATGCAGTTCAACACACTATATATAAAACAGAGATTCATTTGAGGTCTTATTAACTGCAGTAAATATATTGCACAAATGAGTTGAGTTAAATAAAATAACTTCACCTTGTTAATCACAAATGCCACCCATGGATATCTTCTCAGGCTGCTGGCTTCATCCTGACTGGCATCATATTCTTGGTAAAGACCACACATCCCAACGACTTCACTTTCATCTGCATAAAAAACTCAAAATATTAATTACAAAGTTCAAATTACCTCAAAAACATTTTATACACACAACTACAAATCCAGTTCATATCAGAATCCAGTTGTGTGAAGTCAATTAAAATCAAATAGATGTAGTAAACTGTGTTGCCAGATTGGGTGGTTTTCTACACAATACGGTGGTTTTGTTTCTGATTTTGCAGGTAAAATGTGCTTTGGGCAGGTGGACATGATTTGGAGTCAATATGGCGGTTTTAATTGAATCTTATTGAAACACATTTTAACCATTCTATCATTATTCTTAGTTAATGTCCCGTGACTTTTCTGCCAGGGAGTTCACAACAGAGAAATGAATGCCCCACTAAACAAAATTGTAGTGGGAAATCTTAGACAAAACACACCTGCATCCATTTTTTTTCCCTCAAAAATCTTTATTAGAAGTTCAAATTTCAGTAACCTGCATCCGATTTTGCAAACGGAGGATTTGACACCCTGGCAGCGTCTGATTTTGCTCTGGTTACTGGCTGTAATTGGATTGTACCTTATTGAATCATGCTGTTAAATTGCTGGGTACTATTATGAACTCATGTTCATAAAGTAAACACTACAGTATTTTGATTGGGCAGGTTTTTCTGAGTTGTGGTGGTTTTTGAAAGAGTTTTTGGGCTGGAAAACTTTGACTCTATAGGTGTTTCCATTGTCGGAACTTCAGGATAAATTCTGGGAGGGGATATTGTGCTGGAAATACAATGGCCTGGTCCTCTCAGCTGTTGTGTCGCCATACAAATTCAGCCCTTTCAGGACTTTGCACAGATGTGGGTCAAGGCCATGTAATGCAAGGGTTAAGACACTATCCACAGCCTGCTCCATCAGTGTACCACAAGTTAATAGTCTGGGCTCCAAACCAGTAAACATACTGCTTGTGACCTTGCTATCGAGAGGCACAGTCATAATACATTTCTCTCTCCTGCTGCAGAAACACAAGACTCCACAGAAGACGAGACTCTTGTCCCCAAAGGGAAGAAAAACAACCTTTCATCATCAAAATCAAAATAGGCCTTTTTCCACTGAGCTGAATTACCCATGAATAACTCAAAACGTTTTTAATTTGAAACATTGCTTACCAATTATTTTATCAAAAGTCTCTCCTAACTCATTGAAGTCTTTCATCCGGAAGTAATGCCGGCCACCTGTTCCTACAGTGAGGGGCTGCAGGTCATCGTCAAAGATGTCAGGCCCATTAGCAAAAACATAAATGTCTGCAAATGAGTTTTGGAAGAAAGAATAGAATAATTATTCTGACATGGTACAAGTAATCTATTGTACATGTGCATGGAGTGATGAATCATAAACTTTTTCTAAGGAAACCTGCATACATGAATGAAAACTCACCAAGTTTTTCATCTCTGGATTTGTCGTTCATATAAACCAAGTCTTTTATTCTCTCTACAGCTGGTGAAGGATGACCACCCATGTTATAAGCTCCTGAATTTAAAGTGATAGATGTTAAAGTTGTTTAGCTGATCTTTTACATGTGTTCCACAGGAGAACTTTATTTATATTATTTATCTAAATAATACAATACAGGTTAATCAGCCCAAAAGGCACTAACAGTTTTGAGAAAAACACAATAGTAGCATCATCTGCTTGAATTTATCACTGACATCGAGAAAAGTTACCATCTGAAAACATGATCAGGGTGTGACGATATTCTTTAAAACGCTCAATTCCAGCTTGCTGCTTTAGAAAAGACATTCGTTCCTCAAAAGTTCGGAAGACAAGACTTATGTCTTTGCCAAATGTTTTGCCTGTAAAACAAAACAGACACACATGAGAAACCATGACAGAACTGTTCTTTTCGGAATACGATTGGTCACTCACATGAGCGTGAACATTTTCTACAACACCCCCCCCCCCCCCCCCCCCCCCCCCCCCCCCCCCCCCCCCCATTGCCCACTAGCTGCAGAAGGAAAATAGATGGGAAACAGCTGGGACAGAAAAAGCCAGTCTTATTTACATCACAGGGAAAATTAGTATTCATGGCTCCGCCCACCTTGGCTTGGGACCACAGAGGATTTCAAGCTGTGATGATTTTGTAGCCAGGAGAGAGCAGGGTGAGTCTCGACTAGCAGAAGCTAACCATTAGCAGCTCCACAACATGGCGGAACACTTTCTGGCTTGTGATATTTGTTGAGATTAATTATCAACATTGCCTTTTTTAGATAGCCAATCACAGGCGAGATGTTTGCATATCATGAATATTGATGATGAAATCCTCTCGTTGTCCGCCCCCCACTCCTCCAGCAAGACATTCTGTTATATTAGAGACCTTAACACATTTATTGAAATGAAAACGAGTGAATGAAACCTTAAAACTGAACACCAACATCAGGCATTGCGATCAAAAACAGTAACACTACACATATTTACTTCACTTACCACTTCTTTCAAATGTTTCCAAATCATTTACGCTCTTCCCCAGATCCATTCTCCCATCAATACAATCTTGAATATTGACAATTTCATAAACTTGGGAGGAGAAAAAGATGATCTCATAGTTTGGTGATACACTGAATCTGGAAATCTGTGAAACAAATCTCACATTAGGTGGGTGATCTTGATTTTTTCAGATCATCTTTGTAAACTTGTGGAATAAGAGAGAAATGCTATGTTAATGCAACAAATCAAGCATTTTTGATTGATTATTATTTTATCTAATTACTTGTTTGTGTCATTGACTCATTTATTAGCAGAAAGTGTTTGCGGAGGTGTGGTTTGACAGTGAGCCAAAGACTCAAAGTCAAGATAGAATTAACTTCTATTTGGTTTAAATAGAGTGTGTTTGTATGATCTGCAGTCTGGTCAATATGCCTCTAAAAATGTTATCAAACAAGTTCATGTAGTATTCAAGTCCGCATTTCTAATTGGTGATTAATTGATTGATTTAGGAAATGAAAACACCTTTCTGATGAGTGTTACGATAGCATGTCGTGCTTTTACAAAGCCTTCCTCATCGATGCTTTCAGAAATGTCCACAGCAATATAGATGTTGAGTGTCCCACTTCTTGAGATCCTAATTGAGGGCCCATGTTGTGTGTCATCTGAGTAACAAAAAAACCTGTTATTGAACCATTAATTTTACATATTAGATTCATGGGTTTTGTGTTTCTACAAAGAGACGTAACGTGGGCGGAACAGTGGAGGGTTAGAATACATTTGTTTAAAACATTGCTATACATTATCACTCTTCATTTCATTTGTAGACAAAAGAAATAACACATAATATAGAACTACAGCGATAAGATATGCTCTATTTATAATGTACAGAAACGTACCCAGAGGCTCCATAGTAGTGAGGGTGTTTATTATTTGTTTTCCAAATGCTTCAGCTACCTCCAGAGGCGTATCATAGGTGTATTTGACTGCAAGAGGAAGAGTTGCCAAAACAAAAACCATTAAGACATTATCAATACATCGAACACCAGGGAAGTGAATCCTTTAGCCAATACGATTCAATACGTTTCATCCCTGCTGACGCTTTTTTAGTGATTTGACAACAATTTTTGGTTCGATACAAATCATGATGCGGTTTGAAACAATTCAACACATTGCAAAGAATATACAAGCCCACACATCTGCGATTTAGTCGTCAGTTGTGCATTTGGATTGCTAACATCATGAACGAACTATCGGTTCAGATCGGTGAATCTCTCTCCCTAGTGAACACCACCACAATTAGGTCAGTGATACTTACAGCTAGGACTGGGACGATAATCAATAAGTCAATTAATCGTACAATAGATGAAAATGAACTCAATAATTTTTCCAGTCTCAATATATCGCCATGTGCCTGTGTGTGTATGTTTTCCTCGTCTCTCGCCTCCAAAAACGCTGGATGAAGAAGGTTCAAGTGCAGTTTTGGTTGTTGACACTGGATAGGCCATTGTATTTATTGTTTTGGGTCTATTTTATTGTTTTTGGTGCAATATTTTCTAACAGAGTGAGAGTCCTTTATTGTTTTATTTTTATTGTTTTTTGTTTGTTTTATTTATTCTGGACATTCCAATGTTAAATAAAGGTTTAATTGTTGCATTTTAAAGGATGTACTTGCATTATTATGATATATTAACATTACATAAGTGGTTATTTTGGTCTCGAAAATGTCGACAATAATATCGTTTATCGTCAATCATTTGTTGGACAATATATTGTCCAGCAAAATTTGTTATCGTCCCAGGCTTACTTACAGCTCTTCATAAAACAAAGGGTGTGATGGCACTTTTGTTTCAAAATATATAAACTATCACCAAAACATTTCAGGTATACAATTATACATTACAAATGGAGGAAAAACCTAATATCAAGTGTAAAAACTCTTCATGTGCTGATAATTTTCCCTAATAGACCAGGTGTCTGTTGTGAAGTTCTGTATGTTATTGGCAACTGGGATCTACAGGTGAAACTCGAAAACTTATTTCAGTAATTCAACTTAAAAAGTGAAACTAAAGCTTGAGACAGAGACATTATATGCAAGCGAGATACTTCAAGCCTTTATTTGTTATAATTGACCTTTCGCCGAGCCCCGCCCCCCTTAGTTACTGTTGATAAGTCCGACAAGCAAGTGGTCAAACTGGGTCAAACACTGACCAGGCGCGGCAGATTGCCACAATGGAAAAATGCAGACAGATGTGTGTCAGTGACATTTTTTGGAGAAATTCCTCCGCAATAGGAGGATCTTTGTTGACATTTTTTTCATCGTTGTGCGCATGCGCGAGTGGCTGTGTGGCAGAAGAC
>SSNS01000034.1:945568-962586 GCA_006937985.1 Aphyosemion australe
GAAGACGGCCTGCTAACAATACGCGACGTACACTTTCACGCGAGTTTACGGGCGAAATTCCCAAAATATAAACATTTTACCATCTAAAGACAGGAGGAGGGTTAGGGAGAAGCTTAAAATCTGTACTGAAGACAAAAATAAAGTTATTTAAAGCCTGTTTGAGCTCTGGGATGACAGAAAACGTTGGTCCGATTCGCCTGTGTTTTCTCCACAACGCTGCTGGGTAGACGTTTATTCCTATTCAACAGAAAGCCCTGGACCCTTCACTCATAAACAGTTAAAGGCTTTCAAATGTCTGGAGGTCTACGATTATTGTGTTTGAAGGAAACTATTCTGCAAATGAGGAAGCCGTGACTTCGGTAAAGCCGTGGTCGTGCTGAAGTCGGCACCGGCCGGCTAGCAGAGTCAGCATGATTCACATCACCTGTGGGTGGATAAATCCTCACGGCTCAGCTGGGTAAGTCTTCATTAATCAGTGGTGTTAGTTTTAACTTATTCATTTATTTATTATTATAACGATCGCGGGCTGAGACGCCTGAATCAGAACGTGAAAACTAAACGACTCCGTGGATTTAAAACTACACGAAGATGAATATTTTAAAAAGCATCTTCTCTTATTAACAAATACTTAGTCACAAGCACTTACCATGAACAAATGAGCCGCACAAACTCCGATGCTGCAGGAATCCAGGCTTTCTTCAGACAGTCGGGTCACCCGCAATCATCTATTTCATATTTCGCGCTCCTTTACGGAGGAAATTCCAATAAAACTTTTTATCAAGCCTCCCACGGGCCAAACAATCAAACACACAGCAAGAATGATCCATCTGCGTCGCTAAATCCTCCTCCAAGCATGCCAAACAATTGAATTATAGTCAAAATACGCTGTTTGTTGCCACCCAGGTCCCATGATGCAATGCGAAAAACATAAACATTGACGTCACATAAGATCCTCCTATATCAGCTCAGCTCAGAGACCCAACACACAGCAGCTAATGTAGCTAGCATTAGCTAACACGTTAGCTAATGACTAAAGCTAAACGGCTCGTTAAACTTAACTTAGGCCCTGTCCACATGTAGCCGGGTATCTCCCAAAACGAAGATATTTTTCTACGATTCGGCCTGTCATCCACACGGAAACGCAGATCTCCGCAACGAAAACGTATCTTTTTAAAAACTCCGGCCAAAGTGAAGATTTGCGTTTTCTCCGTTTTCAGCGTCTCCGTGTGGACAGAAGTAACCGGAGTTTTAGGTTTCACAACGTCACATGCCGATGAATAACAGAAAATGAAATTATTCTGTGCAGCATTTTCAATGCAGGGAACTCTGAGAGGCTGCAGGCGCACCAGTGAGTCTGTGGCTGCTGCGCACAGGGAGGGCAGAGGCCTGTGTCAAGCAGGGGAACAGTAAAGATGCAAAAATTACCGTTGTTAAGAGAAATGTGCGTAAACTTTGAAAATGTGGGCACAGTTATTAGTAATGTCACGGTCTGCGACAAAAATGCTGACGGCCCATGTGCGACCTGGTCTGACATGCCTATGAATGTGCTTAACAATGCACTTATGCGGTTACGTGTGGATGGAGTTTTTTCTAAAAACGAGGTGGTGTGGACGCTGTTTTTTGGGAGGGCGGATATTCGTTTTTTAAAAAAACGGCTACGTGTGGACAAGGCCTAAGAGAGTAGGTTAACATTCTGGCAATGACTCCATGGTAATCATAACGTTGGCCCAATTTGTTTTCTTGCTTCTAGATAGTAGATATAGACAACACGGTAGCTAGTTAGCCATTACCCACCTTTGAGCAGACGTATTTATGCTTTGTGATGTTATAAACATTTAACTTGGAGTGGGGCTGCTGTTTAATCCATATCAGGCACCGCTCACGTTGTGTTTTCGGCTTTGGGAATGGATGGAACACAACTCCTCCAGACAATCTCTCTGGGTATCGACTGTCCGACTTACAGACGCCGTGGGCCAACTACCCATGACTGCAGTACGCAGATGTGCCCTGCCCCGATCTGCGTACTGCAGTCAGGGGCTACTCCCGTGGGTTCACCGCTTCACCATCTTGCTTGAAGTTATCGGACCTCAACTTGATGTGTGATTGGACAATGGCCATTTTGGGGGCGGGGCCGACGAAAGATCAATTGTGATGATTATGCCTTACAGCTTATGAAAACCCTAAATTCCAAATCTCAGATAATTAGAATGATGTGAAATTCTCAGCTCAAAGTGTCACACCCTAATCAACTAATAAATCAAAAACACCTGCAAAGGGTTCCTAACCCTTTAGATAGTCTCTCAGTCTAAGTTGTTTTACTGAAATAAATTGACTTTTGCACCAAATTCAAATTTATCGAGTTTGACCTGTGTTCACACTTTTGACTAACCCCTACTTCACACTAGAAGCATCAGCGGCGTGGTGTGGTTTACTCGCGAACTTCGCTGAGCGCAAGTCCACACAGGGAGAATCTCAGCTATGGAGCGACTTCTCCACTGTACTCCTCGCTGGACTCGCGAGATCACAAAATCCCTTGAGACTTCAAAGGTCACGGTTTGTTTATGCCATTAAATCAAAAAGAAGGAATTCACATTTGACATCGCTGTTTGATGTGATATATAATGTTGTTTCTCTCCACTGCCAGAATTAAACCCATGAAAAACATACCGTTGCACTTCTCGAACGATGCAGGGAGTAAATAAGCTGTGAGGTCACACGTATAGATGTAATCTACATAGATATGAAATCACATTGCTGCAATAGACATTTATTTAAAAAAATACTGTACGTTTTACACTGAAACCGAGTGTGATTTCCTGTCTAGCCCTATGTTAACTGCAGAAATTGACGCATCCCAGAAGCGACTCGTGGCAAAAATAAAACCTGGTCCTATCTTTAGCAGCGCGGGGCTCGTCTGAAAATTGCCAGCTGGTTTAAATCACCCCCATAGACTATAATGCATTCTGTTTGAAGCAGCAACAGTCTGCTGCCATTCCGCACCACTGATGCTTCCAGTGTGAAGTAGGGTAAATGGTAATCTATGTAAATGACTTATCTTTGTGTCTGTCTTACAGTAGCACGCTGGTTCTTGGCCCGTCCACCAGCCGTTCTCTTGACAAACTCTTTCTCTGGAGCCCACCAGAAACATGTTGGCATTGCAGGTGTATTTCACTCTGCTATAATTTCCAAACCCAGTTCCTGTTATGGAGGCACCAGGTGGAATCCCAGGATCAGAGCAGACACTTTCATCTGTGAAAAACAAAATGGGTGGGATTCTTTGTGTGGTTCTGTGCTCATGAGAAAAACGTCTTTGGCATCACAGATAGAAGCCTCCTATCAGCTGACAGAGCCACCTCTAAAATCATGAGCATGCAGGGCAGAGAGCTCTAATGTGAGGTGCTTGCTTTGGGTCTTGTCAAGCAAAGATGTTTAGGCCAAACGGTTTCTATGGAACATTCAGGTTGAGAATTGACAGATATGCCTTCATTTATGCAGCCTTAGGTATCAGGCTGATTCTTGATTAGCAAAAGTGTTTCTAAAGCTACATATCCATCCATCCATCCATCCATCCATCCATCCATCCATCCATCCATCCATCCATCCATCCATCCATCCATCCTTCCTTCCTTCCTTCCTTCCTTCCTTCCTTCCTTCCTTCCTTCCTTCCTTCCTTCCTTCCTTCCTTCCTTCCTTCCTTCCTTCCTTCCTTCCTTCCTTCCTTCCTTCCTTCCTTCCTTCCTCCGTTTATTCAGAGTCGGGTTGTGAGGGCAGCAGCCTAAGCAAAGAGGCCCAGACTTCCCTCTCCCCAGCCACTTGGGCCAGCTCTTCTGAGGGGATACCAAGGTGTCCCCTGGCCAGCTGAGAGACATAGTCCCTTCAGCGTGTCCTGGGTCTTCCTTTGGGTCTCCTCCTGGTTGGACGTGCCCGGAAAACCTCACCAGGGAGGAGTCCAGGAGGCATCCTAACTAGATGCAACCTCAACTGGCTCCTCTCAATGAAGAGGAGCCGGATGACCGAGCTTCTCACCCTATCTCTAAGGGAGAGCCCAGATACCATGCAGAGAAAACTCATTTTGGCCGCTTGTATCCACAATGTCATTCTAGCTAAAGCTCATCACCATAGGTGAGGGTAGGATTGTAGATCGACTGGTTAATTGAAAGCTTCGCCTTCTGGCTGAGCTCTCTCTTCACCATGACAGACTAGTACAACTCCCGCATCACTGCAGATGCAGCACCAATCCGTCTATCGATCTCACGATCCATCTTTCCCTCACTCGTGAACAAGACTCCACGATACTTAAACTCCTGCACTTGAGGCTGGACCTCGCCCCTGACCCGGAGAAGGCATTCTACCCTTTTCCGACTCAAGACCATGGTCTCGGATTTAGACGAGCTGATTCTCAATCCAGCTGCCTCACACTCGGCTGCGAACCACTCTAGCAAAAGCTGGAGATCATGGTCTGATGAAGCCAACAGGACCACATTATCTGCAAAAAGCAGAAACCTGATCATCATCATCATCAACTTTATTATCAGACTCAAGGTCCACATTAAAAACAAGCAAACAACATCCTTAGGCCACCAAAACAGATCCTCTTATCACCTTGGCTGCACCTAGAAATCCTGTTCATAAAGAATCGATGACAAAAAGCAGCCAACTCTCACCGGAAACGAGCCTGACTTATTGTCGGCAATGCGGACCAAGCTCTGACACTGGTCGTACAGGGACCCAACAGCCTGTATCAAGGGGCCTGGTACCCCATACTCCCAGAGTACCCCCCACAGGGCCCCCACAGGACCCCCCGAGGGACGCGGTCAAACGCCTTCTCCAAATCCACAAAAGATATAGATTGGTTGGGTGAACTCCCACGCACCCTC
Organism: Aphyosemion australe; assembly: GCA_006937985.1. Taxonomy (NCBI): domain Eukaryota; kingdom Metazoa; phylum Chordata; class Actinopteri; order Cyprinodontiformes; family Nothobranchiidae; genus Aphyosemion; species Aphyosemion australe. The sequence goes on from SSNS01000034.1 coordinate 950,446, forward strand.
CAGGACCCCCCTAAGGGTATAGAGCTGGTCCAGTGTTCCACGGCCAGGACAAAAACCACATTGCTCCTCCTGAATCTGAGGTTCAACAGTCCGATGGACCCTCCTCTCCAGAACCCCCGAATAGACCTTATCAGGGAGGCTCAGGAGTGTGATCCCCCTGTAATTGGAACACACCCTGCAGTCCCCCTTTTAAAATAGGGGGACCACCACCCCGGTCTGCCAATCCAGTGGAACTGCCCCCGGTGAGTCTGACTGTATCTAGTCAGAACCGCTCAACCTCACACACCAACTCTGGCTCTGTCCCCACCAGAGAGGTGACATTCCATGTACCAGTAGTTAGCTTTTGTAGCCAGGGATCAGACCGCCAAGATCCCCGCCTTCAGCTACCACCCATCTCACACTGCACCCGACCCCTTTGGGCCCTCCCACAGGTGTTGAGGCCATGGGAAGGGGGACCCACATCTCCTCGTTGGGCTGTGCCCGGCTGGGCTCCATGGGTGAAAGCCCGGCCACCAGGCACTCGCCAAAGTGCTCCAACTCCAGGCCTGGCGTCAGAGACAGGCCCTGGTGACCTGCGTTCGAGCAAGGGAACACTGTTTCCATAAATGGTACTCATCATAAGGGGTCTGTGGGCTGCACTTTGTCTGATCTCTCTCCTAGGACCTGTTTGCCATGGGTGATCCTACCAGAGGCATAAAGCCTCAGACAACTTAACTCCTAGGATCTTTGGGACACTGAAACCCCTCCACCACAATAAGGTGGCACCCTAAGGAGGGGTAAAGCTACATAATTATCTTAAATTCTACGCTTTCTCTACGATACTTACAGTCACGGCTGCAGATGGGAGTCAAGCCGCTCCACTTCCCGTTTGGTAAACAGGTCCGCCTGGATGACCCTCGCATCATAAATCCTGTGAAACACTCATATGTGGTCTCACTGCCCACATAGAACCTCTCCTGAAGAGGGAAGACGTTTCCGTTCTCCAGTACGTGTGGGTCTGGGCATTCAATCCCTGCAGAACAAAAAATGAACTCTGAGTTTGAGCAGATTAGGATCTGATTAACTGGTCAAGAAATTTCCCTTTGGCTTTTGGTGGTTCTCAGACAGAACACCCTGGGGCAAAGTGCAAAAACTTCCCATTGGAATTTTCACTCACGTTTGCATGTCTGTGCTAAAAATCTTTTAGGTGCAGGTCTCCAGGATCCATTAGGCTGACATACGCGGGTCACAGTGGGGTATGGATAGTGTCCTTCAGGACAGCTGTAGACCAGCGTGCTTCCTTCTGTCAGGTTCTTGGTCAGTTTATAAGTACCACCTTTTATCTCCAGGTTCTGCTCTGTGCAATCACACAGAACCTCAGCCCCTGAAACAAGATGGTTCAAAAGCAACATGTTCTTATTTTAAAATGCATGAGATATTTATCACCAGAGTGTCATTGAGGTCCTGTCTGCCCACCTCCAGGTATTATTTAAAATAGATGTTTTTTTATCTCAATTTATAAAAAGATCTTCATCATATTTTAACAAAAAATGTTGAATTATCCCCACTTTTATATGGGACTTCATTGATTGTACACTTAAATCAACTCAATGATGTTTTATTACTTCATGACTCTTAAGTATACAAATTATTAACTTTAAAAAGCCCCTAAAATAAACCGTTTATAATAATGTTGATCTAAGCATGTTTTCATGTTAATAATAAACCACTGTGCTGTTAAAAAACATAAAATCTTTTAAAATTTCTCTCATTTTTGAACATTTTCTGTGTTACAAACTGACCAGTTGAGGAACATTTATCATTGTGTTGTGAGATAGATTGATAAGATGAATTGTACACTAATGTGGATTATTTTAACAAAAGCTCATTAAAAACTACATTAAAACATTTTACTTTCTTGTGGAAATTTAAACTTGTATATAAAATATTTTTCATGAGAAGTATTTCTCACCCAGACCAAGGAGACATAAGAGAGCAGCAAACCAGTCCACAGAGATTCTCATGTTTAACCTAAAAGAGGAAACAGCTTGAAAATGAGATGAAACTGTGAGATCAGAACCTTTTTAATCAGAGAGGGACAGTGGTGTCCAGAGACGAGGACAGGACAAAGACCTTTCTGGTATTTATTAACTCTATAACCAGTAGATGGGATCGGTGTGTGTGTGTGTGTGTGTGTGTGTGTGTGTGTGTCCCAAAAAAAGTCAAATTTGTAGCAACCTGAATAAAACATTTTCTAAAGATTGAAAAACAAACGTTCCTCCTCAGTGAGACAACTGTAACTTTTGTCCGTACGTTATTGTTTATTTTTTGACTCTTTCATAAATCCTGGTTTTTCCTGTGAGTGTGCAAACACAATCACCTGTATGGAGCCCAGAAAGGGCCAGCGTGTTTGGAAAACAGTGAAAATGACAGTGATGCAGTGGGGCAAAACAGTTGTCCCACTTAAAAAGATGTAATTTTTATTTAGGTACACTTCAACAGTGAGTGTAAAAATAATCACATTGTCTGATATTTAAAGAATTGAATTGTAGTGCACTACAATCGATTGGCAGGTTGCTGTTGGCTGGCTGGATATCCGATGGATCTTGGGGTGTTGGTCAAAGCAGCTCTAAGTTTTCCTACAATCGTTCCCTTTGTCCTTGCTCATCAAGTATCAGTGTTGGGAGTAACGAGTTATAAAAGTAATTAATTACTGTAATGCATTGCTTTTTGCTGTAACGCGGTAATGTAAGGCATTACAGAAAAAAAATCAGTAATATTTTACTCGGTACAATGCCAGTAACGTGCACATTACAACGCATTTTTAACCAGGAATCAATAAGTGGGGTTTCTTCAGGGTTATAATTACGTGGGAGCCTGAATAAAAGTCCAGTTTTGATTTGACATTATTTATATGGACTCTCAGCGCACCAGGACTTCTTTTGAGCAGAGAGGGAGAGCGCTGATGGTTCATGCGCGCCTGACGCACGCCGCAACCTCAAAGTCACGCCACCAAAAGAAAACAATTAACACGCGATCGTCCATGTCCGCTTTTATTCTCGTATCCTTTCATTTGTGTCTGACACGCAGAGCTCATCTGTGCCCCGGTGACATCACCTCATGCAGCGGGCGCACAGTGCACCTTTCTCTATTTCTGCGGTGGATCCCTGAACTGATTAGTTCAACAAGTGAAAAAGTAGGAAATCCAGGAAGCCGTTTTTCTGGAAGATTGAAAGGAGATGCAGGAAGATAAGAGACAGGACAGGAAAATAGTCAAATAAAAAACGAGAAAACTAAATAAAGTTCTTGAAAAGGAAAAAGTAGGTAGATTTTTACCCACTACACAACAATAACAATATAAAGCAATCATTTATAAACATGTAATATTTATTTATTTGATAAAATTCAGATCACCTTCAAAACTCAGTTCCACACCCAGGGCCGTATCCAGGCATTTGGGGACCAAGGCAAAATACAGGGTGGAGGCCCCACCCAACCACCACACACACACACACACTCAATTAATTTAAGCTAGCAGCTTACAATATGTTGTTCCATTTATTTAATAAAAAATATTTTTCTGGGGGTCCTGGCAGCATTGGGCACTTTTATGCCCAGGGGCAGTCATAACCCAGCCCTGATGGAGGTGATCAGAAGGACCTGCAGAGCAAAATCTTTCTGCTTCTGCTACGGTGTGTCTAGATTTCTAGGCTACACAAGATCAGCAGAAGAGAAATGTTCACGTAAAATGTTTCACTTCCTGTAGTCAGACAGAGCAGAGATGAGTGAACCTGCAGCTGATCTAACGTTAGATAGAACATTCTCCGGATGGACAAATGCCTGTTACTTTAAGTTTGTGTAAAATGAGGATATGAATGACATTGTAGTCAAATGCACTTTATGTGCTCCATCTAAAGAACTGTTAATTATGTTGACTGTTTTAACAACAACCCCTAGCCCAGTTAGATACCACATCAACTTCAACTGGATGTCTAATGAGCTAATTGAGCGTCATGAGCTACATTTAGATTGCCAAATCCACATTATTTTGGTGAGAGTAACTTAAAGTAATGCAAAAGTAATGTAATGCCTTACATTTTAAAATCAGTAATATTGTAATGTAATGAATTACTTTAAAATGAGAGTAACAAGTAATAAATAATGCATTACAGTTTTGAAGTAACTTGCCCAACACTGTCAAGTATCGCCTTCCCAAACTTATCTTTCACTGGTCTATCAGTGCATTCCAGTTGTCCTCGGAACTCGTTTTTCCGAGTTTAAGTTAATCGGAAATGACGCAATGAACTCGGAATTCCGAGCTGCGAGCTCATTTGTTTCATAGGACCCCGAGATCACCATTTTAAAGATGCCCAGTGTTGTTGTCGTCTTTATTATTTTCATCATTTATATGTTCTGCTTTCTTTCTTTCTGCTATTTAACAGCACCAAGTTGTTGTTTATTCTTGTTATCAATAGTTACGTTGCTGCAAACGTCAGCATTGCTGCCAAAATTGACCGGTGTTTATGTTTTTTTACTGTCCCTGGTGTTGCTGACGTTTGATTTTTAATGTTTTTTCTGGTTTGATGTGGCAACTGCTGATTGTTGTGTGTGACACTATCTATGCGTTTCCTGCATTCCTCCTCGAGGGACTTTAGGTGCAGAGAATACTTTATTAGTTTTTTTTACTCATACAGAGCAACAACACACGCAGCTTTAATGGTGGCGTCCATTTTTTTCCGAGTTGGAATCTGGAACGCAAAACGAGCTCGTTACGTCATTTTCTGGTCGGAAATTCCGAGTTCCGAGGACAACTGGAAAGCACCATATGTCTTGTACTTTCCAGAGAGCTTTTTAGGTACAGGTTTTGCATGTTTCCCTGGTGGGTCACTTCCTTTGCCTCTGTTGCCATTATTGTCTGAAACAGCTGGTGTAGCAGTAGTTATTCCTGGATTACATGTCAAGATTTCAAAAGAACATCAAATGTTTTAGTGTTTGTCAGGTGGAAATGTGTACCAAACTATTTAGAATGGGTGATGGATTATAGATTTTCAAAATGAATAATATGTTGTGATTTATTGTCTGCATTGCTGAGTATTGATAGAAGTTCAAGTAATCACAAGTTAAAGCCAAAAGAAGAAGAAGACAGTGAAATTTTGTTTGATGGTAGCCCTAGAGGACTGGAGTTGGAGAGCCCTACCCTACATCACAGCTGTGTCATGTCCTGCTGTCTCCCCAGTCCCTTCCATATCCCATCTCCCTTGTCTCCGGTCCCCTCAATTATCATTCAGGTGTTTTACTTTATTTCTCATTCAGTCCTGCCATTTCCGTTTCCCAGCCATTTAGCATTATTTTATTTCTCTTTCGTTTTCCCCTTTGTTTAGCCTTTGTGTTGCCAGGTCCCTGTTTGTATCACTGACCTTTGACCCGTGTGTTCCCTTAGATGTGTTTCCTGTTCCCTTAGATTTATTTAGCCACTCCTCTGCCCCAGTCCTTCATTATTTTTCCCTTTTCATATATTTCTTATTTAGGTTCATTTATTCGTAGTCATTTCCTGTTCATGGTTTAGTTTATTCCCCCTGCCTCCCAGTTCAGTTAGTTGTATGTTTTGTGTTCTGTTTCCCTTAGTCCAGCCCCATGTTTTACTTCTGTCCTTAGTCATCCTTGTTTAGCTTTTCCCTGTTTACTGTATTCTTTCAGCATTTAGGTTAGTTTCTTCTTGTTATGTTTATTTAGTCACACCTGTCCATCATCATCATCATCATCAGCACTCATCACACCTGTTGCTGGTCTCCACTCACCTCCTCAGTGTATTTAAACCCCGCCCTTTCCAGTGTTGTTCACCATCGGTTCCTTGTGTCTGTTTGCATCCTGTGTTTGTGCCTGATGTTTTTGTGCTCCTGCCCGTGGCTTTAATAAACAGTTTTCATTTTTTCACCTTACCTGGCTGCCTCCTGGATTAACTGCATGTTGGGTCGTACAACAACCTCCAATTCATGACGAGCTGTAGTTTTGCTCTAGGGCAAGATGTTGACTTTTCTCTGCACTTGGTCCAGTTCAGGAGAGGACTCAAACATTTGCGATCATTTACAGGAACTGATGTTTGTTCACCAGTTTGTTTTGGCAGGTTTAGATTTATGCAATACCGTTTAAGCAGGTGAATTAAAGAAACACAAAGAAGAGTAACAGAAAAGTATCATACATTGTTTTATCGCAAAGATTAAAAAAATCTTGTTATTTTATACCAGTTATTTTTAATGAAACAAAAACCAAAAAAGAAATTCCATTTTACAAAAATTCAGTACCTGATTCAGTAAAATGATCACCCTGGCTTCTATTAATGAGTCAACCTCCATTACACCGTCCTGTTCCTGGTGTTTTTATTTACTGCATGCAGAGTAAAACAATGTCTGTTTGATCAAGAGGTCAAAATCTGAACAGGAAGAGACAAATCATCTGAGTTTCATCCAGAATTTTAGAGAGAAAGAGACAAAAAGAGAGGGAGAGTTCTGTAGCAGAACATAGTGTCTTTATTCCTCCAGAAATTTAAGTGGTGTGTAGTCTTGATTGTCGTCTCCAAGGACAGACTTAAAGAAATCCACCATTTTAAACAGATTAATGTGAAAATCTCTGGATTCACCATTGGACTCAATCAAACCACCAGTGGAGGAGCCACACAGGTCATGGGTCCCCCAGCTGACCACCCCAATCTGTGAAAACATTTGTGAAATAACATATTTTTTACTTAACCCTCATCTTAGTAAACATTTACCATCATTTTGAAACTGCTGTACCTGAATTGTGCGAAGCTCGTAGTTCTTGAAGACGGCACCTCCAGAATCACCTGTTGCAACAAATTCACACATCCGGGTTAATAAACTGAACCACTGTTGTTGATTTGGAAACAAATAAGCTTCTTTCAGAAGACACACCATAGCGGCAAAACAGGGTAACACCACCACCACGGTGTGTCTTTTGAAAGCGCGGTGGTGGCATGGCAAGGCGAGAATATGGCAACAAGAATGTTGTATTACTGCAATGGCGGATTTCTAAATGAAGATCGAGTCTTCGCACAACAGATGGTGGTGTCAGGATCACGTGTGGAATGTCCACTGGAGCAATATTTAAAATGCAAATAAACATGGGGAGTCCGTTATGCATTTGTAAACAGTATCAGCTGAGATGGCAAACTGGAGTGATGCAGAGACCCGGGAGCTTATGGTTGTTAGAGCTGAAGAACAGATTACCAGACAGTTCATGGGGACGGAGAAGGACAGACACCTTTTGGAGCAGCTTGCAAAAGAATTTAAAGTGTCAGTCACCCCCTGACTGCAATCTTCATCCACCCGGACTTCCTGTTTGAAAAATGCACCTAAAGGAGGCGTCGCCTGGCAGACCAAGAGAGTAACGGCGGCGCTGAGCCCCTCAATGCCTCTACCACCGCGTGCTCTTGGAGTTTCTCCATCCGAGAAATGAACCATCAATGAGCACATGAACGCGCACACAGACAATTCACTCAGTTAGAGAAACACAGAAACATGCTGGAAGATGTTCTCTCCATCTCATTCAGAAGAAGAAAGGGAGGCAGACGGTTTTTTGAAACAGGGATGCATCTCTGAGCCGTGTCGTTTCACATTGGCTCATGAGTGGCTGGAGGCGTGGCCGAGACTCAGCTGCAGTCCAGTGTAGTGCAGGCATGTAATACGGTACCAGCAACGTCACTGGGTACCTCTCAGGCATTAGCTATAGCTGATTCAAATTCATTGTAGTGCAGAGTTTTGACCTAAAAGGCTGCAGTAATGACGGTTTAGGCAGAATTTTACATTTTTAATAAGATGCACTAAAATTCCAAAATAATTTCTACACATATCTACAGCACTATTGACCCTCATTTATACAGTTTATAAGCAAACGAGTTCATTTAAGGGGAACTCGCTCTTTAAGGAGCGTAGCTTCAATAGGGATAGAAAACAAGTTACGTCTAAGCTAGGGATGTCCGTGACAGGGCGTCGACAGCGCTTTGGCCACCCCCACACCCCCTTTATATCGTCATTGCTGTATCTGTTGTGAAAAATACACGATTGTGCCACATTACCACCAAAGGCTGACCACTTATTAATGACACCATGTTTTGACAGCCTATAAACAGACAAAAGAGAGAAGGAACACTTTCACCTCTACAAGATATGTGATCCCTCCATCCACCGGTGCACAGGAAGTTATCTGTCACAGCCACCTTTGGGTCTGTTGCAATTATACCTGGAGCGTTCAGCGCCTTTTGGATGCACACTTTTCTCTGGGTTGGGCAGCAAAAAATCAGAAGCAAAAACATTATGTTGAAATTATGATAACGTAAAAAACAAGGAGACACACACACACATGCAGTCGCACGCGCACACACACAAAATAAGCTCACATTTTCTCCAAGCTTGGCGTTGACATCTTTTTGAGCTACCAAGGGCTCATTCTTGGTCAGAAAACTGAGTCTTTCATGACTATCCTTTAGCAGAAGCTGCTCTGTTATACAAGACAACAAAACAATAAATTAACCCCTTAACACCTGAATTTATTTCCAAATGTGGAAAATAATATTCACTTGTGTTTTTGCTTTCAATTAGATGCTAAATTAAGTTGAGAACATTTTTTTGACAAAAATACAGAAATGTGTTGGAAATGCATCACTGGGCAGTGGAGAATTACGGACGGTATTATGGTTGCATTTGGAGTGAAAGCGGTTCGATGCAAATTTGCGACACTCAGCATTGAGGGGTTAAGCTTTTATTTTAACAGTAGGGCCATTCAGGTGAGAAGACATTAATTGGATGGTTGGAAGCCCTATAAGCCTAGTTCTAAAGCTACCCACGATATTCTCTTTCAACAAACTGTTAAAAACAGATAAACTACCAAAGTCACATTCTAAACAGTCTTATTTTATGCAATTTTACATCTATTTAGATATGAACAGTCCTATTTAAATGTACATTAGTGCTAGAGTACATTGGCAGTTACCACACCTTGTTGCTTGCATGTTGGTTTACCAACCAGTTTTAGAGCGTCACTGGTTTCCTGGGTGCAAGGTATGCAAATGGGTCTGCAAAATATAAAGTTTAAAGAGGAAAATAAAAGTTGTTGCTTAAATTTCCAAGTAGAAATAGGAATATAATGCAGTTCCTCACAATAACTGCTGCATCTGTTAGATACAGGGTCTTACCTTGTTGAAGAAGAGATTACTACAGACTCGTTCAATCTGATGAGCGCCACGTCGTAGTCATAAAACTCAGCAACTCCTTCTTTCTCTTTTGCCCTGATGTTATAGTTTGGGTGCAATGTGAAACTTCTTACTTTCTTCACTGTATAAGGATACAAATAATGTTTTATATATACAGTTCCATTATCATACAAGCTTATCATCATCATCATCATCTATTTATAAAGCACCTTCTTACACTTATCATGCCCAAAGTGCTTTACATGATACAAATAAATAAATAAAAAATACATCATTATACCTACTTATTAGAACATTACATGGTTCTGGTTTTTGAACAGTTTTCCCCAAGATTAACCGATTGTGGTGTACTGAACACTAGGTGGCAGTAAAGTGAAAACAAAACAAACAAACAAACAAAAAAAAAAAATATATATATATATATATATATATATATATATATATATATATATATATATATATATATTATGAACAGTCATTTTTGCTTTCATTTTTTTACTGGAAAATTTCAGAATCAGAAGGGTTTTATTGCCAGATGTGTGAGAAATCACAACATTGGAAATTGCTGCGGTACTTGGTGCAAAAAGTAAGATAAAAAATAAGAGATAAGCAAATATAAGAAGTAATGATATGCTCATGATAAAATAATTATTATAAAAAGTGGCAATAATTAGAGAAGCAGCTACTATATACACAGTGTAGGTATTAATCAGAGTGGATCAGCTTCCGGTACAAACACAAAACCGGGTCATGTGACTGGGACCAAGCGACTGGAGTGGGCAGCCCTAGGATTGACATTCATGAGTCCAACAGCAGAGGGGAAGAAACTGTTCTTGTGGCGAGAGGTTCTGGTCCGAATGGATCTGAACCTCCTGCCAGATGGGAGTGGGTCAAAGAGACAGTGTCCAGGATGAAACGGGTCAGCCGTGAGCCGACCTGCACGCCTCAGTGTCCTGGAGATGTACAGGTCCTGTATGGAGGGGAGTTTGCAGCCAATGACCTTCTCAGCAGAGCGTACAAAACGCTGCAGCCTCTTCTTGTCCCTAGCGGTAGCTCCGAGCAGAAAGTGCAACTGGAAATGTGACTTTTTATGTGAATAAACTCTGAAGTTAAAACAAAAGTCTGAAATAATGCTTGTAATCTCTTGGTGGAGTTTTAAGTGAGCAAAACTAAAGCTACGTTAACACCATAAGTCTATATTTTACAAACATACTTTTTTTATGTGACTACCATCAGACTCCAGCGTGAACATTGCTGACCCACATGAGTAGGGCTGGGTAAAAAAAATCGATTTAATCGATTTCATATAAATTTAGCAAAATCGATTAATCGATTTTCCCCTTGAAACAGACAGGCCTGGGACCAGATCTGCAGGCACTTCCGGGTACAAATTCATTCCAAAACATGCTTAATGTGTACCAATATATACAAACTGCACATCTACTTAACGGGAAGAAGCTTGTCTAAATGATAGAAATGTCATTTTCTCCTTGAACTTCAGGACCAGTGTTGCATCGGAGATTGTGTTTTCAACTATTGTCACTGTTAAAAGAAGCTGCCTATCCCCAGATCATGTAAATGAGCTCCTTTTCCTGCACAAGAATCTCACAATTAGTGAGAAGTGACTGAGACTTGACAGTTTTGTACACAGTTTAATAACCCTTAGGGTAATTATGGGTACAGTTAAAGTTTAAACTGCCCAATTTACAAGTTTGCAATTTAAACCTGTTCATGGTGAAAAGAAAAATAAAGTATATTTGTATTTTGAAACACAGTTGAGCCATTTTAATTATTTAAGACCAGATTAATCGATTAAGAGCCTTATGAATCGAAATCAAATCGATTTAGGAAATTGGCCACAATACCCAGCACTACACATATGTAGACGGCAGCATGACATTGCGTTGACGGAGTTGTTTCAAGATGAAAAAAAAAATTGCTTTGGTCACCCGTGGACTAGCAGTTAGCATGTTAATCTGACCAGTGCTCTACAACAGGTGAGATATTAACTGTTCAGAAAATTTCCTCACTCTGAATCTATTTTTCTACAACTGTTGAGTGGAAAATGCTGTTTTGAGGCCCTGACGCTACGGTTGTTTGTTTTCTGATAAAACGGCAGCTCGTTCTCTTCAAACGCTGGTAAGACGTGTATCAATCATTACCTCTGTCACCTGATCCATCTTCAATTTCAACAACCACATCACCGGGTTCATCGCCAAAAGTGAAGCAGTGAGCAGCAGTCAACACAAAGTCAGGCGACACCAGGGAGCCAAAGCAATTCATTGGTTTTTTCCCCTTAATTTGCAAAAGAGAAAATGCACATTAAAGCAAGTCTACAGTTTAACGCCCTGAAACAATATTATTATTATTTTGCAGAAAAAAATAGTTAAAAAATTGTAAAATCTTTCAGCTTTGTGAAAAAATATAATTAGCTATAAAAATTGCAACTATTTATGCACATATGTTATGTTTCTGGTCCTTGGGTTCTGGCCTGATCATTACCTGGTTCCACTTGTTACATGTGTACTGGTTTTTATCAGCTCTCCTTAGTTACTCTGATACTTAAAGCTGTAATTCCTTCATCTCCTAACCTGTTATGAGTTTGTTTTATTGAAATATTTTGGATCTTTGCCTGCCTGCTACCTGCAATTCGAGTCCTCCCAACTTTCATAGATTGACTTGAGTTAAGAAAACAACCAAATCCTTCACCTTGGTAACCACAAATGCCACCCATGGATATCTTCTCAGGGTGCTGGCTTTGTCCTGAGTGGTGTCGTACTCTTGGTAAAGACCACACAACCCTACAACCTCACTTTCATCTGCATAAAAAGTCAGAAAGGAAACAATGATTAGAAAAACAGGCTGATTATATATTCAGAAATGAAAATGAAAAAGTGGCTGGGGAGAGCAAATGAAAAAAGGTACCATGCCGTCTT
>SSNS01000034.1:962607-1023125 GCA_006937985.1 Aphyosemion australe
TGCCGTCTTCTAGTTACGATCATTTACCTCCCTTTCCTTCTAACACAGCAGCAGAGTGCTGGTGTTACAACCTACCGATGATCTTATCAAAAGTCTCTCCTAACTCAGTGATGTCTTTCATCCGGAAGTAGTGCTGCTGGCCGTCTGTTCCTACAGTGAGGGGCTGCAGGTCATCGTCAAAGATCTCAGTTCCGATACCGAAAACATAAATGTCTGTAAACAAGTGTAGGCAAAGAGGTTAAGGTGATTTCTTCTTGATAAAGGAAATACAATCTGCAGTACCAGGATGATAAAACATGACTTTTTCTAGAACACATCAAGAAGGGCCACTCACCAAGGAAATCATCTCTGGATCCAGCCTTTTCACCCTGGGTTGGATTCATATAAACCATGTTTTTTATTCTCTCCACTGTGGGTTTGGGAGAACCACCCATGTTATAAACACCTGAAGTCAAGGAAGCTGATGTTCATTCATTTCTATGCACTAAATAATAATGGCATCAATTCTTTGAATGCAAAAGTCAATGAGAGGTTAGCGCTGATAAGAAAATCATTTATTACAGGATGAACAGTTATTGTGACACTAAACTACCAGTATTAAAGCAACTTTCTCAGCTAAACTAATAATAACACTTATATGCAAAAATATTAGTTGTTAAAGGTTGAATATGGAACACGGACACTATAGCAACTTCTAGTGTTTAGAGGTGGTATTGCAACAACAGAACAAATTTTCCAGCCGTCGGGTTGTTGGTTCACTGCTGATACATGAAGTGACCAACCAGCCCTGACTCGATGCAATCTGCTGGGTTCCTTATATAGGAACCTTTTTACTGATTGGTATAATGAACTGAACTGTATTGGAATGTTAACTTTGTGACGTGCCTTGAGATGACCGTGATTTGGCGCTATATAAATAAACTCAATTGAATTAGCCTTTCGCCAGCCCCGCCCCCAAAACGGTTATTGTCCAATCACACAGCATAGTAACCATTACTGTCCAACAACTTTAAACAAGATGGTGAAGCTAAGCATTAGCCTTGATAGTAGTCGTGTCTCCTTCGTTGCGTATTGTCAGAACCTTCTCATCAATCTCAACCAGCAACAGCCAAGCATGAGTGCTCCCCGCCTGCAGCTGGGTGGAGGTCCACCTCCCAGACTATCCAAAGGGCTCGCTCACCTCTCACTCGCTCAGTCATCGTGTGTTCTTCATGCATCAGCTCCTCCTGGTCCATGTTCCGTCCTACCAGTCCCCGAGTAAACCTTACTCACAAACCGACCAGCCTAACTCCACAGCCACGCCACTTGACTCCTCTTGGTCACACCACATCCCCGCCACCGCTCCTCGGAACCACACGTCCCCGGACGCCGCCTCCTTCTGAACTCCCAACTCCTTGTTCCCCGCTACGCTTCGCTCAGTGGAGCCGACACATACTTTTATATTTCGAATATATCTCTCTACTGCATACTGAAACCCTTTTTGCCTCCATCTGGATGATATTGCGGAGGAATTGCTCCAAAAAATGTCACTGACACGCATCTGTCTACTCTTCCATTGCAGCAATCTGCCGAGCTGGTCAGTGTTTGACCCACTTGTTTGTCAGACTTAGCAACAGTAACAAAGGGGGGCGGGGCTCTGCGAAAGGTCAATTGAATTGAACATATGTGCGATTCAGGCCTTAAGGCAAAGCAGTTTAGAAAATAGCTTTAATAGCTTGCATTAATTTATTTGTTGTTCCAGGGACCCATGAGCCAACTGGAAGGGGAGGAGACAAAGGCTCCTAATTGACTTAATTTGGTTCTAAGTAGTCAGCTAACACTTTACAATGCCAAAATATTGTAATTTCATCAACTTACCAGAGAAAATAAACTCAGAAACACCGAGAATGAACAGCGTTTAATGATTGCGCTATTGGTGTTTGGAACTATTGGGAGCACCATGGCCTACGTGACTTCCGCGTTCCATTCTTTCAATTGAAGCCTATGGGAATGTCCGAACTCTGTATCTCAATGACGCTGACTTTAACTTGAAACCGTTCTAAATTCTTGTAGCAACAATGCTAATGTTAGCTCATGGGCTAGCAAGAGGAAATTCCACCTCTATAGCAGCTGTACAACATGTTTTTTTTTTAAATCATCTGAGTTCATGAAAAATGATGTTCTTTTGTTGCTGTTTGTTGAAAATATAAAAGTTACCATCCGTAAACATGAGCAGGGTGTGGCGATGCTTCTTAAATACTTCAGGTCCAACCTCCTGCCTTATAAAAGACATCCGACTTTCAAACTTTTCAAAGGCAAGATTTAGATCAGTTCCAGTGTTTTTGTCTTTAAATTAAAACACACACACACACACACACACACACACACACACACACTGATTAAACATCAATTTCCATGTCTTTCTTCAGAAATAGTCTTATATGTGTATTTCCATGACTTACCGCCTACTTCAAATGTTTCCAATTCCTTTGTGACATTTACCAGTTTATCTCTGGTGTTGTTGTTAAAAAAGTCAAGAATATTGACAACTTCATAAACTTCAGAGGAGAAGAAGATGATTTCATAGTTTGGTGACACACTGAATCTGGAAATCTGTGGATACGAATCTCAGATTAGGTGCTTGATCTTGTACGATATTTTGCTTATCTTTGTAAACATGTACTACAGTAAGGAATTTTAATGCAACACACTTTAGATTACCTATGGTTGATAATTTGTCAGGTGATTGATTCATTGATCAGATGAAGTATGGTTTGGCACCACCAGCCAAAGACTACCACTTAGTAAAATCAGTCAAGATTACGATTTGTAATTTATAATGAAATTAACTTCTTTGGGGCTGTTGTTTAAGACATATTGTGTTCATATTATCCACAGTGTGTCAAGGTAAAAAGCGTCATGTATATACACCCACTGGATTTCCAAATGGTCACTGGTCATCTGATATAATTGGAGAAAAAAGTATAAATATATTTTTAGTATTTAGTAGAGAGAAGATGATTACAGAGCAGGGTTGGGTGTGAGGTGTGGTATGTCATCTGTTTTGTATTCTCCAGGAATGTAAGCTCAATTTTTTTCTAAGTCCAACAGGAGGCAGCCCGCCACTCTGAAGTTGCAAATGCAGTATTCTGGCCACAAAGGGCCGTGGGGGTCTGAGTGACATTTCATTAACCCTGTAAAGGGTCATTTTAGCACATACTGGCTCAAGAACATTTAAAATGTGAAAAAGATGCATAGTATGGCTTTAAGGATGTATTTTTGAGTTGAGGTGAATTTAACTGAATAAACAGGGATTACAGATTGTAACAAAAACAAAACAATATTGTTTTTTTGTTTGTTTTGCAATAAAAGAAAAGTTAAGAAAATGCAATCAGTATAAACAACAGCACCCGTTTCTAGTGTCTTTTTATTACCTTCTTGATGAGTGTTATGATAGCGTTTCTTGCTTTTTTAAACTGTTCCTCTGAAATGCTCTCAGAAATGTCCACACCAATGTAGATGTTGAGTATTCCTTCTTTAGAAATCCTAATCTTTCTTTCTCCTTGTATATCATCTGAGTCACAACAAAGTTTATTATTGAGCCACTGGCAACATTTAACACGTCATTTTATACTTATATATTTATCTATAGATGGTGTACCTAGAGCTACATTTTTTATTTGTTTGTTAATGACACATGTTATCAAACGGTATTAGTTATAATAATCAAATTAGGAGCAGAAACTTACTCAGAGACTCCAGAGTAGTGAGGCTGTCTTTGATTGCACTTCCAAATGACTCTGATACCTCCTGTGGAGTATCATAGGTGTGTTTGTCTGCAAAAAACAGCTTTATTTGTGACATTTAGTCATTTCAACAACAGTTATAGGATATTATATATCCAAATAATTAAAAATATTCATCATCACCAGCATGCGTGCATGGGTGAATGAATATTTACAACCTATACCATGCATGACCCTTAAAGCAGTCCTTCACTTGTATTTTTAATACATTTGCAGTGGTCTAGTAGGAATAAATGCCTTGTAAGTCGTACTCGGGGGATAAAAAGCTAAGATGCGCCTGTTTCAGCACGGAGAATTCAGCTGGAGAAGAAAGTAGCTTCAGATAAAATGATTTGGAGTCTTTTTTCCTGATATTTGGACATCTCGCCTCTGATTGGATAACAGCAACGCGACTCTATCACTGACTCTCTGCAACGTTGATGTTTTATCTCCACAAATAACACAAGCTTGAAGGAATTCTGCTGTGTGGTGGAGTTGCTAATGCTAATGGCTAACTTCTACCAGTCAAGACGTTCTCTGCTGTTTCCTGGACGCTAAACCAACAATAGCCTTCCTCGTCGCGAGCCAAAATGGGTGAGTCCAAGCAACAGCTTGACGTAGAGCGGTCAGGCTTTTCAAATCTATTTTCTATCAGAAGCTAACGCAGGAAATAGGTGTAGGACACACATTTTACGTACATCCTGCATGTTAAACTCAGAGTGACCAATCATTTTGAAAAGTAACAAGTAAAAACTTGTTTCTCAGTGAAGCAGTGGCACCCCAAGGGGTGGCCAGGGGTGGCCATGGCCCCCCCAGGGAAGACCAAGGCAATATCAAATGGAGGCCATTTACCAGTGATCTTTAATAAATCATATTACCATAAATTCCTCTTATTTAATCAAGACATAAATGTAAAACCCAATAAAAAGTTTACAATTAATGAGTAATTAAATTATCAGAATTAAAAAAATGTATATATGTTTCTGCTGTTCACCATTTTCCAAATGTATAGCTCCATAGATTTTTGTGAAGACAGCAACAGGCAAATTAAACAAAAAAATACATTTCTAAAAACAAATTTGACATTTTTAAAATAGCTGAAATTTATTTTTCTGATATTTTTGTATTTCTCAAATTTGAGTCAAGTGTTTTGGATGCATATTGTTTTTTAATAAAAAAAGTATATAATAAAAATAAAATAAAAAAAAAATAAAAAAGGAGCAGACAATGCATCGCCACAGGCTAAACTCTCCCAAAGTTACCACAAGGACCTATTTGTTGTGCCACCTCAAAATTTTCTCTGACACCGTCTGGCCACCCTAATGAAAAATTTCTGGGGGCGCCTCTGCAGTGAAGGACCTCTAGCATATGATAATCTAAGTCTGTCTTACAGTAGCACGCTGGCTCTTTGCCCGTCCACTGGCCGTTCTCCTGACACACTCTTTCACTGGAGCCCACCAGAAACATGTTGTCATTGCAGGTATATTTCACTCTGTCATCAATATCAAACATGTTTCCCGTTCTTAATGCACCAGCTGGGATCCCAGGATCAGGACAAGCTTCTCCAGCTGCAGCAAGAAATAGAAAATACAACAATTAGTCAAAAGCAATAATGCTTATTCTTTTGTTTGCTTTATCTTGCCTCGCTACAGTGCAGACGCTTCTCTCTTTGCTCCTGCTTAGCTCCTGCTTATTTTGCATTTTTTACAATTTTCCTTTTTTCCCCGTCTTTCTTCCAAAGTATTTTTCTGCTCAGTGACCGCTGGATTCTTTAAAATTGCTGGGATCTCTTTACTAAACTGACAGAGGAGTTTACTTCAGCCCTTTTTTGCCACGTCTTTGATCTTCAGGGACTTGACTGCGTGGACCCAGCACTATGCCTTCCTTTTCTACAGAAGATTTCCAAAAACTTCTTGAGAAAATCACAGTTATTGAGAATAAAATCTCTCGATTAGAGGTAAACTGGGAGGTAAATGGGTTCTTTGGAAATGACACCACCATTTCATCTTCTCGGAATGCCGGACAGGAAGACGGCTACCCACAGCCGGTCAGCAACAGCAATTCCTCTACAGAGAGGCCAGAGGGCTCTCTGCCTCACAATAACAGTCCTCCATGGAATACTCTTGGTGCTAAGCCAAAGAGTATTCCATGTCCCTGGAAAGCGAGAGGAGGAAAACCGGCTTCAGCCTCACACGGAGTTATCACCGATGCTAACGACTGGCCAGCGCTTCCGTCCAGGCCTCATCATGTCAACAGAACACAACAGCAAGGAGCTGGAAAAACGAGGATTAATATGCATCAACCGGGCATACAGCTTCAAAATAGATTCACGCCACTGCTGAACGAAGCGGGATCAGATGAACTGAGAAGCCCCCCCTCCTCCCCACAAAACAGGGTAAGGAATGCAAACATCAGTAAACCTCTACGTCGAAAGAGGCAAAACTCTGAGGCTGATTCTTTTACTTTTTGTTCTTTATAAAACACAGATAGATCTTTCTTTACCTTATTGTGCTGACGTTTTGATCGTCGCTGCGATCTTCATCTGAGCTAAGCCGCTCAGATGAAGATCGCAGCGACGATCAAAACGTCAGCACAATAAGGTAAAGAAAGATCTATCTGTGTTTTATAAAGAACAAAAAGTAAAAGAATTACGAAAAAACACACAGTATGAACGTACCAAAGTCTGAGGCTGATCCTCAGACAGTCATAGTGGGGGATTTCCATGTCAAGAATCTGGACCTAAATGCCAGAAACACCAAAACTTACTGCTTTCCCAAGGACTCAGTCGCAGACTTGGTACAAAGACTCCCTGAAATCTTTGCTAAACATCCAGTCGCTAACCAGCTCATCATTCATGTTGGTGCAAACGACATCCGCAAAAGACAATCAGAGATGCTGAAGAAGGAGTTCGACGTTCTACTGGAATCTCTGAAATCCCTGGGTAAAAGGGTGTTTATCAGCGGACCACTTCCACCGGTCATGAGAGGAGCTGAGCGATTCAGCAGGATCTTTTCCATCAACTCTTGGCTGATAAAGGCATGTCACACCAAGGGAATCTTTTTTATTGACAACTTTAACTTCTTTTGGGATCGCAGACACCTCTTCTTACCTGACGGAATTCGTCTTAACAAACATGGATTACGACTTTTCATCTCAAATCTCATTCACTTCCAGCGTGCCCCCACCCCTCACCAAGGAGAACAGGATATCATAACACAGCAGGTCAGCTATCACAAAGGAGTACTCCTTGCTCACCATGCCAAGGTCAACACGCAGGATGTTCCAAAACAACAAGATAGCGTAACTCAGCTCTCCTCTGAACACTTGGAAGAGCTACATCACCACAAAACTGACAGACCGAAGGAATCCCTCCCCCCGCCCCAACTCACATCAAGCTTCATTGACCCACCTGATCCATCTCGCCGATACCCACCCCTCTACCCTGTGCAATTCACCCCCTGCCCCGCCCGCCAACACAGTATCTCCCTGTCACACTCACAGCTCTCAGTATCCTCTGTTTGATATGAACCTGGTCCAGATTTGAGGGAAGATGTTCCTTATCAATGTTTCCAGGACAAATGTGGACCTTATGAAATGTTAGTTTTCCCTATTCCTGTTATAATTTCTACAAGGCAAAATATGTCTGTTCATTCATACAGACCAAGGAATGTTATAGCGGTTCCTTATCAGTCCCATTCAGCGCAGTGTCCTCCCACCATTTCCTTAAAGGTGGCTTTATTAAATGTCAGATCTCTCAACAACAAGTCATTTTTAGTAAATGATCTTATCTCTGCTCATCTTCTTGACTGTATGCTTTTATCTGAAATCTGGTTAAATGATAGTAGCTGTGCGCCTGTTCTCATAGAAGCAACACCCCCAAACTTCAAATCTCTAAATGTGGTTCGACCTGATAAGAGAGGTGGTGGTGTAGCTGCCATTTTTAAAGACTCATTCCTATGTAAACAGATTATGTTTGGTGACTTTGACTCTTTTGAGTATCTTTGTTTTGAATTGAAAGGTACACCCAAGATCTTAGTTTTAGTAATATACAGACCTCCAGGTTCATGTACTCATTTTCTAGAGAACTTCACTGAACTTCTCTCTGTTATCACAATAGACTTTGATCACCTTCTGATAGCTGGAGACTTCAACATTCACATTGATGACGCTAATGATAAAACTGCTGTGCAATTCCTCGGAGTGCTTGATCTATTTGATATTATACAGCATATTCATGTTCCAACACATGCTCAAGGTCACACACTAGACTTGATCTTAACCAAAGATCTTGATGTATCAGACATTGTTGTTAAGGACGTTGGCCTCTCTGACCACTTCTGTATTTCTTTTGAGATGTCAGCTGCACCTGTAATCCATCACAACTCTGCTGTTCTCAAAAAAAGGTACCTAAGTGATCACACTGCATCAGTTTTTAGTGAACTAATGAATATGTCAACAAGTCTAACATCCAACTGTGCTGATTCCCTTCTAAATCATTTCAACCGCAAATCTCTAGAGATTCTTGACACCATTGCCCCAGAAAAGTCCAAGTTCATCTCTAGGAAACAAAAAGCTCCATGGAGGTTCACTAAATCTGTTACAAACCAAAAGCGAGAATGCCGCAAAGCTGAGCGTAAATGGAGGAAAAGTAGCCTGCCCGATCATTATG
Source organism: Aphyosemion australe (assembly GCA_006937985.1). Lineage (NCBI taxonomy): Eukaryota > Metazoa > Chordata > Actinopteri > Cyprinodontiformes > Nothobranchiidae > Aphyosemion > Aphyosemion australe. Next base: position 971,041 of record SSNS01000034.1, read on the forward strand.
AGACCTACAGACTGCAGCTCCACACCTACAACTCTGAATTAAAAAAGGCGAGACAAGCCTTTTTCTCCAAAGTCATAAGTGATAATATCAACAATTCCCGTGTTCTGTTTGCCACTATTGAGAGGCTAACTAACCAACCAACACAGTTAGCCCCTGATTTCAAGTCCCAAACTAAATGTAATGAGTTTGCATCCTTTTTCGATGATAAAATACTAAACATCAGATCAGCCATTCACTCCTCCCTGTCAACCAACACACCAAGACCACCCCTACAACCACATAGCAATACTTTAGCTAGAATGCCAGTCTTTGACACGATTAATGCTAAAACACTGGAAAACATAGTTAATAGCTTAAACTCATCTACCTGTTGTCTTGATATACTGCCAACAAACTTCTTTAAAAAGGTTTTTAATTGCTTGAAAGATGATGTACTGAAAATTACTAATTACTCCTTAAAATCAGGTATTTTTCCTACTTCATTAAAAACTGCTGCTGTCAAGCCTCTTCTAAAGAAAAGCAAACTAGATCCCTTAGAGATGAATAATTATAGACCAATCTCTAGTCTTCCCTTCATTGGGAAAATTGTTGAAAAAGCAGTTATGATCTAGCTGAACAACTTCCTGGAGACAAACAACCTCCTGGATGGTTTTCAGTCAGGCTTTAGACAACACCACAGCACTGAGACAGCACTGATTAAGGTATTAAATGATATCCGTATGAATACAGATTCAGGCAAAACATCTGTTTTAGTGATGCTCGATCTCACTGCAGCTTTTGATACTGTGGATCACAACATCCTATTAGATAGACTCATAAACTGGATGGGACTATCAGGTACAGTCCTTAGTTGGTTCCAATCATACCTTGCTGACAGGGGTTATGTTGTTTCTATTGGTGAACATAGATCAAAGCAGATCACTATGACATGTGGTGTCCCCCAAGGCTCCATTCTTGGGCCACTGCTCTTCAACCTCTACATGCTCCCCCTGGGTCAGATCATATACAACAACAACATTGCTTATCATAGTTATGCAGATGACACCCAGATCTATCTAGCTCTATCACCTAATGAATCCGGTCCCCTAGACTCACTCTGTCAGTGCCTAGAGCAAGTCAATGACTGGATGAAGTCAAGTTTCCTTCAGTTAAACAAAGACAAGACAGAAGTTATTGTCTTTGGGAGTAAAAAACCGAGGATGGAAGTTATTGCTCAACTTGGCTCTAGAGGAATAAAGACTAAGACTCGGGTTAGAAACCTTGGTGTTACCATTGACTCTGACCTGAGCTTCACTGGTCACATTAAGGCTATAACCAGATCAGCGTTTTATCATCTCCATCAATTAGCAAGACTCAGAGGTCTCATGTCGAAACAAGACCTAGAGAAACTCATTCATGCGTTCATCTCCAGCAGACTAGATTATTGCAATGGTCTCCTGACTGGTCTTCCCAAAACAGCCGTAAAACAACTGCAGCTTATTCAGAATGCTGCTGCTAGGGTCCTAACGAGAACTAAGAGAACTGAGCACATCACCCCTGTTCTAAAAACTCTGCACTGGTTGCCAGTAAACTACAGAATCGATTTTAAAGTGCTTCTACTAGTCTATATATCACTCAATGGTATGGGGCCTAAGTACATGTTGGATCTCCTTCCAGTATATACACCTAGCAGGGCTCTCAGATCCCTAGACAGCAGTCAGCTGGTAGAACCTCGGGTCAGAACCAGACAGGGAGAAGCTGCTTTTAGTCACTATGCTGCTCATAGATGGAATCAGCTTCCTTATGACCTCAAACAGGCCCCAACTCTAGTAACTTTTAAATTAAAATTAAAAGCCTTCATGTATTCATTAGCCTATGATTGAATGTTTCTTATGCTGCTCCTTCTGCACTGTTTACTGCTAAACTTTTTTGACTATGCCTTTTATCTAATTGTCTGAATTATTTCTTTGTGTATTTTGATTAATGCTTTTGTTGCTCCTGCTCTGTAAAGCACATTGAATTGCCTCCATGTTTGAAATGTGCTATACAAATAAAGCTGCCTTGCCTTGCCTTGCCTTTCTAAACATATGCAGGAGCAAATGAGGATGGTCTTTTCAATAAATCCTTTAATTTTCTTAATACCTAAAAATCTGTGAAAATGAAAGAAAACAATGATTTTGTATACCATTAACTCCTTATGCTGTGTTTATTTGAAATATCAGTTTGCAAAGTACCCACGGCTGAAAATATCACTGAAACAAACCCAAAACTTTCCTTATGTTACTTACAGTCATAGCTGCAGATGGGAGTGGAACCGTTCCACTTCCCGTTTGGTAAACAGATCCGGCTGGATGAACCTCGCATCGTGTATCCAGAGTCACACTCGTATGTGGTCTCATCGTCAACAAAGTAATTGTCCTGAGGAGGGAAGACATTTCCGTTCTCCAGCACATTTGGATCTGGGCATGTCACACCTGGAAAATGAAACAAATGGGATTATGTTTGTTCTCTGGCTTTTGGTGGCTCTCAGATTGAAAACATAACTTTATTTTATTTTTCTACTCACGTTTGCAGGTCTGTGGTGACCATTTTCTGGGTGCAGGTTTCCAGGTTCCATCAGCCTGGCACACCCGGGTCAATTTGGGGTACGGATAGTGTCCTTTAGGGCAGTGGTAGACCAGCCGGCTGCCTTTCTCCAGGTTCTTGGTCAATGTATAATCACCGCCTATAATTTCAATGCTATTCCGGGTGCAAGTACAATACACCTCAACCCCTAAAAAGCCAAAATATCTGATTTTAGTAAATCACTCACGTTATTTCTCAAGTTATTCAGAGCCAATACTCATTGGACCATTCCATTGGCAACATGCTAAAAATCTTTTAGTCCTTAACTTTGAATTCCCAATTTATATGAGGTTCCCCCTTCAAAAAAAAAAAAAAAACTAAATAATTTTAAGTAACTAAAATCTCCTATGTTCAACTTAAACTGACCAACTTGTTTCATTTAAGTTAGGAAAGTTGTGCCAAACAAATTAAAACATTGGGAAACCTCAGATCTGTCATATTTAGGCATTTTGAGTGAGAGGAGCGCTAGCTGAAGAGTTTAATGTATAATATGTGCATTGTGTTGTCATTAAGAGTAAAAATGATACAGATAATTTACCAATGATACATTTTAATGCCAATATCAGCCAATATTATCGAACATCCCAACTCCTAACCCTATGAGGCCAAATGTATCATATCTAATAAGCTAAATTTCAGTACTTAAGGAGTTCTGTCAGGATTAGCATTTTCCTTCAAAAATTAACAGTTGATTTTTATAATGATTCATGCATATTAAATAATATAAATCATGGAAATTAAAACAATCAGCTTAATTTATTATGAACCGTGTGTGTGTGTGTTGCAGAGGATAAAAATGAACCCTTGAGTTTCAAGCTCAACATTTACAAGTTGTGTGCTCAGAGGCACTCAAATGTAGACTTGTTCAAATAAAAAAGAACATTATTATAAATTTAAATTTACATTTAAAAGTTCTCATGCAACGTAAAGTTTCTCACCCAGACAGAGGAGACATAAGAGAGCAGCAAACCAGTCCCCAGAGATCGTCATGTCAAACCTAAAAGAGGAAACAGCTTGAAAATGAGATAAAACTGTAGGAGCAGGAACTTTGTATCAGAGAGGGACAGTGTTGTCCAGAAAGGAGGACAGGACAAAGACTATTCTGTTATTTATTAACTTTATAAGATGGGATCGATATGTGTGTGTCCCAAAAAATACCAAATTTGGAGGAACCTGTTTATAACTTTGGTCTAAAGATGAAAAATACACGTTATTCTTAAGTAAAACAACTAGAACTAATTTGAAGGGATTTAAAAATGTCCACTTTGGTTCACATATTATTGTGTAGTTGATTTTAGGCCATTTGCTCGTTTGTAAATCTAGTTTTTTTCTCTGTGTGTGCATAAACAGTCACATGTATGGAGTTAAAACAAGGCCAGAATGTTTGGGTAATGTTTGAAACTGAAAAAATCAAAGTAGAAACTGAATGTAAAAATTTGTATGTACAATTTGAAAAACCCAAAAACATAATTAAAATAAAAAGAAGTAGAACTATAAAGTTATTAAAAGGTTTTGATTTAGTTTAGTGTTTTAATTAAACTTTGTTATTATGAATGTTTTTGTTTGTTTCAATTTCAGATTTTATGTTTTCAGGTTGAAAAAAAAATTTTTTTTTTTCAAGTTTAAAACTTTTTTGTTTAGTTTCAGACATGATTGACAGCCCACAGCAGGGCTGGGGGGTTCGCCCCTTTCATGTTGCATTTATCAACCGAGGGAACTTCAATAAGACACATGCACATTTGCTTCTTTGGTTGAATCAAAATCTGGTTTTGTAAGATGTTGCAGCTCTACTGTCACCAAGAATGTTTTTATGTGTAAAACTGAGAACAGTCATAATTGAAATGTAGAGATTTCCTCACAGCTGAGCTGAATTCACCTTTACTGGTGATTACTGATCATCTTCAGTCACTTTACGGGGTGATTTTGAGCCCAAAATGATGTTTAGGAACTAGGAAAAAGAAAAACGCCATAAACCTGAAACAGGACTTGGGAAAAACTCATGAATACTCTTAGTAGGACTGCTTAGGGACCACCAGTATAAAATGTAAATAATTGGTTTAACACAATTTTGCTTTTTTTTCCCAGGAAAACTTGTTTTGCTCATATTGGCAGTGTTTTACCTCCATATTGACCTTTAGTAGCTGTTTAGTTTTGTCCTTCAGCTTCACATGTGCCACTTGTTGACTTTTCTCTGCACAGGTTCTGGTTAATGAGTGGACTTAAATATTTGTCCTCATTTATGGGAACTAATGTCTGTAATATCGATTGTTTTTGTAAGTTTAGACTTGTACAAGGCTGAACTGTGGTGCCACTTAGGGTGACCAGATCCCAACTCGCCAAATGTGGGACAGAGACTACTCAATGTGGGACAACGTAAAATTCCAATTTAACAAGATAAAGTTAAAAAGTAAAAAAGTAAAACTTATTTTCTGCCTTTTAGCTCCAACATCACTGGTAAATATACATAGTTATTATAAATATTATTATCATCATATATTTCATGTACTATATATTCTATTTGAATTCATCTTGAACAAGCAAAAGTTTTCAGACTATTTCACAGCTCCTCTCATTACCACAGCTTAACTCAGGCTCTTTGGACCTTCTAGTGGTTCTGATTAGCTTTAGCTAAAAGGATTTTAAACCTATCAACTCATTTTAATAATATAGAAAGGCCCACAGTAAAAAAATTTGCAGGTTTTAGCAGCTTTTCAGAGTTTTCATTGAATATTTTCCACAACAGAATGACAGTAAAAGTACCAGTAACAATTTTAGATCTATTTAAGTTTGTTTTTAATACATTTTCCAGTAAAATCCACAAATATTCATACTTTTTTGCTATTTTTTTCTTAATTCAGAAACAAAATGGTGTGTTTTTTTTTTCAAAAATGACAACACATCTTTTCTAGTAAATATTTAGGGGAGAGAGAAAAAACATCACTGACTTAAATCTGAAGAAATTCAGATCTAATCTAACAGGGTTCCTTAGAATGACTTTTTTCCTCAAATTTCTGAGAAAAATAATGAAGGCTTACATTTAATTCTCTCTTTAATGTGCTTTAAAAGAGTTTAGCTTGTATGTATTTGAAATAAAAATAACTCCAGCACCTTGTGTGTGTTAGAAACTCGTTTGGGACCTGTCTACTTACTGGGAACCCTGCTTCAGTTCAGACCAACATATTTTTGTGTGACTCTTGGATTCTCTGCTCTGTTTCATATCAGACTCCGCGCCGTGACACAAAAAATGACTCTGAGAAACAACACAAAGACCCTGACAGAGTCTCAATGAACACTTTCAACACACGCGTTTATTCTAACAGCATTTTCGCCACGGTGTTCATCTTTCCTCCGTTCTCGCTGACGCTTCTGTTTTGGTGGTTCGGGTGCGCGCCCCAAGCGCTCCGGACCGGCGTTAAAGTCCCGCCTCGTGGTTCGACTGACAGCAACAGGCGGCTTTCTCCACACCATTTATGCAAGATTGAAATTCGGAACGGGAGACTGTCAATGCGGGACATTGTCTCAATTTGCGGGACGTGTGAAAAGTGATGAAAATGCGGGACTGTCCCGCACAAAGCGGGACATCTGGTCACCCTAGTGCCACTGTCTGTTACTGTTTCCTTGCATCAAGAAGGTTGTGGGTTCAGCACTTCGCTGAGACCTGAGTGAGCATGTTTTCCCCATGCATGGGCTTTCTCCCACGGACCAAAAACATTCAGTTTAGGTAGTTTGGTCTGATATCTTTGCTATAAAGGAGGAAAATTTCTCTAGTCTTTTGTTTGAATTCTAGTAAAAAAAAATCTTCTTAGCATACTGGTCCTCTCTTGCCTCCAGTGGTGTAGAGTGGTAATGCAACTCACCAACAAGAACATTTCAGAGCCAATATGTTACAATTGGCAGGTCTAAATTGCTCCAAGGTGTGTTTGTCTCAGTGCAGACTTGTTATGGACTGGTGACTTGTCCAGGATGTAACCCATCCCAATAATCACTACAGACAGACTTTTTCCTGCAATTATACCTTTTTTACCCGCTGACAAATATCACTTCTGGAGGTGGAAACTGCATATTTGAGTTTGTAAAATATCTGATATTTTGTAGTGTTCCTCTGAGTGTTTTTAAAACAAAAATGTTAATGTCCTTATTTTAGCACAAAACAATTCAGTTTAAGCCTAGAAATCTAGACAAACCGTAGCTCTGCAGGTCGGCCTAGCCACCCTCCATAGGAGCCCCAGCAGGTCTACCATTGGCTTGGGCAGTTTTGTGTTATGCTATTGGTTTGGGGGGCGGGATAATGCGATGGAGTAGAATTGCGTCAAGAGCAGATAGAGGTACTTAAGAAAATCAACAACTCCAAATAATTGCAGCATTGTTTGCAAAACCTTTTGAGCTACACTTGCCAAGATGGTAGACATAGGAGTGTCTCACACAAGACACTACTGAAACAGGTAAGACAATGTACCTGCAGATTTGTGTGTACTTAACAGTGGGTATTTGCATAGTTTACATTGTACTTTAAAGTTGTCACTCTAAGTTGCATATGCATGCTCCAAGTGAAGATTTTCTTCAGCCCCTATCACCTGCATGAGCCACAGAATGGAAATAGACAAGAAAACGATCAGCTCAGAAAAATACCTTCTCTGTTATGTCACAGGGACATTTAGTATTTCTGGCCTCACCCAGCTTGGTTTGTGACCGCCATGGGAAGGAGAAAGCAGAGAGCATCTTGGCTTGTAGACGCTAACCATTAGCAATTTCAAAACATAGCGGACCACGTTAGGGCTTCAGTTATTGGTGGAGTTAACATGTCAACGTTGTATTTTTGATAGTCAGCTCTGTTCCTCCAACCTGGACCTGTCTCCCGGGTGCCCTCTTCCCCTTATTCTCTACCATTCCACATTTCATGTCCTCTCGTGTTTTAAGTTTTATCCAGGAGGTCCTAACCTCAGGAAAGAAGGTTAATTTGTGAATGTGGTAGCCTCACACTGAGTTTTTACCCAAGCCTGCATTAGTTAATCTTCCCAGATGACTCATACTTTCATCCCATCCATCCAGACGAATCATCCTCTCATCCCAATCATCCATCCCTTCAAACCTCTCATCAATAAATCTTTAAACTCATATCATTGGTGAAACGACTCGTTTTAGGCTGATGATTCCTAAAAGCAAACACCGACAGTAGATGGATGGACGTGTTTATGGAGGCAGTAAAGACCCACATAGCAGCACAAAAGGATGCAAAAAGTGAATTTTGCATTAAATATCTGCTTTGAATGAAAAGATCTTTTTTTCCAGCTACAATAGCATCAATTTCTTTATGACACGTTTATGATTTACTGATCTTAATTTGATTTTGGTTTATTTAAAATGTAGCAGGGTAAGAAGATAAAAAAAACTTTACATCTATTTAACATGTCAAATCTTGTTTTGCACGCATACACACACAAACACACACGCATGCATGCAAACACATGCATGCATGCACACATACTCACACACAGACATGCATGCAAACATACGCATGCATGCAAACACACACGCATGCATGCACACACACTCACACACAGACACACACACGCATGCAAACACACACGCATGCATACACACACACACAGATAGACACATGCATGCATGCACACACACTCACACACACAGAGACACACACACGCATGCAAACACACACACGCATGCACACACACGCTATGGTTGTCAAAAATTTAAACACACACAAACTCTATATAAACACATGCAGTTATCACATACATACAAGAGGGGATTATTGCTATCACACACACAAACACGCACGCGCGCACACACACACACACACACACACACACACACACACACACACACACACACACACACACACACACATGCACAAGAAGCTTAAGTGTGTTTTTGAACTCACAGTTGGTTACACACACAGCATACACAAGTACACACTGACATTTGACAAGGCTTATAAGTGACTTTTACATACATACACACACACACACACACACGCACACACACACACTGTTTAATCTGGGAAAAAGGGGAGCAGGCTGGGATTGTTAGGCAACAGCAGCAGATGATATGCGACATCTTTTTCCTCCTTACAGACTTCTTCATAACACAGATGTGGCTCCTCTACAGCAGAACGAACTGGGGAAAACCCATATCATGGTCACTTGTGAGTGCCACAAATCTGACACAACTTGACTCCCATCTCTGTGTGACCATTTACAATTCCTGTGTTCACTGGTTAAACCCGTGATGGTGCAGCAGGAAATCCAGAATGTCTAAATGACCCTCTAAATTAGAAAATTCTGAACTTTATCCATAGGTTTCAATCTTAGATGTATGTGAAAAACTGTAGTCTTAATAAAATCTGCAGGAGCATAAAGGCCTTTCCTTTCTCTGTTTCTGTTTGCTGGCATTATCTTTTTACTCATTTCATTTATTAGGTTATTCATGAAGGCTTCAACACCTCATCACTTTTGCATGACAAGGACAAATGTGGCTGTTATTGGAATGATGACCGGCCATGTTGGAACACAGTTTATGATCGGTTATGTTTTTCATGCGTTGCAAAACCAGACTTGCATTCCCAGTCACTGTAATTTTCCATTACTAAATATTATTTCGGTTTGATGAGGGGGGTGTCAAAGACTAGTACTAAAGTTTCTATTGCACCAGTTTGCCTGTTTTAAATGAGTGAATCATCCTTTCAGCTTCTGTAAAATGGAGGGCTGAAATCTGACAAGGTTGAGATCAAGGGTGTCCAACCACCAGTCCAAAAGACCACCAGCTTGTGACTCATCTGGTACCACACTGCAGGAAAATTAAAGGGTCCTAGAATTTAAAACTGCATTTACCTTGTTGTTGTCAAATATAGGCAGGTATTTAATGTACCAGAGCATAAAGTCTGTGTCGTCTCCGACCTGCTTTCCTTTGTAAATAGGTAATGTTGTAATGGCCACGGATAAACGATTATTATAAAAAACGCTATAACGCAGTTTGAAAAATTTATATAATTACAAATTATGTCCCTAAATAAGGACAACAGGTCCAAGTTAAAACTGCATTAATAGAAGTTCATTTCAGAGGTTATGATTGTAAAGATTCATAGAAATAAGGCATTTGTGGTGACCAGCAGAGGAAAATGTTAAATACACTTACTTTGACACTTTTCTTTGAAGTACTTGGTATTTGTGTTTGATTTGAGTCTCCGAATGCAAAAGACTTGTGTGTAAATCTCTGAAGCATTAAATACTTTGAACATTAAGCTCCTGTGTGGAAACAGCATTGCATAATGCTGCTAAAGTCGTATTTTTCTCATTCTATTGACCCTATTCTCCTTTTCTGCTGCTGTCATTATGACTCATGTTTGAATAAAACTTTAATTATACCTGTGGGGAAATTGGGTTCCTGATTTTTTTCTGGAGTTATATAATAGAAAGAGTTTTTGATAAAATAATAAAAAGCCTTTTTTTCTCTGTTTTTATTATTTTGAACCTCGGTTTCATGGTTCTGTTGGGTCATGGCTAACAATGTTTTATGATTTCATGAATCAGGACTATGCAACCTGTTCTCCTGTTTGTCAATCTGCGTAAAAGAACTTTGAAAACATCAAGAGCCGCACCAAAGTCAGATAGAAATAAGAGCAAAATTTTCACGTCGATTTTGGCGACCGCCCATGTGCTCAATTACGTCCGCATTCCTAAGGCATTGTGGAGCAAACGCGGCCGGGCTGGGGTGGGCGGAACAGAGCAGAGCTGATACTGGTGTGTAAGCGCCAAAAGCCTTTATAAACATTAGGAAATTTAAGAAACATTTACGTTTTTAACTCAATCCGGTAGCAAACACACAGCTGATGCAGCGAAGCCAACATTTGTGTTACGCTTCTGTAGAAAAATAATGATATGTTTAGGGAAACAATATTCATCCCGAAAAGTTAAGAGTCTTTCTGTCTCCTTGTTATAATTTTTACCTTCAATTGCCTGAAAATTCCAGTAGATTTTATTCTGAGAAAGAACGTAAACTCATATTATCTGTGATCAGCTGTAAGAGGCTTTTGATTAGAAACGTGAGACTTCATTTGGTCTTGTTTGTATGTGCCGCATGCATCATATAGTCCCCCCCACCCCCGTCAGTCAGCACAGGTGTAAACATGGTTAGAGCAGCCTTTTCACAAACACACACATTCTAAATGTCAGGTTTTGCAATTACACACAGGTGCTGTTTGCCAGCTGTGCGTGTGTGTGTGTAAGTGTGTCCTGCAGTTAATTAACCCTTTAGGTGCCAGATAAAAAAAAAAACTATTTCAAAAAGTTGCAGCTTGAAAATGGTTAGAGCTAAATTAGTAATTTATTAGTATTTTATGATGTCATCAGGCTGCCTGTTGGACTGCACAATTTGTACAGATGTTCCTTCTTATTTTTACATTTATTATTATATTATTATTATTTTGAAATGTTCATTATATTTTTAATTTATAAATACATATTGTATATAAAGTTATTTAAAAACATTTTTTTTTATTTGTATTTTTTGACATTTATATTGACCTCACTCTAGACCAGGGATTCCCAAAGTGTGGTGCGCGCACCCCCAGGGGTGCCGCTAGGGGGTGCGCAAGGTAAAAAGCGTAATGGCGGTGAATGGTGATTACACAAAAAATTTAAAAAAAAATAATAATTACACATAAAACAATGCCGCCAATTTGCCGCAAAGCCAATGCGGCATCTGGGAGCCTAAGGTCGTTTATAAGAGCTCAGACCATGGCGGTAATGTTGCACAACCATGCCTGTTTTATATGAGATTACGCGAGGGTGGCATAAAGGAGGTATGGGGGCGGTCTCTTCACTTCCGTGTATCTTGGACATAACTTGCTTTTTATTGCGATCAAAACCGCGCTCGTTAAGTTTTTAGTTTCACGAGCAGGTGTGTGTCCTCCTCTACCATCCCAGCTGTCAGATGATCTGAGCTACAGATCTAACGGAGAGAAGCTCCTGGAGCTCTGCATCTCTCCAGTTTATCATTTCAAACTTATGCTCGTGTTTACTTTCATTTTCAATATAGTTCCTGTCCGGAGCTCGGACACTGGCACCGTGTGTCGTATAAAAAGGGCACAGTGTTTTTTCTCCACACAATGGGAATACCGTGCAATCATGGAAAATATGCAGCTGCGGAGGCATTCTAAAGTATGACTTTAACGGCGTTATACCTGCTGATCACCTGTCGCAGCTACTGCAGCCCGCAGAGACCCTGAGTGCAACAGCGCGTCTCCCGCGGCAGCTATCACTGTGCAGACGTGCAGCGGCAAAAATCAAACCCATGTGCCGAACTAAATTAACTTGTTTAAAAGTGAATTGAAACTGCATCCTGCAATGAAAAATACCGCGCGGAGGAAGCTCATTAAAACGCGTCATCACAGTGGATTTAATACGAGTTTTGAAGAACAAACTCCAGGCGGAGTGAGGTGAGTTTTATGGCTCACTGCAGAAATAAAAACACACGGAGAATCAATCAAACGCAGCTAATCTCCATTTCCACCCAGTAGGAGCCGATGCGTCGAATTATTTAATAAATAAATAAATGAATAATAATTATAAATCTCAACACGCAAAGTTGTGAGATTATTTTTTTCTTTTCTGCACTATTTAGTCTGTTGAGAGTTTTAATTATTAAAATCTGTTATATGGTCACTGACAGCAGCTACATTTAAGTTTCACTTATAATCAGGCATCCTGGACATGAATCATGATCATCCTGAGAGTTTTAGCTGAAAACAGCTGCTGGACTTTTCTGGTTATCTTGAAGACATTTAGCCTCTCATCCTGGAGGCTTCTTCAGTTCCCAGACTTTGTAGGAGGCTGTGAGTTGTGGTCAGAAACAGAAGTGTTGCTCTCCAAAACAATTCTTTTGTCCAAAGGTTTGGTTTTGAAAAATAAAGTTGTATAGAAAAACTGGCAAAAAAAACCACTGAAAAATGACACAAACAAAACCTCTTACCCTTAAGATAGATCCAAATGTGCACAAAGTGAACTCAAAGTGTCTCTGCACACGCTTCACCTGAAGCCAGATGTTGGAGATGGATACAGAAGAATCTGGGAGCAGAAACGTCAAATCTGTTGGATGAGAGGAGACAGACTGCTGGCGAGCAACTCGTACAGACACACAGAGATGTGACAAAACCACACACGCATCACGCGTTCCTAACTTGCACACATTTGTCACGTCGGGCATCTGAACTGCACGCATGATCGCCTAACTGTGTGCAGATGTGAATGTGTGGCGGATGAGCTTCGATTTGACACTTTCGAGCTGAAAGAGCCAAATCAGACTGAAATGTGTCCAATCAGCTGTAAATCTGGTCCTCTGTGTGTGCGTGTGTGTGTGTAAAAGTTAAGATTTCCCTTGAATTTATAGATTTAATCCTAACTTGCCCTTTTCTACTTTTTTAAAAAGTACATTTTTTCTTTCTGAATTTTTGTTTTCTAATTTTTTAACTCCAAGATTCACTGGTAAAGCTCTCTGATTTGCACTAATGTGCACAAACGGTGCACTGAGCGGACCTACTGGAGCTGCCTCTTTAAAGATGCCGCTCTGGCCCCTACGTTAGCCACATTAGTGAGTTTGGCCTCAGATGTTGGGGGACCAGATCATGCAGATGAAAAGTGGGTTACTGGAACGAGCAGTTCAGACCCCAGGTGCAGAATGAACACAGCTGCTGTCACCACAGTCCAGCTTGTAACAACAGGAGGTAAAAAGCAGGTAAGTCTGGTGGAGATGGAACAACATCACCAAGAAACTGGAAGATTTATTTTTACACTATTATACAACATACAGATGATAGTTTTACTTATTTCAAATGCATGCGTCATCTATAGAGGCTTACCTCAAAGGACACTTGCATGCAGAGCCATGTGTTCCTGGTGTTAATGTCTTTGTGCAAATTCAGTGACTCGGAGGAGCATTGGCTGATAAAATTTCCTTTCTTTTATTCCATTTGCTCCATTCTTTCTTGTCACATACTGTCCTCGCCACCACTGGAGTGTGTTAACTGTAAACTGTGCTGAATCATGGAAGAGCTGCAGCTTTTAAATGTTTGCTAACATGGCTTCGAAAGGAAAAAACCTTTGAAACTTTAATGAGAGAGCTATTAAAGCTTGAAAACATGAGCTGTCTGTCATATATCATTCTGTTTATGGAGGGATTTGTTTGCACATGTGCATCCTACATTTAACAAAGTGTGCATCTGGCTGCTGCAAGAATATGTTAATAATGTGATGTGACTATGTGCATGTGTTAAAATAGTGTTAGTGCATTGTGTGTGTTCGCTCGCCTGGGAGAGAATTTGAAAATCTATGAACCAGAGCATAAAGGTGTGTGTCTGTGTGTCCTCTTCCTATTACACCATGCCCGATGATTCACTCTCTTGTTACACATCAGGCGTATCACGCGGCGGACCCTGCGATGGTTACACAGCTGAGCGAGCGACCGGCGCGACCTTATTGAACGCTGCTTTTGAAGATGATGCAACTCGATGGCTGATTGTGGTTTCGCTTTAAAAGAAGTGGCTTCTTTCTATTTTTTTAAGCTCACAGCATGGAAAAATGAAGTTTAAAAAGACAAAGAGAAAAAGAAAGTGGTACAGACATGATAAAATCATCTGGATAAGAGTTGTGAGTTGTGACAGCTCTGCTGCTCAGTCTGGTGGATTACAGGATACACACACTGAGAAAAACAAACACACCTTTTGCCCTTTTCTGAACTCTGGTGTGTGCCAAGGAAGAGACTTAAACCAGCAATCCAGGGTTTTCCCCTTTCAGGAATTATGCATGATTTTTCAGAAATCTGTAAAAGTGATTGTCTTATCATGTATTGTGATATAATGTAAGCGATGTCTTTTTTTTGCTAAGCCTGCCCCCCGCCCCGTAAAATCCGTAAAATAGGAAACTGACCGCCGACCAGAACTAACCAATAGCGTTAGACTACCGCTTACGTACTTCAAATTTAAGGAAGTACCTCGGCTGATGCAGTGTTGATGAACCTTTCACGGACAAGTAAGTCTTTAAAATTAAATATATGAAAACACAACATGACATGAGAATAATACTTGTAAAACAACGTGTTTTAGCTCTGTTTGTCAGCTACAGAAGCACATTCATAAACGAGAAACGTGCAGTCGCTATCTTAAAAAACGGAGTCGACCGACTATTGGTGCGATTCGCTTGTCAGCCACTAGATGGTGCCATCAGATAAAACATATACTCCGGAGAGCTACTTTAAATGACTTTTATGACTATGGCTTAGTCATAGAAAAATGATCTGTTGTGTCTCAAACTAGCAGCAAAAATATATCAAATAACAAGAAAAAAAACAATTCAAGTAATGAACATTTTCTATTTATGTCTGAAACATGAAGACGTGTTTTCAAAGTTATTTTCTGTCATTTAATGCATTTTAGGGAGAACTGGAAATGTCATGTTCACTTCCATATAATAAACTCTCCCAAGGCGTTCCCTGGCCAGCCGAGAGACATAATCTCTCCAGCGTGTCCTGGGTCTTCCTTTGGGTCTCCTCCCGGTTGGACGTGCTCGGAAAACCTCACCAGGGAGGCGTCCAGGAGGAATCCTAATCAGATGCCCGAGCCACCTCAACTGGCTCCTCTCGATGTGGAGGAGCAGCGGGTCTACTCCGAGCCCCTCCCGGATGACCGAGCTTCTCACCCTATCTCTAAGGGAGAGTCCAGACACCCTGCGAAGAAAACTCATTTCGGCCGCTTGTATCCGCAATCTCGTTCTTTCGGTCACTACCCAAAGCTCGTGACCATAGGTGAGGGTAGGAACGCAGATCGACCAGTAAATTGAGAGCTTCACCTTTGAGCTCAGCTCTCTCTTCACCACGACAGACCAGTACAACACCCTCATCACTGCAGACGCAGCACCAATCCGCCTATCGATCTCACGCTCCACCGTTCCCTCACTCGTGAACAAAACCCCGAGATACTTAAACTCCTCCACTTGAGGCAGGACCTCGTCCCTGACCTGGAGAAGGCATTCTACCCTTTTCCGACTCAAGACCAGTTGACAGCTCCGCCCCTCTCTTCACCCGAGTGTCCAAGACATGCAGCCGCAGATCAGATGAAACGACAACAAAATCGATCATCGACCTGCGGCCTAAGGTATCCTGGTGCCAAGAGCACATATGGACACCTTTATGCTTGAACATGGTGTTCGTTATGGACAATCCATGACGAGCACAGAAGTCCAATAACAGAACACCACTCGGATTCAGATCAGGGGGGCCGTTCCTCCCAACCACACCTCTCCAGGTCTCACTGTCATTGCCCATGTGAGCATTGAAGTCCCCCAGCAGAACGAGGGAGTCACCCGAAGGAACGCTTTCCAGTACCCCCTCCAGGGACTCCAAAAGTGGTGGGTAGTCTGAATTGTAGTTTGGTGCACAAGCACAAACCACAGTCAGGACCCGTCCCCCCACATGAAGGCGGAAGGAGGCTACCCTCTCGTTCACCGGGGTAAACCCCAACGTACAGGCACCATGATTGGGGGGCAAGAAGTATGCCCACCCCTGCTCGGCGCCTCTCAGTGGGAGCAACTCCAGAGTGGTAGAGAGTCCAACCCCTCTCGAGGAAACTGGTTCCAGAGCCAGAGCCATGCGTTGAGGTGAGTCCAACTATATCTAGTCGGAACCTCTCAACCTCACACACCCACTCCGGCTCTTTCCCCACCAGAGAGGTGACATTCCACGTACCAAGAGCCAGCTTCTGTAGCCGAGGATCAGACCGCCAAGGTCCCTGCCTTTGGCTACCACCCTTTAGACATCGCACCCGACCCCTTTGGCCCCTCCCACGGGTGGTGGGCCCATGGGAAGGGGGACCCACGTCTCCTCTTCGGGATATGCCCAGCCGGGCTCCATGAGTGAAAGCCCGGCCGCCAGGCGCTCGCCAGCGTGCCCCAACTCCAGGCCTGGCTCCAGAGGGGGGCCCCGGTGACCCGCGTCCGGGAGAGGGAACACTGATTCCATTTATTGTAATCATCATAAGGGGTGTTTGGGCTGCACTTTGTCTGATCCCTCACCTAGGACCTGTTTGCCATGGGTGACCCTACCAGAGGCATAAAGCCTCAGACAACTTAGCTCCTAGGATCATTGGGACACTCAAACCCCTCCACCACGATAAGGTGGCAGCCCAGGGAGAGGACATTTCAACCAAATATTTGAAAACTTATTACAAAATTTACTTTAAAATTTTAAAAATGTTGAATTTGCCTGTTTCTGTTTTCACAAAATCATCCACAAAATACTATAAAGATTTAAACTTGTTTTGAAAATATTGAGCAGCAGCAACATACATGCACTGTATACATTTTTTTACTCTGATCATTCATTTACTCATTAATTGTAGAGTCTTTTTAAACTTAATTTTTCTATGCTGTGAGCTTACAAAAAGGGTTTTACATTTATGTCTTGATTAAATAAGATGAATTCATGGTTTGTGTGAATATTAATATGATATATTCAAGAACAGTGGTCTTCCCTGGGGTGGCCAGCAATTTTTAGGGGTGGCCATGGCCACCCCTGGTCACCCCTTGGGGACGCCACTGAATAAAAAACATGGTTGTCTGGTAATTTCACTAACTGAAATCAGAGAATGAGACATAATTGGTTTTTCCAGAATAAAAGTCACCTTTGACCTCTACATAAATCACACCTGGGAATCAATTTAAGGAGTACAATCGATAATTCCACCAAATTTTTTTTATTACAACCACAAGCTCATTTTATTTATTTATTTATTTATTTATTTATTTATTTATTTAGTTTATTTTATTTTATTTTTATGGGCTCCAGCATGTTTCTATTACAAAAGTAGTACAACAGCACCACTTACTGGTAACTACGCCGCACTACACTGGCATTTCAGATTCCTGAAGTGGGTTTACAGAAAAGCTGCTGACATCTGTAAATAATCTATGATAGACACGTGAATGTCAAAGTGTTGCATCATGGAGCAACAAAAAAAGATATGTTTGAATCTTTTTTCCAACTTCTTGGCTAGATAGGTGTGAATGATGAAAAAAGGCTGCAGGAGGCCACGTTCAAAGAAAGAAACACTGACACTCCTGAGAGTGATCGGCAGGGACTTTTTTTATTTAATTGATTTAGAAGACTCAAAGCAATTTTATTTTTATTATTTATATCTTAATGCTTAAATCACATAAACGACATGTAGTGTAATGAACCAATGAAGATGTAATAATTGTATTGGTTTAGAAATCAGCTAAATCATAGCAACTTCTAAAAATATAAGGATTTCTGGGAGCATTTTAGAAAAATCACTTTAAAAGGGATTTAAAAAGTTGTTTTTATGGTTCTAGTTTGTAAAAAAAAATCGAAGTAAAACTATTTTTTTGTTTGAGTACTGTTATGTATTTTAAATACATCTAATCTAATCTAATGCCCTAGAACTGTCGTAAAAAGTTGGTTTACTTCAAGCCCATATTTTGTCAAAATTAACTGTCAGAGTGCTTATTGCAAATATGAATGCTTTAAATTGAACAAGTATGTTGCTTTAAGCATTTGATGTTATTGCCCAAACTGATTAATCTGCAATCTTTAGCTGCTACTAAAAATGATCAAAATCCTCTTAAATAAATGTCATATTTTCTTAAACAGCTCAGTTGATTTAAAACTGAAACATTTAACATTTCCAACTTTAATTTGAGTCTTCCATCTTCACAGCTTTCAAAAATAACCAAATAAATGTCATGTGACCATTTGTAGATCTGACAGTTTAAAGCAGCATTCCGCAACATTGCAGTTATATGGTCTATGTCGCCCTCTAGAGGCTTGCTGCGTAACGTCACTGTCATAACATTAAATCTCTCTCTCTGGGGCATAAGAGGCATGTTTACATTCCTAATGTCAGGCAAAACAATGAAAACAAACTTTTCCACCTCCACACATTGAATAAATAGTTTTATCAGGACTGTATAACAACTTTATGCCCGACCAAACACAATAACCCTGGTGAAATCATTTATTACTTACCTAGCCATTAGCAGCACGGCTAGGATAGAGTCCGTAGTTCATGCCTTTCTTTCTAAAAGAGCTCTCCAGGGAGGAAAAGACGGCCCAATAATAACTCTGGTCTTTGCTCTTGCTCTATCACGTTCTTCTTTTCTTTTCCTATATTCCTCTGATAAGGGATTTCTAGCTTTCTTTGGTGGATCCGCCACTGCTAACAGCGAGTCTACATTATACAATTATGGCAAGCCAAAGGGATAAAAAAAGATGCGCGTTCTAAACTCGCATTATGTCCGCCAAAACGCTCATTCAAGACGCGCGTTTTGGCGGACATAATGTTCGCTTTTAGAACACGTGAGTTTTTGCCCCCTTTGGCGTCAAAACGCGCGTTCAAGACGTGCATTTTGGCGGACATAACGCGCGTTTAGAACGCGCGCTTTTTTATTCCTTTGGCTTGCCATATTCTGCCGTTAAACGACACCCAGTCAGTACTTCCGTCACTACCCGATGCACAAAAACTGTATAGCACAGTACACAGAAGTGGGACCCCCTAACACTATCACAGGTATGAAAATGAACATAATAGATAATACTATGACGCAAAACTTTACAAAAAAGCATAATTTTAAGGTGTAAAAGTTACGGAATGTTGCTTTAAGATAAACTCCTGAATAGGGATTTTATCTATAGACAAAAGAAAAAGACACATTTTCTATTAAGGAAGTCATGTCATTTGCTGTTTTCAACCCTTAATTGCTGCAAAGTATAACTCAATAAGGAGTTTCTGACACCGTGCCTCTTCATGTGTTATCGTGGCTGCTACTTGCTCTTGCTTCCCTTTGGAATGTTCAAATGTGAAAACAAGACTTTTAAAAATATTTTCTGACTCTTCTGGCTCACTTTGCTCAAAATAAACACCACTGGGAACATTTCTTCAGAAGGACACTTATAGGTTTTGGTGAAACTTTATTTACAAGAAAAGGATTAAGCATAGAGAGGCATGTAAAGTCTGAAAAATGTAGAACAGTCTAAATATTTAAGAAACAACCAAAAAAGAACATTTTAAAAGAAGGTTAACAATAAAGTAATTCATATCTTGTGATGTTTAAAATTAAAGTTTGACACGTTTTAAAAAAAGAAAAGAAAATCCTGAAAGTCTGGTGATTCTATCCAACCAGTTAATGAGTTTGTGAATTCTTTCCAGGAGATATCCGGGCACATCTATTTACTCTGAAGAGTGACGTCATTATACGTGACAATCTTTCCATTACGAGTCACAACCGTTTTCTGTTCCCATGTTTCAACCTCTCCATCTTTCTCCTGAAAGCGTCGCACCACCACCTTCCCAGTGGCTGGGAGGCCAAAGGGAAGATCCTTGGAAGCTTCTTCGTACAGCTTCATCTTCATGACATCCTGTGTGATGTCGGGTTTACGTGCTGGGACCAGAGCTTGGTTTTTGTTCTCTGCCAGCATCGATGAGGGAAGGTTGGTCAGTCTCGTCTGAAATTGGTACGGTTTGACTTCTGGTTTGGGTGTTGGCTCCCACCTCAAAGGAGATGGAGATCTGCTTCCATTAAACCGTGGAGCATCATTATTTACTGCTAGATGATTCCTGTTGGGTGGATTGACATCTCTGTTAACTGGTGAAGGAGACGGGTTTTTGGCGGGGATATTATTCAAAGGTGCCTTGGGGGGCTCTTTTGGACTGGATGCATTTAAGATGATTCCTGCTCTTCGAATGTCATCTATGACCCCACACATAGTGGCCCTCTTAGTAGGGTCTGGCTCCACCATTCTACACAACACATTGCAGTAGGGATTATCCTTCAGTGTCTCCTTGATCTTGGTGGGACAAACGCTTGGCGTGTACAGTCTGATGCGTGCACAGACCTCAGCAACGATCTTCCCCATGGCCCAAACATCTGAGCGCTGACTCCGCTGGGATTTCCTCTGCAGAACCTCAGGAGCTGAGTAGGCCTCGTTCCCCATATCAATTGCAGAGTTTAACCCTTGTCTGTAAAACTTGGCGAGTCCCAAGTCAATGATTACAGCTCTGTTGGTGCTGTGTTCCACCTGAAGAGCAAAGATGTGTCAGTAAATAATAAAAAACACAAATTAACTTTTAAAAAATGTATGGATCTTGCTTGGAAATTGACAAGTTTCTAGGAGGCATATCATGACTTTTTAAAGTTATAATAGTTCTATGGTCTACAAAACACGTGTTCTTTGCACAAAATCCCTCTCACATAAAACAATTTCAGCAGTTTTATTCTTGACATTTTCAGTACCTTCCAGAATGAGTCGTTTCAAGCCTCTGTCACTTTAAGAAAACTGGCCACACCCACCCATCCCCTGCTCAGGCTGCTATTGGCCCTTTGCATGTGATGTCACACTACTTACGGGAACACCACTTTTACGCATATTACAACTCCGTTAAGCTATTCCAAAACAAGCTATTTTGTATACATGTATCGCTTTTATTTAGTTGATTTCATCGTAAAATGATAACAGTTTTCTGCACGGTTGGCTGCACTAACAGACAAGGATGTTACCCAAACTTGCCTTTTCATCAAATAACTTTGATGGAGACAGACTACAGGGATGGACAGCAGCTATCAATAGGTGCGTTTCCACTGTCGGAACTTCAGGGTACATTTACAGGAACTTCCCGGCATGAGTGTGTCTCCACTTGACCGGGCCAGCCAAAAGGCCGTTTTCCAGGCCATTTTCAGGAACCTTCTGACTACCTGATCAGGGGTAGGTACTTGGAATGGAGTTGCTGAGCTGACGTTTTGGTCAACACACTCAGATTGGTTATAACTCTGTTGGAAATTAAATCAGCAGACGGTGTTCGAAGCAACTGGCAGTGGTAAAATTAGAAGATTTGCTTGTGAAGCAGAATGGAAGTGAAAGAAAATAAGCACCGGTTAAAATTGCTGTTACTGAACTCCCAACACTGGAGAAAAATGGCGGAATTCCCCCACATTGCAGTTACTAAACTCTCAACACCAGACAACACGCGGAATTCCCCCACATCCGCATTACTAAACTCCCAACACCAGACAACACACGGAATTCACCCATATCCCCATTACTAAACTCCCAACACCGAAAACACAGTGGAATTCCCCCACAACCCCATTACTAAACTCTCAACACCAGAAAATACGGCAGAATTCCCCCACATCCCCATTACTAAACTCCCAACACCGAAAACACAGTGGAATTCCCCAACATGCCCATTACTAAACTCTCAACACCAAATAACACGGCGGAATTCCCCCACATTGCAGTTACTAAACTCTCAACACCAGAAAACGTGGCGGAATTCCCCCACATCCCCATTACTAAACTCCCAACACCAAAAACACAGTGGAATTCCCCCACATGCCCATTACTAAACTCTCAACACCAAACAACACAGCGGAATTCCCCCACATTGCAGTTACTAAACTCTCAATACCAGACAATACGCGGAATTCCCCCATATCCCCATTACTAAACTCCCAACACCGAAAACACAGTGGAATTCCCCCTACATGCCCATTACTAAACTCCCAACACCGAAAACACAGTGGAATTCCCCCACATGCCCATTACTAAACTCTCAACACCAAACAACACAGCGGAATTCCCCCACATTGCAGTTACTAAACTCTCAATACCAGACAATACGCGGAATTCCCCCATATCCCCATTACTAAACTCCCAACACCGAAAACACAGTGGAATTCCCCCTACATGCCCATTACTAAACTCCCAACACCGAAAACACAGTGGAATTCCCCCACATGCCCATTACTAAACTCTCAACACCAAACAACACAGCGGAATTCCCCCACATTGCAGTTACTAAACTCTCAATACCAGACAATACGCGGAATTCCCCCATATCCCCATTACTAAACTCCCAACACCGAAAACACAGTGGAATTCCCCCTACATGCCCATTACTAAACTCCCAACACCGAAAACACAGTGGAATTCCCCCACATGCCCATTACTAAACTCTCAACACCAAACAACACAGCGGAATTCCCCCACATTGCAGTTACTAAACTCTCAATACCAGACAATACGCGGAATTCCCCCATATCCCCATTACTAAACTCCCAACACCGAAAACACAGTGGAATTCCCCCTACATGCCCATTACTAAACTCCCAACACCGAAAACACAGTGGAATTCCCCCACATCCCCTTACTAAACTCTCAACACCAGACAACATGCCGGAATTCCCCCACAACCCCATTACTAAACTCTCAACACCAGAAAACACGCCGGAATTCCCCCACAACCCCATTACTAAACTCTCAACACCAGAAAACAATGCGGGATTCCCCCACATCTGCAGGTCCTAAACTCTCAACACCAGACAACACGCCGGAATTCCCCCACAACCCCATTACTAAACTCTCAACACCAAAAAACACGGCAGAATTCCCCCACATCCATTACTAAACTCTCAACACTAGAAAACACGGCGGAATTCCCCCACAGCTTTTACTAAACTCCATCGGAAAAGGTGGCGGAATTCCCCCACAATGACTTATTTCACCAGGCTTTGTTGTCTCACAGAGCACCATAAAAACTGAGCTTCTTCTGGTCATTGAACACCACATTATACATCACGCAGCTGCTCTCGTCCGCCAAATGGATTAAATTATGGTATACAGAATAAAACGTCTAATGTTATTAATATTACTGTGGACGCTTTTTGGCGCTGATCAGTAACATCACTCACTGTCGAAACAATCGCGATATGGTGACGTCTGTGCAAAGTCCTGAAAGGGCAGAATTTAAATGGAGACACAACAGCTGAGAGGACCGGGACATCGAATCTCCCGCTCAATTTCCCCCTCCCAGAATGAAGTTCCGACAATGGAAACACGCCTCATCAAAAGGACTAGCATCCCACAGAGTCTTTTAGGATTTGTAGCGAAGACTTTTTACCGGGTAAGATTAACATTCATATATTTCATGAACAAGACGGGTTGACAGTGATGGACCTGAAATGATAAATGTGATGTGTTTATGTTACTTATTCAGTATTCTTATATGTTGCTATGGAGGATGTGCGTTTCTGTCCACTATAGTGAAATGCTAGATACTAATATTATTGTTTCAATGTACTACGTGTGTTAAAATTACAATATTTATTCAGCACGATGAGCTTCGCAGATATGAGATATCTTGTTGACCGGACCCTGAGGAAGATTGTGGAGAAGGACCGATTCCAGACCTTGAGGGACCTGTGGAAGCAGTGGACTGAGTCCGGAGTCAAAACATCCAGAGCCACCGTGTACAGGCGTGTGCAGGAAATGGGCTACAGGTGCCGCATTCCCCAGGTCAAGCCACTTTTGAACCAGAAACAGCGGCAGAAGCGCCTGACCTGGGCTACAGTGAAGCAGCACTGGCCTGTTGCTCAGTGGTCCAAAGTACTTTTTTCGGATGAAAGCAAATTTTGCATGTCATTTGGAAATCAAGGTGCCAGAGTCTGGAGGAAGACTGGGCAGAGGGAAATGCCTGAAGTCCAGTGTCAAGTACACAGTCAGTGATGGTCTGGGGTGCCATGTCAGCTGCTGGTGTTGGTCCACTGTGTTTTATCAAGGGCAGGGTCAATGCAGCTAGCTATCGGGAGATTTTGGAGCACTTCATGCTTCCATCTGCTGAAAAGCTTTATGGAGATGAAGATTTCATTTTTCAGCACAACCTGGCACCTGCTCACAGTGCCAAAACCACTGGTAAATGGTTTACTGACCATGGTATTACTGTGCTCAACTGGCCTGCCAACTCTCCTGACCTGAACCGCATAGAGAATCTGTGGGATATTGTGAAGAGAAAGTTGAGAGACGCAAGACCCAACACTCTGGATGAGCTTAAGGCCGCTATCGAAGCATCCTGGGCCTCCATAACACCTCAGCAGTGCCACAGGCTGATTGCCTCCATGCCACGCCGCATTGCAGCAGTCATTTCTGCAAAAGGATTCCCGACCAAGTATTGAGTGCATAACTGAACATAATTATTTGAAGGTTGACCTTTTTTGTATTAAAAACACTTTTCTTTTATTGGTCGGTTGGAATATGCTAATTTTTTGAGATAGGAATTTTGGGTTTTCATGAGCTGTATGCCACAATCATCAATATTAAAACCAATAAACGGCTTGAACTACTTCAGTTGTGTGTAATGAATCTAAAATATATGAAAGTCTAATGTTTATCAGTACATTACAGAAAATAATGAACTTTATCACAATATGCTAATTTTTTTTAGAAGGACCTGTATAGGCGCAAAGGGTCAATAAGCAGAGAAACTCTGATTTCCAGGAGAGGATTGTTGTAGAGCTGCAGCTCCTCCAACAGCAGCTCTCTCTTGCTTTAAAGAGGTGGTTCTATTTGAATTTCTATTCAAAAGTCCTCATTTGTGACATCACAAATGGGGACTTTTGGAAACGGCTTGTTTTCGACACATAATTTCAAAAATCAAACACTATCATGAAAACAAATGGACACTTTTTTCATGTTTGGAGTGTTTATAGTCGCAGTAGAGACCCACATGGCAGCACAAAAGGATCCAAAAGATGAGTTTTGCATATGTCCCTTTAAACTGACTGAAGTGAAGTAATGATTTTCAGGCAGTTTATGTCATTATTTTCAGACATTCTGTATAAATAGAACATTTAGCATAATTAATAACTATATTTAACAAAAAGCAGCAAAGTTTTTATTGCCTACATCAAATAAAATCTATTTCAAAGATAATCTGTCCAAAAAAAAAAAAAAAGCAGAGGTTGCATATTTTTAAGCTATAGTTCATTAAATGGTTTTTAGTTCTGACATTTGTAACTTTAACCTTGAGTTTCAGATTGAATAGTTATGGATAACATGAGATTTTTGACCTCAAAAATGTTCTTACTTGGATAGACGCACGCGCGCGCACACACACGCACACACACACACACACACACACACACACACACACACACACACACACACACACACTAATATGGACACTGTCTTTTATAATTTTCTATATATAGGACATGTTGAGTTGCTTTGGATTGTCCCAATGTTGCCCCCCCCCCCCTCTCTGCATGTCTACTCTTGTTCCTAAGCAGATACAATCTATCATGCCATATATTTAATAAAGCAAATTGCACAACAGGAGGATTCTCTCACACCTTTCTTAGAATTAAACTGCTCTGGCAATGTAAGACACCAAAGCAAGCTATTGTGTTCGCTTCAACTGCCAAAACAGGACACGCCAAACTATCTTTGTAACTTTCCTCTTTTTCCTGATTATTATTGAACATACTGTTAAAAATAGCTACACCATGATTGTGTGTGCATGCATGTGTGTGTGTTTAGTGTTAAATGACAGGGTCCCCCCTCACCATGATGTTTTCAGGCTTGAGATCTTGATGAACAATATCTTTGGAATGAAGATGAAGCAGTCCTTCACACATGCCGCTGATGATCGTGGCTTTAGTCGCTGGAGTCAGCTGTAGCAAAACAACAAAACAATAACAAAACGTTGAGTTTAGGGCAGAGAAACTGGCTTTGGCACCATGTTGAGTTTCTTTCTCAGTATCAGGCCGAAAGTGGAGATGTTTTGCTGTGCTGTTAAAAATATCTTCCATATAGATTTATTTTCTTTTGGCTTTTTGTCCTTTTTAAATGTTTAAGATGAGTGAAGAATGTCAGTCAAATGAAACATGAGTATAAATAAAATGCTGTTTTCAACTGATCCATTTATTAAGGGGAAAAAGCAATCTAAACTAACCTGACCCTAAACGGGCTCCCTGTTGAATCACAAATTATTGTGATTAACCAAATTATTTGGAAAGCTGAGTTCAGTTTTACTCCACCTCATAAGCTTTGGGTACTGATCGAAAGAACAACATCACGGATACAAGCCACTCTGCAGGGTGTCTGGGCTCTCCCTTAGAGGTAGGGTGAGAAGCTCGGTCATCCGGGAGGGGCTTGGAGTAGATCCACTGCTCCTCCACATTGAGAGGAGCCAATTAAGGTGGCTCGGGCATCTGGTTAGGATGCCTCCTAAACGCCTCCCTGGTGAGGTTTTCCAGGCATGTCCAACCGAGTGGAAACCCAAAGGAAAACCCAGGTCACGCTGGAGGGACTATGTTTCTCGGCTGGCCAGGAAACGCCTTGGGATTCCCCCGGAGGAGCTGACACAAGTGGCTGGGGAGAGGGAAGTCTGGACCTCTGGATGGATGGAGTTCAGCTCCACTAACCACACCCAGACCTGATGCCAAACCTGTAGGATTAAGACATCCTAGAACCTGTCTGATGACTTGAGATTGGCAGGATTGGTGGTGCCTGTGTTCAGCAGCCTCGCCTCTGTCAGGATGCCCCAGGGCAGCTCATCACCATCAGTGTGTTAATGTGTGTGACTGTAGCACGAAGCACTTTGCAGTATAAAAGGTCTCAAAAAGCAAATGCATGCACTCAGCTCAACTGAAATATGAATTCATTAACACCTGAAATTAAATATTTTAGTAAATAGCTTTACTTTTTTCAAATAACCCTTTATTTTCTAACTCAGAATTAGATCATTTAATGTTTATCTTAAAACACAATGTCCTGTTTTTCATAAAAAGAACAATTGTACCATTTGAATAGAAGCGTAAAACTTGTGAGGTTGTATATGTCTTACCTGTATCTTGGACTTTGCTGTTTTGAAGACGGTCGTTTCTAAATCCTCTCCAAAGATAAACTCTAATGGAATAATCCACTTCCCATCTTTGAGACTGATGTTTCCCAGAAGTTTCACAATGTTGGGATGATTAACCTTACTGCAGATCAATCAGAGATAAGAACATACAGATCAATCAAATTTAAAATAAGTTTCTTTTCCCTAAAATTCAGGAAACTTATAAAAAGGATCAGGTACAGGATCAAAATTGACTAAATAATCAGGCAATTAACTCCTTTTTTGGGATCAGGACCACTAGAGGGTTAAGTTTCATATAAACCAATCATTATCTTTCAAGATAAAACAAGTAAAATGAACATAAACTGTTTTTTTTTGCAAATCCAAACTGTGTTTCCAATTTAAAAAGGCAAAGATTTTGTTGTCTTCGAGTTTCTGGGCTCTTGTACTTACTTGTACACGAGGCATTCTCTCTCCAAGTCCCTCCTATCTATGAGCTGTTGGGGGACTTTTTTCACCGCGGCCCAGGTGTCTTTGTATTTCTCCTTGTACACCTTCCCAAAGCAGCCTTCTGCGAGTGTGGCAGTAGAGTACGCCATCCTGATGGGTCTGGAGAGGAGACATGGAGCCAGTCTTACTTCAGATTATTATCTAAATAAACAACTCATTTAATAATAATCATAATAATATAATAACAATAACTTTAATTATAAAGCGCTTTTAAAGTGCTGAACAGCAAAAAGTTAAAAACAGTAAAGAATAAACATAATAAAAAACATAAAGCATAAAAGAACTACAATAAAAGCAATAAAACTAAGACTTGAGTTTAGGACACATAAGATGAGGTGAAACGGTGGGTGTTTAGCTTAGCCTTACAAACCTCCACAGAACAGGTCTGCCTAATTTCTTGAGGTAGATTGTTCCATTATGATGGTGCATGAAAAGAAAAGCATGCTCCCCAATAGTTTTTTGTTTGGCTTTTGGAACTGTTAAAAGGCCAGAGATCTTAGAGCTCGTGATGGAACATACATGCGCAGCCAACCCATTTAAAGCTCTGTAGGTGAGCAACAGGACCTTAAAATCAGCTTGAACTTGGTGTAATGAGCTCATATGTCTCAGTTCTTATCAAAATACGAGCAGCTGCATTTTTCACCATCTGCAAACGTCTAAAAACAGCATTACAGTAGACAATGCGCAATGACACAAATGCATGGATCAGAATCTGCGCTTTGGATTGATAAAATTCCTCTGATCTTAGCGATGTTCCTTCAGATGAGACTCAAAAGAGAGCACTGGGTCGTACACCCAAGTTCTACAGCTTATGATATGATTTTCAAGTCTCAGGGAGAAATTATGGGACAGTTGGAGAAATATTTGAGGTCCAATGACCATCAAATCTGTCTTATCTGCGTTAAGAAGCAGGAAGTACTTAGACAGCCAGCCCCTGATCGCTGAAAGACAGGCTTCTAGTTTGCTCAGTTCAGCATCTCTTTTGTTGCAGCTAATCCGTCTGTGACGGATGTTCATGCTGACTGTTATCAAAACAGTTTCTGTTTAGTTTCCTGTGAAACGCAGCCTTTAACAAGTTGCATGCTAGTCATGGGGACTGGGACAATCCGGGTACTTTTTATTGTTACTAAACATGCATAAGTAGTTCAAAGTTTTTATTTTTACCTACAAAGCTGTCAACAACCAAGCTCCCCTTTACTGAACTACTCACCTGCTATCTCCCCACCCGATCACTGTGTTCTGCACTGTTCCTCTTTCCGTACGTCTGGCTCCTTCACTTCCTTGCACGTTTCAAATCTAGCCATAAGTCACACTTCTTCAGAATGGCTTTCGGCTGCTAATTTCTCAGCAGTGAACTGTCTCCCTGCTTCTCTTCTTTTACTCTACTGTCTCCTTCTCTTCTCGCTCTTATTCTGTCCTTTTACTTCTTTTATTATGACTAAATCTTATGTCTGTTTTAACTTGCTGCATTGTTGTTTGTATGCTTATATACAAGGAAGGGGAGATTAATCGGTGGCTCAAGAAAGCGTCTGCAGGGGTCAGGACACTGAACCGGTTTGGTATGTTGAGAAGAGAAACAAGTCAGAAAGCAAAACTTGACCAGTTGATGTTCCAAACCTCACCCATGGTCATGAGATTGGGTGATAACTGAAAGAATGAAAATGTAAAAATATTGCAGAGTGGTCAGCCTCAGAGGGCAAACAGCTGTTCCTCCGTATCAAGAGGATCCGTTTGTGGTACTTCAGGCTTTTATGTAATGTGCCCACTGGAGGAAGGGCTAGGCTGGTTGGGGAATTGACCTTTTTCACGCTTCTGGGGTTTTTAACCGGAAATACGTCAGTGCCTTAAGGCCTCCCTCCTTAAACTGCTGCCCCCGCAACCCGACTCCGGATAAGCGGATGAAAATGGATGGATGGATGGATGGATGGACATTTTATATTGTATATTCTATATTATGCACGTGTATGTTGTTAGAACATGATATTCAAAGTGAAATTTTTATTCTAAGAACGTGAAAATTATATTGTTAGAACAATAAGATTATCATGTTGTAATGTAATATCGCTGTAATTTATTTATTTTTCATGGGTAGCAGCTCTGCGTTCCAGTATCATATTGCTGTGTGTTCTGTGGTCTTCTGCGACCTATTTAGAATTTTATATTGGGCAAATGTAAAAGGTTTTTAGTGCAGACACGATCCATGCTGACTGAAATCTGAACTAGTTAGGAAGGAGTTTTCCCAACGATGGCACACTTCCGGTTTTTGTGAAAAAGGTCTATGCCTTGGGGTCCCACCAGAGGAGTTGTTGGGGGAGGGGAGGGTGGGTTAGAGGTTCCTCTCTGACTCTGACAGGGTTAAGTAGTTGAGTACATGGAAGCAAAAGGGATTCTGCAAAACGTTCAAAAATGAACTCTGAAGTGATACAGAAAGTAAAGCTTATGATCAGCTATCAGCTCCGGTGGCCTAGTGGTCTGAGTGTCCGCCCCGGGACTGGGAGATTGGGGTTCGAATCCCAGTCGGGTCATACCAAAGACTTTGAAAAAATGGGACCCAATGCCTCCTCGCTTGACACTCAGCACTAAGTGGTTGGATTGAGGGGTTAAACAACCAAATAGTTCCCGAGCGCGGCTGTGTCTGTAGCTCACCGCTCCCCATGGGGATGGGTCAAATGCAGAGAACAATTTTCACCACAAACTGACAACTGATGGCTTTAAGTATGAATTTAACTGATGAGATTAATCCTTTAACTGAAAGCCAGAGTCAGCAGAGCATCTGTGTATATTTGCCAAAGTTCTGTCAAACCTATTGAACACACAAGATGTCTATTCCTGGGAACGGCACACCTCTTCTGTTGAATAAACTCAACATTTTTACCAGATTATTAAAACATCACGACAATTTATGTGAACTGAATTTTGCTTTCAGCTCATAAAGAGGTCAAAGAGGTCAGTATTAATCATGAAACAAAACGAAATACTTAAAAACACAAAGAAGCTGAACCGCTCAGAATAACTGAACTCTGAATAACTGGTCATCAGCTCCTTTCACACAGATGACTGGAGGCAAATATTAAAAAAGTGGATTAACTAGTCTGTCCAGAAGACAAGTATTTATTTATAGAAAAGCTACCATAAGGAGTGGGTGTTTTGAAATAAAGGTAATCAAAAACACATCCATGCTTAACTTAGGCCTTGTCCACACGTAGCTGTTTTTTTTTAAATGAATATCCACCCTCCCAAAAAATAGCGTCCACACCTCCTCGTTTTTAGAAAAAACATCCACATGTAACCACATAAGTGCGTTGTTAAGCACATTCATATGTCAGACCTGTAGGTGGCAGTAGTTCCCCGAATCCAATCCATTTCGTCTTTCTGCTCAACTTCAACAAAACATGAAACATGGTGCCTAGCTTGTTTGTGTGGACCGATAAGAAGGTAGAATTGCTCCTAAATGTAGTTTTGGAGTATAAAGTCAACAAGCGTCAAAGAGCACTTGGACGATTGATAACGCGAGCACAGCTCTGAGGGCATCCATGTTGTAAACAGGTCGCACATGGGCCGTCAGCATTTTTGTTGCAGACAGTGACGTGAAACCTAAAACTCTGGTTATTTCTGTCCACACAGAAACGCTGAAAACGGAGAAAACGCAAATCTTCACTTTGGCCGGAGTTTTTAAAATTATTCGTTTTCGTTGCGGAAATCTGCGTTTTTGTGTGGATGACAGGCCGAATTGTACAAAAATATCTTTGTTTTGGGAGATACCCGGCTACGTGTGGACAGGGCCTTAAGCTTGGTTTATGCTTGACGCATCCGCGAGGTCCACAAGGTCCGCAAGGCTCCGCGTGGCAAAATTACGTCATTTTAGCAACCACGCCCCTCCGCGTGTCCTCCGCGCGGCCCAAAGTTTCCGCACCGCGCACCTAGGAAATTTTCTAACTACGTGGACGGTCCCGCACAAAAAAACATGGTGGACTGCAAGAAGCTCGAAGTGGCGGAGGTTCGTAAATACAAACATCTCTATGATTCAGCCCATAAAGATCACCGTGATCAAAATATTGTTAATAATTTGTGGAGTAAAATTGCTGTCACACTCGGAAAAGATGAGGAAGCAGTAAAAAAGTGTAAAACATCAGTGATTTCTACTTCTGTTATGGTGTAGTGCATGCCGTAGAGCCTACATGCCACCCCGCACTCTGGGAGAATATTGGCTCACAGCGGAGACAAGCCGCAGAAGGTAGGAAGGAACTATAAACGCTGCAAAGTCCAACGCGCCTTACATCTGCGCGTCTCATTTCCACGCGAAATGTACATCAGTCAAGCATAAACCAAGCTTTAGATTCTAACACAGGGGTTCCCAGTTTGGGGGTCCCCACAAGATTGCAGGGGGTCCCCACGATTTTGTCTTTGCTGAGGTTGTGAGGTTATCAAGATTTTATTTGTAAAAATTACATTTATAAAATCCCAAAAACACCCTACAGTATAATCAGACCTCCATATAAAAGTTATAACTCTGTATGTCTGTATAAAGTTCGTAAATTATCATATTTATTGTGTTTAGGTGTGTAGGAGTTGGGTTTGGGGGGCCCTGACTTGTCTTGGACACGGGCAAGGGGGTCCTCAAAGGAAAATGTTTGGGAACCCCTGGTCTAATAGCACGAGGCTGAATAGTTACAGTATTTTCCACCAAACAGAAGTGAATTTAGAATCAAGCCTGACTGAAACCCCCTCACAGGGAAAGATAATTAGAAAAAAGATCTCGTAAAGGTTTCCTTTTTCCTCCTGGACAATATTGAGATCTGTGTGAAACCAAAATGAGTCTGTTGCATAATTGTCCTTTCTCGTTTGTTTCTCCAAAACTGAAAGATGCCGAAAGTCTCAAATTAGCCTTTTTTTGAAGTTTCAAAAGAGTACTCACAAAACTCTCCAATACTTCCTTCACTTTCTTTCCTCATTTTGGACTCATGTAAAGAAATAAAAGAGGTCTACTCGGGCACTCATTCTATTCTCCTACCCAAGGAATATAATTAAGGAGACATAAAATGTTCAAGAGAAGTTCTCAAGGTGTCTCTATGAAGTCTCAAGTATGACTCCTGTAGTTAACTTTATGTCTCACCCTAGTTCTCCTAGTGAATTTTAGGAGAAATAGATGAGGAAATAACAGAACTAAAATGAGACTAGAGTGAGGTCACACCTTTGAGCAGTAAAATTTTACTATGTCTAATAAGATTAGACGCTTCTACAAACAAATACTCAACCAAATTATCCTTGACAAAGACATTTTTCTCTAAAAGTTCCCATCTTAGCTTGCATAGTCGGATTTTCTCTTACCTTTCTACTGTTGAAGTCTCAGTCGGGTCTCAACAGGCGCAGGCACCACAGCCTATCTTTATATCGTTGCCACACCTTTTTTTTTTTTGTAATTCGTAGCCCTGAGCAGGTAAAACCTGAGAGCTGAGAGAATGGAAACAACACAGAGACAACAAGCAGGACCAATGGGACGCTGACATTTCAGATGGATGTTTGATAATTAGGAAGGAGTTTGCATATTTCAAGAAACATCCTGATGAACAGGAAACAAATGGAGTTACTGTAAAACTCGTGTCACCACTTTGTGTTTGTTTACCAGACGAGTCGTGTTTAAGTATTCAAGTTTCTGTTTGCTGTGTTCAGTCAGCGCTTTTGGCTACCTTTAATGGTTTTGGAAAGCTCTATACAAATAAAGATTTGATCTATTGACTGATGTTTACCTGATGCATTCTTTTCAATCTTAGTTTTCCTTTATATTAAAGGGAAACGTTGCAGTTTTGGCTTGCTTTTAGCACCCCCTAGTGTTCGTTTTAATTCACCGTCGTAAAAACAAAACAGTTGCACTCTCCTCCTCGCTGTGCGTTCGTCTTTTTAACACCTTAATCTAACTGCTGAAATGTCTCCTCAGCCTTCATTAGTGTCTACAGGAGCGGTTCATCACTAAATCAAACAAATCAGCTGTGTTCACGATCTAAAACATGATGGAAACATGCTGGAAGCAGACTGCAGCGTTAGCATGTCGGCTAGCCACTTTACTACGGATTAACAGAGTTCCTGTTAAATAATGACCAACACGGAAAAAAGGTCCCTAGAGGAGGAATCATGTAGCAACATGGAAATGCTGTAGCGTGTCACCAAACCTAAACGTGGAAGTTAGAGCGCTGGGTGATAATGCTAGCAGCACGACTCAGTGGCAGCTGAGGATTTGATGGTATGTGAGGATACAAGGAGCTTGGGTATAGACAAGAAAGTGTGTGGTCTGACTTCTTTTATTTTTAGCTTCATCAGATAAATGTTTTCTTTGTTCACTCTGAGGCTCCACCACTATAAACACGTTACAATAAATGCTAACCAGCTATAGCTCATCTACTCGTAGCTCGTTCTGAGGTGTATGGATTGCCGTAAAGCATTACTGCTTCTCGTGCGTGACTTTGTGAGACTTTACGGTAGCGGGCCGGAGAGTCTGAAGTTGCAAATGTGGTATCCTGCTCACAAGGGTCGGAGTAGACTGAGAGACTTTTCATTCATCCTGTAAAGGATCATCTTAGCACTAATTAGCTCAAGAAAATGGTTTAAAAATATGAAAACGTTGCTTAGTATGCCTTTAAAGTTTCTAAAAATAAATCTGTGCCTGTTTTGTTTTCATTTTTCCCCTCAGGTCAAATAGCACGTATAAATCTGGATTCCACGCTGTTAAAGGAGTATGATGACTATTAATATAAAATTAGACCATGCTTTTATGGGCTGGAGACACCATTATGTGATTTCGAGGCTTTGGAACTCTGAGTGGTTTCACTGAGACAGAATTAGTCAGCAGAGTTGAGCAAGTTCACACTTGAAAGGAACTCACCCAGAGACGGTTGCTTTCAAAGCACGCTACTCAAATTCTTTTCTTTTGTCTTCTTTTGTTTTTAAGAAATCCTCGTTCTATTTAAGCACAAGAACATCTGAGAAAATCTTCCCTCACTTCCATTTAATCCAACACCTGTCATGTTATTTTAGCTCTACTCGATAAAATAACAGTATGAAATGTCAAAATGCCTTATAGATATGCTTTGTGCTCTGAGAGTCTGCAGCTGGTGCAGGCTCCAGCAAGGTATGTGCAGAACCGGCTGTGAATGCCTAAAATGCATTGACCCTAATGAGCACTGTTCAGGCCTGCTGTGCTTGAAGGGAGAAGGTGTGTCAACAAACCAGGGGTGAATCTAGGGGGTGGATCTCCCCGCACCACCCCAAGCTGCCCCTAAAGCCCCGTTCACATGGCAAGATATTTACAATGTTGGCAGATTATAAAGGATGAAAGACCACACGTGTGGTGATAGGAGATCACGGATATATCAGTTTTGGTCATACAGTGTGTGGAGTGCAGCAACTCAGCCAAAATTACACACAAACTGATTTCACTCACAGACATTCCCAGGTCAGATGAGAAATCTTACAAGAAAAAATGAAGTAAACTAACATGGCGGAAGAGGAGTGTGCTGCACACTACCGCACCTTGGGATCTTTATCTAGGGAGGCGCTATATAAAAATCTTTCTTCTTCCATCACTTTGCTTTCTGATTGGCTACCCGTCACAATAAATGGACAACAAGTTTGTTTGTCCCCAAACATCAAACCAAGAAAATCCAACATGTCTGAAAGCCCGGATTTATAATTGGAGCGGACCCATGTCCTTCTGAGCAAACCAGAGTGCTCATAACACACCACAAAAGGTAGGATTATCTGATAAGATTATCTTCAGAACCGCTACTGTAATCGTGCGCTATCTTAAGATTGTCAGAAGAGGCAGGGCTGGTCCGAGCTTTACTTTCATGCTCCAAAAATAAAGTTTCCAAAGGTTTTGGCTGAAATCAGTCCTGCACAGTAATTTAAGTTATTTTTCTGAAGGATTTATTTCTGTATTTACTTTGTGAATCATTCCTTTTTTTCCCATTCAAATAAAAAAAAGGTCTTTATTTTTTTTAGAAGAAATAATAACACAACAAATAGTTTTAATGGATATTTTGTTTACTCTATTTGCATATAGGGATTTCTTAGTTAATTCAAAAGGAAAAAAAACATAAAATAAAATCACAGGCACATTTTCACATGCTTCAATGCAGAGGTGCAGCACTGACACCCTGCCTTGACCTTTTGTGCCTCCTACTGATGAGGGAAAAGCAAACTCCATCCTCAAAGGATGGTTAGGGTACCACAGGGTTCAGTGCTTGTACCAATTATTTTTAGTATAAATGCTTCCAGACACCTTGTCTACTTTTAAGACTAGGCTTAAAAGGTTTTTACTTGATAAAGCTTATGGTCAATTTCTGAATGATGTTAGCCTAGGTGTGGATGAGTGGGAGAGTAGAGGGAGGTGGAGTGAACAGCGGGGAATACAGTTGGTAAAGACCATGCATGCCTCCCACATGCCTCCATCTAAAAGGCTAGGTTATCCTGAGTTATCTCTGCTGCTATAGGCTTAGACTGCTGGAGGACATACCGACCACTTTCCACACTCTGCTACTTTCTTCTACCACTACTCTTTAATTGCATTATTTCCTGTTATTTCAGCTGTTAACTTAATGTTTTCTCTAAGTGTTTTTCTCCCCAGAAGAAGCTACACTGGTGTTCTACTGAGCTATAGCCTCCTGGAGGGGGGCCATCGGCTGGCACACTGCTGTCAACCACTAAACCGTCACTCCTGATACTAACTTTTTAACTCTTTAACATAGAATGTACTATACTAGTTCATCTGTTGAATTAATTACAGACTCACTCGGATAGACAATAAAGTTTATTTAGTTATCTACTAAAAAATCACAATGTAGCCATAGAAACACTACTTGGTATACAGTGTGTGTGTGTGTGTGTGTGTGTGTGTGTGTGTGTGTGTGTGTGTGTGTGTGTGTGTGTGTGTGTGTGTGTGTGTGTGTGTGTGTGTGTGTGTGTGTGTGTGTGCGTTTTCTGTCTTCTCAAGCCCCCAGTGAGTTGCAGGGAATGGCTGCTCATACTGATCCAGGTTCTGTTGGAGGTTTCTTCCTGCTAAAGGGAGTTTTCCTCTCCACTGCCGCTACATGCTTGCTTAGTATGGGGATTGCTGTAAAGCACAAGTCAGTGGCTCAATGAAATCTGCTGGATTTTCTTACCTAGGGAACTTTACTAATTGGCATAATGAACGGTTCAATTGGAATGTTTACTTTGTGAAGTACCTGAGAGATGACTCTTGTAAATAAACTGAATTGAATCAAAATTAGGGCAGGCCAGAACTGACTGGGGCTTATTTAGACAATCTGGTTTTTAATGACAGTTCCCAGGTATTTGTGGGACTCTAGCATCTCCACAACAGTGCCAGATAACAATTGGAATGATGCCACCGGACGTCCACCTGAATACCAGAGACTTATGTTACTTTGTTATTTTTCCAGAGAGTGACTTTCACACTACTCCACAGAAGACTCAACAACAAGCCCATGTCAGCCTCTCCATCCTGCAGCAGACTGACCAACACAGCGCCGTCTGCAAATTAGATTAGATGTCAGTCAGTGCAAAGACTCCTGAGCATACAAGAATGGAGAAAGCACACAACCTTGTGGAGACCCCAGGAAAGACAGAGAAGACTCCATTTACTCTCACTCTCAGAGGTCTACATGATAAGAGTTCGTGGATGCATTTAACAAACCCTGATCTGATCGAGGTTAAAAATCAGTCAGTACTTTGGAACAGAGGAAGTGAAGCTGAATAGCATTAAAAGCTGAGGAAAGTCAGCAAATAAGAGCCTAACATGAGTTTTACCATTGCCCTGTCATGTTGTGAAGATGGGAACGGACCCAAACGCAGGAGAGCAGGCACAGGATGGCAGGTTTTAAAATGACCTGTAATGGCAGGCAGGAAGACAAGACAAGGGGTGTTTCTCAATCTCAAGGAACCTCGCCTTGATCCCACCCTGGTTGCCTAGGAGATACGTCGTCAGGAACCGCCAAGGCGTGTTCCAATCGGTTCCAATGTTCATGTGCTTCCAAGGCATCTGTCCTCCGTTTGTTAGCTGTTTAGCTAATTGAGCAAGGATACATGAGAGGTGCCTTGTTGCCTTCTTTTGGTCAAAAAGTTCCCAAACAGATCTGATCAGGAGTCAGCAGCAGCTACTTCGGGGGCAAATTTCCAGTTTAAATGTAAGTCAACTAATTGTAGCTATTGGGCTTATATGTAAAATGTTTATTTACATCCAAAACAGTTATCTATGGTTGGTTAGTTGCTTAGTAGTTGCAGCTTTGGTGGCTAGCAGGTACTAACTCACTTACATTTAACCAATATATACACAATTAAAAAAGTAAAAGGTTCGATATTAAAACTTAACATTATTATGATGAGAGGAACATCAACAGAGCGCGTAAGGAGGGGGCGGGCTCTGGCCAGCCGCGGTCATGTGGGACAAGTCTGTTCCATTTAACCGTTTTCTTTGACCAAGGAAGGACAGTGTCCTCGTAAGCAAGGCGTCTGGCCTGGCAAGGCAGTGCCAGGCAAGGCAAGGCGAGGTTCCTTGAGATTGAGAAACACCCAAGGATCCGACACAGACAAGCACAAACAGAGTTTAATGCACATAGATAATTAGGGAAACAGGTGGGTGAGATAACGAGGGGCAGGTGAGTTAAATTAACACCAGGGCTGCCAGCTCTCATGCATTGATTCCTTCCATACTGATGGATTTTTTTGCTGAGCAAGTTAGCAGTTAAAAAGTGATTACATAGCTAGCCTGCACGTGTTTTTAGATGTTTTCCTGTGAACATCTGGACCAGGACTCTTTCTCACGTTGCATTTTAAA
Organism: Aphyosemion australe; assembly: GCA_006937985.1. Taxonomy (NCBI): domain Eukaryota; kingdom Metazoa; phylum Chordata; class Actinopteri; order Cyprinodontiformes; family Nothobranchiidae; genus Aphyosemion; species Aphyosemion australe. Next base: position 1,009,686 of record SSNS01000034.1, read on the forward strand.
AATGTTTTTAATATCTGAGGCACTGATAATACAAGCAGGACGGTCAACGTGATCACTTAATACATCTGAAAGTATACAATGTACAGAGGACATATCTGAAGATACATCATTAATATTTATATTATTTACTATTGCAATATTTCTGCAATAAATATTGGTAGAAATGTTGGTAACACTTTACAATAAGGGTCCCTTTATTAATGTTACTTAGTGCATTATTAAGCATTAATAAACAAAGGGTCCCTTTATTAATGTTTCCAATATTGTTAACTATTAAGTGTCCTTAAGGTTAGGACAACGGCCAGGGAGTGTCTGCTAGATAATGCATTACATTACATTAATGTGGTTAAGCAGCTATTAAAACTTTATTTAATAGTTTATTAATGCTTAATAATGCACTAAGTAATGTTAATAAAGGGACCCTTTTTGTAAAGTGTTACTGAATTGTTGATATATGAGTAAATATAAAATATTTGCAATAAGATTCTAACTATTTCTGATTCAGAAAGGATTGGACTTTCCATACTTCAGGACTTTATTTTAGTATAACTTCAGTTTTATGTGGCCTAGTAACCAAATCTAAAAACGGGTGTGTAGTTTATAATTCGCACTTAAAACACTAAGGGGAAACCCAGGGACGCAGAGTCTAGCTGCTACATCATCCAAATCATACCTAAATGGTAAATGGCCTGTATTTGCCCCCAGTGCATTATTTCTACTGAGGAAGGTGCTTATCCAACTAAATAAAAAAACACATTTTATCAAGCGTTTTCACAAAATCAGACATATGGTATGGCATGATAATTAAAGTATAAATATAATTGAAAAAATAAATGAAAATATAAAATCTCAACAGGTAGGCTAGAAAAGTCAATAGTAATACCACGTGATCTGTTTTCAGTGGAAGGCGGGTTTTTGTTTGTAACTGGGTTTCACGTGCGTGGCTGCACAAAAAATGGGCGTAGTTGCTCACGCTGCTTGACTCCAGGTTGACTTCAGTTTACTTGATTTGGAATCGTAGAATGTCCAAGGAAGGTCCCGCTTTGCTCGCCTCTAATTGGCTAAAAGGGCTCTCCTATGATTGGCTATTTAATTTAGCAGCAAACTTCCCGCTAAGTGCAGACTGACCTACTGCCACCAACAGAACAGCTGTTTTGGGGAGTTTTGTGTAAAAAAAAAAAAAAAAAAAAAAAAAGTTTTTTTTAAAAAAAGAGAGAACAACGTAAAATGCGAACTTATAATAAATCTTGTTGCATTTATCACACTGTTGAACTTACTTTATTTCTGTTGGCTCTCAAGCATTGAGGTTGTCTTATTACAGTAAACAACAGAGTACATATAGGCTAAACATATGTGTGCCTTACCTGGGTATGATAAAACTGTCCTATTTTGCCCAGCTGTGTGCGGCAGGTCTTATCTTCTAGAATGATGAAAACTGGTGAAAATTAGATCTAAACCATAATCAACTTTGAATTCAATTTCGATTAAATGACACACATTTAAACAGATGATGAGAGATGTGTCCTAACCTTTAAAGAACCTTAACCTGTGAAAGTGAAGACATAAGATAGTCTAATAAGTAATAATAACCTCAACGTTTGACAACTAACAAAGTCAATCCAACAGTGTAATAAATGCAACAAGATTTATTACAAGTTCACATTTTGACGTTTTTCAGCTTTTTATAAAAGAAACTGATCTGTTATGTTGCAATACAGGATAGAATGGTTTTTATTGCGCTAAGTTCACATTTTCTTCAGCAGCTTCCCGAGGATCTGGCTGCAGGGCTGCAGACACAAAAAACAGCGAAGGAAGACGATTTACTGTTAAATGAAATAGCCAATCGTTGGAGAGCCCTTCCAGCCAATCAGAGGCGAGAAAGGCGGGACCTTCCTTGGACATCCTACGATTCCAAATCACCCACCCGGCGTAAAAACACCGGAAGAAGAAGAGGGACGAGGGTATTTTGTTGTAGAGTTGTTTTATGTTCCGAAATAACGTTCCGATCAGAAGTTATTGAGCCGTAAAAAGTCGAATCTGTGAATATCTCGCCAACTTTACTGAAGTTTGAGGATTAGCAAAACTTGACCGGGATTTGTCTCATCGCTCCTTATCCGAATCCAAATCAATCAAAAATCCCATTTTCTGTGACCATGGCTCTGACTGCGAACGACTCCGATCCACAGCCGCAAAGTAAGTAACTTCTATAACTATATTAGTACATATTTATGAATGGATTAGCTTTTTGTGTCCATACATTGAAGGCCTTTCCGTCATCGTTTGACAGAGTTTTCTGTTTTTGCGACTAAATTCACACTGAAACTCACGCAGATTTTATTTTATTAAATGCTTATATGATGATTAAGCATAATCACTAATCAGAATATGTTTTAATCCGCGGCATTAGCTTGTTTAGGACATGAGGCCTGGTTATAAACTAAAACCAAACACCGTGGTTAAAAAAGAACTAGCTTTTTATAGGGCAATCAACCTTTTAATCACAACCAGATCCATTTAAATCCCGTAAATGATTGCTTTGTAATTGAACTTGACCAAAAAGAGATTTTGTTTTGACATAAAACTTTAATGACTATTGTTAAAATAACCCAGTTCCTCCTTTAGCCATAACAAATAGTGTTATAGTCATTTACCTACATGCTTTATTTATTTAGAAGGGTTAAAACCACTAAATCTGTCAACATTTAGTGAATAAAAGTGTCCAAACATGCATGAAATCATTATTTTAATGTTATGTACTTGAGTTAATCATTTTGTGTGTATGAAGGTGGAACCTGCTCTTAATTCAACTCTAAAACCATATCTTTGTTAAATCACACGAATAAAATAAATTCAGGACAGCTACATTGTAAATATTCATAAACCCTAACCCAGGGCTTTACCAAGTTTGGGTAGGAAATCATGTGTAGCTGTGGTCCACGTGTGTTTCTGATGGGCAGTATTTTCTCTCTTATTTTACATTTGAATGGGATTGTCATTATAAAATAGTAGTCATGCACTTTTGTATAAAAGTTGCATAACACTTTTTAATGAGGGCCCATTCATTAATGTTAGTGCATTATTATGCATTGATAAACAAAAAAATAAAGATAATGCATTACATAATATGGTTAAGCAGTTATTAATACTTTATTTAATAGTTTATTAAAGCTTAATAATGTAACGTTAATAAAGGGACCCTTATTGTAAAGTGTTACCAAAGTGGCAATTTGCTTGTTAAAATTCTAATTGTCTTATTTTTTATTTTAAAGGTTCCTATCAGGAGAGTGGGTATGTTCCTCTTTTTATGACATTCTTAAACATTATTGTGACATTTTCTCTGATGTTAAACGGATGCTCTGAGAGGTTTTTTTTACTATTTTTTCTTTGTTACAGTGTTGATGGTTTCTCTGCTGACTTGGAGCACAACTTTATCATCATTGAAGAAAGTCCATCTAAGATTGATGCGTCTGAAAAGAGGAGTTCTGTGAAACCCATCATAAGTTTTGACGACCCAGTCAAGGCCTGTGAGTTTGAGCAGAAAGAGGAAGAGACTTGTTTAGATGTTAAAGCCAACTCGGCACCAACTCTCCGTCCTTCTGAGGAAGAGGAGGAGCTTTTACCTAAACCAGTCGCAGAGGCAGAGCAGGCAGAAGACGCTGACAGCACCCTATTCCATCAGATGGGGAGTGGTGCAGATCAAACAGACGGTCCAAACAACAGACAAAAAAAGAACAAAGCGAAAAATAGAAGATTTGAACATCCCAGTAAGATTTTTAAAAAAGTGTTACTTTTTTTGTTTTATAAATAGAAAATGGGAAAAAAACAAAACATTTTTATGTCATTTACAGAAATCGTCTGTGGCTTGGTGGTATTGGTGGTATTTGCAATAGTTGTGGTAGTTGTGGCTGTCACTATACCAAAAGGTAATAATATTAGTTTTAAGTTTTATTGTTTCAAATATGCCATGCACACATTTTCCTCTTGTGTAAACATCATCAAGCTTTCTTGTTAGATTATATTAGCAAGAAAATAATATTATGTAAACAGTATCTTATTAATCTTGACTGTCTTTTATTTTTAATCATCCAGGAACGTCTGGCCCTGAGACCAAGCCTCCTGAGACCAAGCCTCCTGGTTGCGGTGTGTATTGAGCAAACACAGAAACCCCCCTTGCACAAATGTGTGGGTCAGATCACTGTTAACTTAAAAGAATTGAGCACTAGGAGGCCTGAAGTCTAAAATATTTTAGAAACATTTATAGGGAGATTTTAATCTGTACATTTAAAACCATATAATAATGAATATAAATTGAATATATCAGAATAAAGTTTTTTTTTGCCTTTTCTAAAAATTTAAAGCAAGTTTAGTTCAGTTTAATTTATCATCTATCACCTAATCTGGTTCAATACTGTTCAGAGAATGAAAATATTAAGATAGTAATTTTTAAAATCACATTTGCATAAAAATCTCATTTTTATCTAACCTGTTCTTATTTATTACTCATGTATGTAAATCTGTTTCCTGCAGGTAACTGCTTCAGGTGTGCTGACAGAGTCAAGTGCCCCAATCTGACTGCAATCTACAAGCTTCCAGAGGACGACTCTCCCATTTTCCAGAAAAAGCCGAATGAGACGTTCCCCGTGTGCGACCGTATGACTCCAGCAGCTAACAACGGCTGCTCTGTGTGCTGGAAACAGAAGGACCTCCTCTTTTGCTGCTCTAAGGACATTACTGAGTTTGAGGCAGAGGACAGCCACGGAGGAACGATCAAGAACATCTCTAGCTGTACGTACCGCTTTAATACTATTGTTAGAAGATTTTGGTGATAACTTGATAGAAGATCAGATTTTACAAGTAATTTTAAGCATGATTTTTAGCATTTAATTGACAGATGTGTATACCAAAAACATTTTTAATAATAATAATAATACTGTAATAATAAATTTTATTTGAAGCGCCTTTCTAATAACTCAAGGTACAGTAAGGTGAGATAAAACATTAAAAACAAAGACAGCAGAAGAAAATAATTACAGTGAATGACTACTAATATAAAACCAAGATAAAACACGTAAAATACAGTAACAGGGAATCGGCCATCTTGAACAGGTGAGTTTTGAGTTTAGCCTTGAAATGATGAAGGGTGGTATTCCTGATGAGTTCCAAAGGGATGGTGCACATCTGCTGAATGCTCGCCCTCTCATGGTGACAAGATGAGCAGGGGGATTGTGCAGGATCTGAGCACGCAGGAGGATGTAGATAAAAGCTGCGAGAGATATGAGGGGTCAAGGTCATGCATGGCCTTATACAGTAAGTGAGAAGTAAAATTTTGTAGTCAACCCTGAATTTGATTGGTAGCCATTAAAGCTGCTGGATAACGGGTGATGTGGTCAGAGGAGTGTGTTCATGTTTACACGAGCAGCAAAGTTTTGGACCAGTTGTGGCAGACCAAAGAGGAGTGAGTTACAATAGGTGAGAAGTGACCAAAGTGTTTACTAATATAGCAGGGTGATTAGACAAAGATGGACGTAAGTGGTTAATATTTTGTAAGTGGTAGTAAGCTGATCGAGTGACAGAGCTGACATGAGAGTGGTAGGACAGAGTGCTGTCCAGAATTATTCCAAGGTTCTTAAAGATGAAATCCAGATTATTTTTTTATCTGACGGCACCATCTAGTGGCTGACAAATGTATCGCATTAAGCCGTGGTTTCCACTGCCATATTTACGGCCAAAAAAAACCACTTCTTGTTCATGAATGCACTCCTCTAGCCAACAAACAGATTGTTTTACAATTATTATGCTCATGTTCGGTTGTGTTTTCATACATATATATTTTAAAGACTTACTTGTCCATGGGAAAGGTCGCCAACTCTGCATCAGCCGAGGTACGTTCCTAAATGCTTGAGCATGCTCTGTGATTGACATCTGTACGTAAGCGGCTATTGGTCAATGCTGACCAGCGCTCAGTTCATATTGCATGGAGCTCTACGGAATATAGGGTGGGGTTAGCAAAATAAAACAACACATATTCCCTACATTAAATCACAGTACATGATAAGACAATTACTTTTACAGATTTCTAAAAAATCATACATAATTCATGAAAGAGAAAAACTCCAGATTGCAGCTTTAATCTGATCTGAGCAGGTGACAGTTGTGTTTTCTATTGCTAATGAGAACTTGGCAGCTTTTCCTAGTGCTGATTTTGTGCCCATGAGCAGCACTTCAGTTTTGTCAGAGTTCAGCTTCAGGAAGTTTTAAGAGAAGCAGGAATTAAAGGTTGACTATGGAACACGGACACAATAGCGACATCTAGTGTTCAGAGGTGGTATTGCAACAAGAGAACAAATTTTCTAGCCGTCAGGGTGTTGGTTCACTGCTGACACGTCCAGTTTATTTTATAAAGTTTATTATGAAGTTTTATTAAGTGTATTTACAACAGTATTTACCGTTAGAACATCTTCTAGGCTCAGAATCAGCTGCTTGACTTGTCAAGTCCGCCATACACAGTCTCAGCCTCGCCTTGCAGAGAACTTTTTAGCGCAACAGTGCCTTCTAGTGGCTGGTAGATGTAAACATAAGCCCAGTGTTGTGCCCGTCAGAATACTTTTTTTAAAAATGGCTTTTAAAGGAAAAACTGTACATTCATTCTGCACACCTCTAAACACCCCGTGGAGCTATTATTTTTTAAAAATATAACTTTTTATTAAAATGTTCCATATTCCACTTTTAATCTCTGCAATAAAACATTTATGTATAGTTATATTACATTGATGGTTTTATACATGTATTCTTTGCAACAAAAACAAACATTTCTATTCTAATAAGACTTTGCTCATTAAAGGGACTATGTGGACTTTGAAATTTTTATGCTCGCGATTGCCCCCTCAGGCCAAACGTGTAACTGCAGCTTCAATAGTAAGCTCGTGCACGAGGCATGCATGCTGTAAGTGCACACTCCTGAATGAAAACAACAGCTGAGTCAGTCCTGCTGCTGATGGCTCTTCTAAATTGTCTTTCAAATCTGCCTCCACACAATCAGCAATGTCCAATACAGAATATAATATAATAGAAGAATAGAATAGCCTTTATTGATTTTGTACAGGGTACAGTGTAATTGGAGTGCCACTCCCTTTGGTGCAAAACGTAAAAGAATACAAAAAATAATGCAGGAATAATATAAATATAAAATCAACAATAATATGTGCAAATATACACACAGAGTAGCAGCATTAGTTGGGTTCTGTGCAGGTCACTATTGTAAGCAGAATTTTAGCATATTGAGTGAAACTCAAATAGCACATATAATTGTTAGCCTATATAATAATTATAATTGTTATATAATAATTATAATTGTTATAATTGTCAGCTTCATCCAGGCCAATGCAAGAAAGTTGGTCAACCTTATCCTGTGATGCACAACTATTGCACAAGACAAATAAATGTTATATAATCAGTGAATAGAAAGTGACAGTGGGGATGTTACTACGGTATTAAAAAAACAATAATAAAACATACCTTATTGATATTGGAGATACATCATTTGAATCATACGGGTCTAAAGCTCCTTCCTTCTCTTTCCAGCTCTAATCTGGAAGTAAAAACAGCAGCAAAACATGATTATATATATACTGACATATAGCCATTGCATTTCTATGAGAATAATTTGTTACTTACACACTGTTTCTTCATCTAAAGAGTTCTTTCAGCTCCATCGATTTGATGCTACAAAAACAAACAGAATACATCAATTACAAAAACATAGGTTATGAATCAAATGATAAAAGCTCTGCATGTTTCTGCATTTACCAAGACTTCTCATAAATGATAACCAGGACTGCTGTATAATTTATTTTCCACATCCTGACACAATTATCCTATCTTCTGTCTCATGAACAGAAGCTGGGATGTTTATGCCCACAAAGTTTTTCTTTTTTGTTCTAACAACACACTCCTCTGGTTATGACTTTTTCTTTCTTTGTGCTTGCTCCTGATCTATTGTGCCTCTCCACCTCCATGGATCCACCTGTCTGTCGGCACATCTGACGCTGGTCAGATGCTGCGTGTTGTCAGTCATTGAGGGAACGTGCACGGTGTCGGATAACTCGTCGTTTTTCTCTCTCTCCTTTTGCCTGGGCTGACGGGAGCTGAACGCGCGGCGCACATTCTCTCCAAATGCGCCTTTTGGAGAGAATGCATCCTAATGCGCAAATTGTGGCCCCTCTTGTAGCGTGTGTTCTGCCTATCGAGAGGGGCGGTTCAGCGGCGCTGGGGGGGGGGGGGGGGGGGGGGGGGGGGGGGGGGGGGGGGGGGTTTACTTGGAGACGGACATATTTTTGCAGAAATCTCGGAGATTTCCACTAATAAATGAGCGGTAATATTACCAGTACTCATCCTACCCTGGAAAAAAGTCCCAGTGCACTGAGAAGTAAAATTAAGGATAAGACTAATATTAATATCCTGACCAGCACTGACTCTGACGGAAACACGCTAAACAAGCAGCCTAAAATGTTCCTACTATGACATACGTAAGCCCCCGGTTTGCTTTGAAAGCACCCACAACCCTTACCCCACGCGTATTTAGTAATAATTTCGTACCTGTCCAGCAACAATGATGTCAACTGCGGGTCTTTAGTCTCAGCATTTTCCACTTTTCAAATGCAGGTGTCGGACCGATGTTTATTTTCGTTCTTTGCCTTCGGCGACCAGACTCGAGTTTTGCCCTTTTTGTCGCGCTGGAATACACTCTTGGGTTCTTTGTCTTGTTTGGGGTCTGGGCTGGAGTTTCGCTGGTGCTTGAAGCAGCTCTCTTCTTGTTCTTGGCTGAATCAGCTACCAAAACCACCTCTCGCTCTACCGCTAAGCTACAGCTAGCAAACAAATGCTGCGGGCGCGTGAGCGTGCATGACGTCATCACGCATTACGCTGCCTCTGGAGGACACTGGGGAAGCCTGCTTGCTCGACCCGAGCAAGATCTTTTCTATGAGTTTACAGGCCTACAGAGGCAATCACAGTAAAAATGCCAGGGCTCATTCTACAGGACCAGGGCATTGCAGGAGAATGTATGAGGAAGAATTTTTAAATTTCTAAACTTGTATTAGCTGTTAAACTTCCACATAGTCTCTTTAACTTGCAAGACCAGGTGGGTGTTTAGACAAAGTTCCTGATGTGATTCAGATTCTCCCTCTTCTCTCCAGGCACCTGGGAGTCTGAGCCTGTCAGAAGCGGAGCCACGAACTATGCCAGTGAGTTCATTTAGCGAGTTAACCTGGGTTCATCTGAAGAGACACAATAGAGAATAGAGAGCTAACAGTTAAAGGGGACCTAGAATGTAAACCAACATTTTCCTTGTTGTTGTTGAATAAGACAGCTTGGGTGGTCAACAGTAGCATGCTAAAAAGTCAAAGCCGTGTTTGACCTACTTTTTATGTAAATTAGAAAGTTGAAAAAGGTGAGAGAAAAACTTCTGTTCTGAGAAAATCTTCCTTAACACGTCATAAGGGGGAGCCCCTCCTCCTCAAACCTGCATGTCTCTAGTGTCTGAGGCCTTCTGGGGAAACCAACCAATCAGCAAGCAGCTCATTATCATATTCATTTCCTGGCTGAGTGGGAGGGGCAAACAGCTCTTTTCACAACAAGGCTGGTTTAGGGGGGTTAGAATGGCCTGTATCAGGGCTCCTGGGACAGATGAAAGAGAGAAGAACATTTCTGCTGCTTTTTAGAGGCTCAAAGCTGTTTTAGATTGTTGATTAACTGCATTCTGGGTCACCTTTAATAGTAAACCTGTTTATGTATAATGTAATGTTGAATTTTTGCAGATACTGCATCTAAACTGTTTTGAATAAATAATTTTAATTTGGAGGAAAAAAATTTATTGATTTAAATGATTTGGATTTATATATTGAAAAGTGATGTGCTTTATTTTCTGATGTTTTCTCTCCAGAGCTGGACTACTGCGCACCAGGTGTCGGTATGCAAAGAAATTCTGTTTCTCATGAATGTTTGATTGGTAGCATCTATTTTGGTTGTGACAGTAATTCTTTATTAAAATTTCAGCTTTCTTCGTCCTGGTTGGAGCCCAGTTTATCCCCTTTGTAAGTGTGGCTTAACTTGAAGACACAAGATAGATCTCGTATCTTTATCATATATACCCTTTATAGCCCACGCGAACAGATTTCATCCTCTGTGCATGCTTTGAGTCTTGGTTTAGTGAAAATAATAAATAATCAGTCAGGATTAGAAGTTTAAAGTTCCTTGTCTTGCATTTAAAGTGTTAAATGAATGCATTTGTTTCTTAACAGATTTGAAGATGGACAACAGCAAACATGGTGAGATGTTTATCACTAATTTTCATTTCTATTATTTAAATCAGCATGCACATAACTATGAGTTTTGTTTTTATTTTTGAACACGACTGTTTTGTCAGTTTTAACAAACTCCATCAGAGAAGAATAGTTTTTTTTTCATCCATCCATCCATTGTCCTCCGCTTATCTGGGGTCGGTCGTGGGGGCAGCAGCCTAAGCAGAGGCCAGACTTCCCTCTCCCCAGCCACTTGGGCCAGCTCCTCCAGGGGAATCCCAAGGTGTTCCCTGCACCAAGAAAAATAATCCCTCTAGCGTCCTGGGTCTTCCTTGGGTTTCCTCGCGGTTGGACGTGTCCAGGAGGCATCCTAATCAGATGCCCGAGCCACCTCAACTGACTCCTCTAAATGTGGAGGAGCAGCAGGTCTACTCTGAGCCCCTCCTGGATGACCGAGCTCCTCACCCTATCTCTAAGGGAGAGCCCAGACACCCTGCGGAGAAAACTCATTTCAGTCGCTTGTATCCATGATCGCATTCTTTTGGTCACTACCCAAAGCTCATGACCATAGGTGAGGGTAGGAACGTAGATCGACCGGTAAATCGAGAGCTTCGCCTTTCAGCTCAGCTCTCTCTTCACCATGACAGACCGGTACAACGCCCGCATCACTGCAGACGCAGCACCAATCTGTCTGTCGATCTCACGCTCCACCCTTCCCTCACTCGTGAACAAGACCCCAAGATACTTAAACTCCTCCACTTGGGGCAGGACCTCGTCCCTGACCTGGAGAAGTCATTCTACCCTTTCCTGACTCAAGATCATGGTTTCAGATTTAGAGGAGCTGATTCTCATCCCAGCTGCTTCACACTCGGCTGTGAACCGCTCCAGCAAAAGCCGGAGATCACGTTCTGATGAGGCCAACAGGACCACATCATCTGCAAAAAGCAGAGACCTGATCCTTAGGCCACCAAAACGGATTTGAGTCACAAATAGATGAATCAGTTACAGCTACGGTGTCTATTAAGTCCCACTAATGTACGTTGTAAGAAACAAAAAGGGTCACGGACATGTTTGCGTGTTTTACAGAAAATAGAATACTCTTTATTATTTCTGCACACTACACTTTTCAGATTTGTATTTGCTTAAGATTTTGAAAACCATGTAGTAGTTTCATTCCACTTCACAATTATGTGCTACTTTGTGTTGCCTTATCAGAAAATCTCAATAAAAACATTTGAGTTTGTGGTTGTAAGATGTCAAAATGTGTAAAAGTCCAAGGGGGTATGAAGACTTTAGCAAGCCACTGTAAATGTTAAAAAACTAATAACATAATTAACAAAATGTATTTATTTATTTTATATGTTTCTTCTTGTTCAGGGGTCCAGGAAGCTGGTGTCACCACGCTAACACACCCTGGACGGGTTCCATCGCAGCTCCACCTGCAGAAACAGACGAAAGGCTTTGGCTGAGAGATAGTTTAGAGTAGCTGATTATTTTAACATGCTTTTGCTTTAGAAAGAATTAAATGTATAATTAGTCAAATGTAATGATTCATGACCCCCATGTATCGTCCTTTTCTGAGACAGAGGACTCCAAAAAGCTTTACACAACAGTCATTCATCCATTCACACGTTGATGTTGATGAGCTACATTGCAGGCAAGGAGGGTGAAGTGTCTTGTTAAAGGACACAACCATAGATATCATATATATTGCTAGATGCCTTAACTGGGAGTCGACAGTGTCCCTACACGGCGGCCATCTTACTTCGGACAGCTTAAGTTCCGTTCTCAATGGTAGCAGATGGAAGGTGAGTGAACAACTTAAACAAAAACACTCTTAACTCAAAATATTAATGGATTTACAAGCGGGTTGCATTATTACAAACCTTAACACATAGGCTTGATAGGACATACTTGCACATTTTTAAATTAACAGGCCAAATCCATCATATTTTACAGCCACATCTCTGGTGTTTATAACAAACCAAACCGTTTGAAAATTGGCTGAAAATTGAGCAAGTTAGAGTTATTTAAATAGTACATGCACCATTGACAACAATGTTATGAAAGGGGGCAGCTGTCCGGAGTAAGATGGCCGCTGCTGAGGGACGTTCGTTCAATTGACGATGACTCCAAAGACGGAGTCTGGGTTCAAACCAGCAACCCACTGATTACAAGGCTAACTCCTAACCCCTGAGCCACCATCACTCATTAAACCAATGTCTCATGAATCAAATGTATAATGAAATTCAAATAAAAATTGAAAATGGAATACTGTCTGGGTTCCCTAAACTGAGCATGATTCCACTTATCTTTTTAACAGCATCTTTCTGAAGGTTTGTAGATTAAAAACTGAAAACAGAATCACTCAAACATAATCTGAGGGAAGGTTTCTGCCTTCAGTCCTCACTAGTCCAGCATTTTAACACAGTCCTGGTTCTTCAACACAAAAAACAGCTGAGAATGATGTTGGTTGGAATCTGATATAGGCAGATGGAGAGCACCATAGCTCATACGGTCATTCATAAAAATCAGCAAGATGCTGCAGGAGGTAGAAACATCAACCAGAACTCCTCATTTATTTCTGTATTTTTATTTTAGGTCCTAATTCACACAAGTTTCAATGTTTAAAAGCCTGATGTTCTTAAGATACTCTATCTTTTTCACAAGTTCAGCTGCAGAGGATTGTTTACTTGTTAGTTGTTTTTTTACCTATATCATTGGTGCTTAAGAACACAAGATTATCTACTGCCCAAAGAACAGCGACACTCCAAATGTAATTCAGATAATGACCAAAAAAGTAAATAAAAATCAAATGAACACATCTCAAGGTGCATCAAAGAATATTTAGTGGTGACAAGTTTTAGTCATTTACTAAATTAAATTAACTCAAAATTTAAAGTAAAATAATAATAATAATAATTAAAGCTGCAAGCAGCGTCGTTCGGCCCTCGCAGCTCAGCGCCGCTCCGGCCTCCAGTGGCAGCCCGGGGGGACCTGAGCACCGCCACGGCACAGAAACGTCAACCCCCGCGACCCCGGAAACCGCGAGCCGTCACTTCATCCGCACCTCACCCCAACTCAGCATGTCCTCCAAGCCCGCCCAAAAATGATGCGTCTCACCAGTAGAGGATGCTCTTAA
>SSNS01000034.1:1036596-1048124 GCA_006937985.1 Aphyosemion australe
ATATGGGTGTGTGTGAGAGTGAGGATAGGGGGTGTGTGTGTGTGTGTGTGTGTGTGTGTGTGTGTGTGTGTGTGTGTGTGTGTGTGTGTGTGTGTGTGTGTGTGGGTGTGGGGTGTGCCTGTGCCTGCTCTGTCTTCTCAACCCCCAGTGAGCCGTAGCGGATGGCTGCTCATACTGAGCCAGGATCCTCTGGAGGTTTCTTCCTGTTAAAAGGGAGTTTTCCTTCCCACTGTCGCTAAATGCTTGCTTAGTATGAGGATTGTACCAACACAATGACACTAGTCAGTGTCTTGATGCAATCTGCTGGGTCCCTTATATAGGAAACTTTTTTACTGATTGGCTTATGAACTGAACTGTATTGAAATGTTTACTTTGTGAAGTGCCTTGAGACGACTCTTGTCGTGATTTGGCGCTATATAAATAAACTGAATTGAATTGAATTGAATATTAATGAGTTAGCTTGACCAATGGTGACAAATTTACTGACCTGCCATGATTATTATTTAAATTTTTTCTGTATTTTAAGCAGCAAAAGGGGTGGAGGGTCACATAGACTTGCATAATAATGAGCCAGAGTAACCAATGGTGACAAATTTACAGTCCTATCATGAATGTTATTTAAATTAACTGGCACAAATCCAACCAATCGCAGCTTTATTTGTAAAGGCGCGACATGTATGTTGTGCAATTCAAATGCTAATTGTAGCCATTGTATGTGAATTGCCCGGCCCTAATCCCCCCCCCCCCCCCCCCCCCCCCCCCCCAAGGTTCGTTTCCTGCAGTTTCTGGCACAGAGAAACGTGAACGCCACAGCCTGTAAACAGCTGTTATTTGCTGGGAACTGACTAGATTCGCGGGTGTCCACAGGCCCGGAAATCTGGTTTTTCGTGCAGTGTTAACATTTTCCTGAATTAGACCGGACGACGCCCCTAATACCGGACTCGTCACGGACAGGGTGGCTGCTTCAGACTGGTGAGGTCGCGTTCCGGACAGGGAGGAGGAGGAGGAGGGGAGCGGGGGACGCTGGTGTGCACCTTGGTGTGCACCTAGATTACATATATCACGTGACCGGGAAGGCAAAGTTTTTCAACACGTCTGACCAGAAAACTTCGCCACTTGGTCGTGAATGTTTCCATATACGCCAGGTAGCTCGCTCCTGTAGCATGCGGCGAACCATGGCAGCTCGCTTCCTACTGTACCGTCTCCTGGATGCGTGACGGAGCGCATCACACCGCTTCCGTTATCTCTTTTCCCTGCTGTGTGAAGGCAGCCGAAAGGACAAGTTCCGGTGCAAAAGTGGTGTGTCTGAAAACAGTTCTGTTAAAGACCGGACTGAATTGTCATATTCCAGAATGTCAATCTGAAAAGGGCTTGGGCAGCAGAGTCTAACAGCAGAGCATTAGCACAGAGCATCCTCCACTAACCAACTATCATCCACGCTCCAACTAATTACAGGATGAAGTTTCTACAACCACACAGTAGGTTTCTCTGTTTCTTTTATGTGCTTTAATGGCTCTGAATTCTACTTCAAACATGTGCTTTATTAAATTACACGTTGACTCAGTTACTCTGAAACAATGTCTTGCCAGTGACAAAATACCAGATACAGATGGGTAACTCCTAGTTTAAATATTTGACATATTTCACATACACACGCTATTGTAGCGCTGTATCGGCTAGCTGTTTATTATACTACTTATTTTTCATTGATTTGTTGTTTAGAATCCTTGTGTATGAATGTAGAAGGCTGGTATACTCTGGATATTGTTGTTTTATAAAAAGAAAATAGTTTGCTTTTACATAAAATACTTGTTTACCCAAAACAGCAATAACAGAGACGGAAGTGAAAGGGTGCAGGAAACTTGAGTCATGCAATCTATAAAATGTAGGCATGCAAAAACAGTGACATCAGAAAAAGTGACTTCAATAAGGCGAGGAAACAACAAACTAATTTCTAAATGTTTTAATCTAAACATGTCAATATTTTATTAAATATAAATATATTTAAAAACTATAAACCATTTTTTTGCTCAGTTAATTTGGTGCAATATTTTAATTAGAATATTTACCAGATTTGAATTGTATTAAAAAACGAATTTTAAGTTATATATTAATTGCTCTAGATCAAGCTAAAATTTACTCACTGAATTACATTAAGTTTTGTCATTTTATTGCAATACCCAGATTAAAGCATATAGAATGGACAAGTTAATCCATTTTCTGCAGTCTGATTAAACACTGTTACTGTGTTTTCACTAATCAATCTACAATAAATAAAAATTAAAACCAAGCACAAGTATTACTGAAGTCTAGTTACCATCATAATTTGAAATCAAAATTATAATTTGGCTCTTTTACTGTAATATTCTGGTATTTTCATTAAAAATTAGATGTAATTTTTCCTGTCTGGTCTTCCCTTTTTTACAGTGTACCTTGGGTGTTTGGTGGCATTTTGGCTCCTTGTTTCCAGGTCAATGGCTAATACTGGTTTGTGTTTCTATTTATTACTTTTTTTATTAAAGCAAAACATACTTTTGTACTTTGCACTGAACAGTAATGTAAATTCATTTTAGAATAGAACTTTCATTTTAATTTTGATATTTTTCTACTGAACTTGCGATTTTTAAGCTACTTGTTTATGTTTCTCTTAGCTTGGACCCAGATGAACTGTTTTACCTGCATGGACCCAGATAAATGCCCAAAGCTATTGTTCATATGGCATGATGATACACTTCTTTTTAAGAGAAGTGCTCAAAAACCTTTGCCAGAGTGCTCAAATATCCTTCCATCTATAAAGAACTGCTCAGTGTGTCGCGCCGAATCCAGCATCTTCATCTACTGCTCAGATAACATCACCACATTTGATGCAGAGATCGATGGATCAAAAATTAAAAACATCACTAGAGGATGTAAGTAGGTCATGAATGTAATAACAAATGATAACATTTGAAAATGAAGAGGGGAAATAAATTTTTTTTTACTTTTCATTCATTCATATATTTAGGTGGTCAACAGAAGAAGAAGACTGGACCAACTGCTGGTGCAGGAGGAACGTATACTCAGTCATTAGGGAAAGCTGCAATCCTGATACTGATTACAGCTCTTGGAAGGATTCTGAGTCTGCAATAATTCATGGCGGTTTTAAAGACAATCACCCCCTCTACATTTCTGTTTTTGGAAAATAGAATATGACAGAATTTTGCTGTAAATCATTAACCAGTGCACCATTTCTCTGTTCTAAAATTTGCCTACATCACAGCTGAGCTTCAGACGGCAGGTTTTGGAGTCTTATTTCCTGATTTTTGGACATCTCGCCTCTGATTGGATAACAGCAACGTGACTCTACCACTGACTTGTAACGTGGATGTTTTATCTAAACAAATAACACAAGCCTGGAAGAGCTTCTGTTGTATCCACGTTATTCTCACGGCCCGTGATGCTTGCGCGAAAGATGCAAGCAACTTCCGGTCGGCGTTTGTTTACATTGAGACAATGCATTCCTTTCGTGCAAATCCTCTTTTTCTGGGCTTTTAGAGACTGAAAACATGCATGAACACCAGCTGTCACAGCTCAAACGGGACACCGTTACACTCCGTCTGCCTACTGAAGCAGAGAGGTGGGGGTGAACTTAAAGCCTGGCCAAAGCTAACGTACAGTAGCATGTTAGCTACTTTCTGAACTCAGTCACGTCTGACAGCGAGGCAATAAACAATCTTAAAAGCTCTGAGGCTTATCAGTACCTGCATTGTAATAATGCTGGTTGTGTTTTGTTGAAAGAGGTGGGACACAATCTTATTTACGTAGAGCCGAGTCAGAGCCTTAAATCCCTCATCACCAAGCCTGGGTTTTAGTTTCTACATCAGGTGAAATACAAACAGCAGGATGGCACTTTTAGGTTAATAACAGCATATCTAAACGCACGTTAAATTATAACTATTAAGAAAATTGTACACATGAAATAATTCCTGTTGTTGTGAGACTGCTGTCAGATCTCTTTACTACTCGGCGTCTCTACTCCGGAGGTTTGTCATATCCAACTACAAAGTAGGATGCGGGTGTTCCTCTCTGGGGGTTTTCACAATAAAATGAAAGGAACGCACAAATAAAGTTTGTGGTGGTTTCAAGTTAAGATTTTTCAGCCACATCCTTCTGGGTTCCTCATCTCTGGAGAGGCGGCGAGAACCGTACCGACGCTCGCAGCTGCACGCTCTCTCACTCTGGAGGTGCATGTTCTAAACATCGCTCTTGTAGCTACAGATTTAATTTTCTCTGGTTGTTAAATATAGCTTTTAAAGAAAAAACTGTACATTCATTCTGCTCACCTCTAAACGCCCTGTGGAGGTATTATAGCTTTTTATAAAAATGTTCCATATTCAAACTTTAAAACAACAGCCTTCCCAGTCGTGAGTCAAGATCGGTGAGTCCATGAACACTAATTCACAGTGTGACATAGATCTGTCAGGCTTTTCGAATCTTAGATTTTCACTGTCTTTTCAGAAGCTAATGCAGGAGTTAGGTGTAGGAGACTATTTTTAAGCCTGCATTAAAAACTCAGAGTGACCGATTATAATCAGAAAAAAAAAACATTAAAAGATGGTTTTTCAGTCAACCACACCTTTATATTGTATGATGATTTTCCTGCTAACATCACTTGTTACTTGTTACTCTGACCAAATAGTCAAATCACACCCACGTCACCCCGCTTCTCTTCCAGCTTCACTGGCTGCCGGTTAAATTCAGGGTTCATTTCAAGATCCTGGTTCTGGTTTTACATTGCCATACATTGGTGATCTTCTCAGTCCCTATACACCCCAGCAGGTCCTTGAGGTCCAGAGATCAAAACCTACTGGTTGTGCAGCGCACCAGGCAAAGGTGACGGATCATTTGCTGCTGTGGCCCCCAGACTCTGGAACTCTCTCCCCTTGAGCCTGAGATCAGTGGACTCAGTGGTCTCCTTTAAAAAGCAGCTGAAGACTCACCTGTTCAGGCTGGCTTTTGTGTGACCTGTTGATTCTTCTTCACTACCTTTTCTTCATGCTGGTGTTTCTACCAATTCTGTCTTTCTCTGTAGCCCTTGATTACCTTTTTTCTTCACATTATTGAATCTAAATTTTTCCTTTTTCCCCTATTTTTTTTTATCATTTTTTATTTTTGTTCTTGTGAAGCACCTCATGATTTTTATCTTGAGAGGCGCTATATATATAAAAACACGTTTCTTCTTCTAATGCTGTGGTGTTTACTTGAATAACTTTTGTGCTACTTTTATACTTGAAGTGGTTTTGAAACAAGTCCTTTTTTTACTTTTACTGGAGAAAAAAAAAATTGAATAACTCAGCCACACAGAAGTCTTTTAAAACCCTATTATATAAACTTCTGAGTAAATTAATGTAAATAATTTTAACACACCTGCCAGAACCTCACCAGTTTCAACTGGACAAATGGACTGACAAACAGCACTGTCCCACGGTTGTTGCAAATAATAAAAAAAAAGAAAAAGTATGTAAATGAGGGGTAAACCTTAGTTTTTCCAACCTGTGCAATTACCCCAATTGCTATATGTTTGTTTACAAAATAATTGGCAATAAGAAAAATTAAATAGTTATCTTTAAAACTATTTTTCATGAAGCACGAGGACATTACATGAAGATGTGGGTCATTTCCACCAGGTTAACCATTAACAAACACTGCTTTGAAACGCTTATCAGTGTCTGGACCATACCAACTAGCGGGTTAAATAAATACACCTCAACTGGTTTACATTTTAAATTTTCTACTTTATAATTACGTAAACAGAAAATAAAACATTTTTATTCTTTAAATAATCCAACTAAAACCAGTTACCAGTGCTAAAACATACTCATCTGTAACTGAAAAGGTTAAGGTATTTAATCACACCCCCATGTTTCGCAACTAGTGCCTAGAAGCGGTTACCTGTTGTGATGCGTTCAGGTACTCCCTCTTCGCCTTCGATTCACAACGAGACAAAATGGAGTTGGGGCTACCTGGCTGAGGAAAAACACAACTTTACTTGATATTATGCTTTTCTTTTGTCTTTAAAGTTTAGTAAACAACTTTTACTTGATAAATAGTTGAGAATTTAGCCGACCGAGAAGCCGAGGAAATGGAATTAAAAGTGTTTTGGACGATAATCGTTGGTGTTTTAATGGCGACAGGTAAGTTGTTTTTCCTCTAGACAGGGTGGGCCCTTCCGGGACTGCTCTGGTTCTTTGTGTCTGTTAAAACTACCTTTGCCCGGACTAAAACTGACGTGTTTGGTTTGTTTTCTTGTTGATACTGAAAATATAAATAGTGTTACAGGCAGCAGAAGGTGGAATAAACAGAAAAAATGTCAAAGCTGCAAAAGGCGTGGGTGGGGGTGGGGTGTTCAAATTAAATACAAACAAAAAAAACTATCCCTTTTTTCATTAGTCCTCTTTTATTTACTACTTTGCACAAATGACCGTTTTTGAGAAGAAAACCTTGTAATTAATGTGCTACTTGAACACATTATCCTACTTTTATCATTTATTATGTTGATACTATGTCAAAATCTAGCTATAGTACATAAATCTGGACATTTTTATACTTTTTTGTACATTTTAATACATTTTTTACATACAAGTTTTGTTTGATTGCTATGAATAGAGCTATTTTGTGTCTTCATCTTTATTCCTTTTGCTATAAGAGCTGTGTAACACATTTTTCATTCGTGGGCTAATAAAGTTTTATTCTATTCTATAGGAAAGTCAAATACTAAAATGAGAATTTTAAATTTACACTAGCTAAGTATTACATTTATACTTGCTATTGAGTCATTTAAGTTGCCAAATCATCTTAAAAAGACAGCAGGTTGTTGTGTGGTAAACATTTGTTGTGGAGGATGAAATCTACATTTTTTAAATTCCTGTACAGTGTCTAAAAATCATAGAAAACAAACCTTTCTGATGCATCCAAACTATGATATAGTATAGTACAGTCAGTGTCTTGTGTTTTTCTAGTTCATGCATTGTTAAATGCATGGCTGTAGAGGTCAGCTTAAAAGAATTTAGCAACCAGGAAATGACTCACCTCGTCTGCTCTCGGTGATACTAAGTGTGAAGAACTTTTGCAATGTTTTAAGGTGTGGTTCATAATAAACAAACCGTTTTGAAATAGATTTGCAAAATCTTGTTTATTATTTTCCAGTAATCATTTTTCAACCACCTGTTGGCCTAACCAGTCTATGTTCTGATATTTTCTAGAGACCACCCTGGCAGTGTCGGTACAGTGTCCTACGAAGAAATATGTCGTCATCCTCTTCCAGCCTGTCACCATCAACTGTAACTACCAGACAACTGCTACTCAGCCTCCTGTTATCACATGGAAGTACAAATCATACTGCCAGGACCCGATCCAGGCTGCACTCAATCCCAGCAGTGCAACGAATGTCATAGCTCAAAATAACCCCAACTATAACCCCAACATCGAGTGTTCAGACAGCCAAAGGACGGTCCGCATCATAGCGTCCAAGCAGGCTGAT
The DNA here is from genome assembly GCA_006937985.1 of Aphyosemion australe. Taxonomy (NCBI): domain Eukaryota; kingdom Metazoa; phylum Chordata; class Actinopteri; order Cyprinodontiformes; family Nothobranchiidae; genus Aphyosemion; species Aphyosemion australe. The sequence goes on from SSNS01000034.1 coordinate 1,044,116, forward strand.
GCCGTTACTCTGGGTAAAGATTACCAGGGTCGCAAGATCAGTGTTACAGATGGTGAGTTAGCACTCCAAATTCCTTCACACACATTTAATAAAGACTCCTTTTCTCCTCAATTAGGCCTGTGCCTAATTATATGATTTTTTTATGTTCCGCTAGCCTAGACAACATCTGGAACGGTCGCAGTGGGAAAGTGTTTCAGCAGCGACCGATTTTACTGCGACACACTATCACCACAGCATGGCAGTTTCTCAATACCCAAGGATGCTAGTATGTTCTTGTGTACTTGACAAGTATTATCTTGTCTAGTACACCAGAAAGTCAGTTCTACTGAGTATTGGGGGACAAGTATGGCATTTGGAACAGAACTATACTCAGTTGCGTAATGGCAAAATGACCTGACATAAAAATAAAAGCCTGTTTTGTCCCTTAAATAACAAAATAAAAATTAATACATATTATTTGTATAATATTTGGTCCACTTTTGATCAAAATTGATAAAATACCAGCATTTCCCAGTGTTAAATGAAGAAAAATGTTTCTTTTTCATCAAAACAGCTATTTAAGGCAACGCTGCTTTTATTTTGAAAGCAGGTTAGTGAATTAGCATTTTGAGGGATCGTGATAAGTCTGAAAAAAACAAATACACACAGTAAATGTTACAGGTTACACACAATTATTTACAAGAACAGACAACTTTATATTTCTTTATTTGTATTTCTGATATAAAACACTACAGTCATGAGCTTTCTCCTCTGTCGTTCAGAGTATAATGAATCGCGATGCAATGCATTATAAAATACCTTGCTGTGCCAAGTCTGCAGAAGGATGCATCAATGCATCCTTGATACAATGGGTGGAGCAGCACATCCAGGAACTTTGAGCAAACTTGCCATGATATGTACTTGATGACGTTTCACAAAGACGCAAGTACACAAGTTCAGACAAGTACACATGTTAAGAAACGGCCCATGTGAAAAGTAAACATTTAGCATGCTAACCACAGAGGTAGCGAAAAATGCACAAAACTGCGTGTATCTATCACAAGTATGCGTTGTTAACACACAAACAATGCTTATTTAAAGTATTGTCTACGTGCTGTTTCACACGAAACTTTCATGTGTTTTTGGCAATTTTGGTTAATGCCAGGCTAGCCTTGTTTTGTTCACCTCGCTGCTGATTGGCTGCCAAGACCTTGGGTTGAACCAATGCACCAGGAAGACGGTGTGGCTCCCAGACCCTATTCCCAGCACAGACAACGCTGTTGTTTTTTATGTGCAATCCTTTGAAACATTTGAAGTATAGGGGGGGGGGGGGGGTGTCTGCAATATTTGCATCAAATACTCACCTGAGTGCCCAAGCCTCCCTGCTTCGTATTTTGGCTGTCCATCAGCTGTAGAGCACCAACTCATGAATGGATGACGCGCAGAGTGCTTTATTACACATTAATATTCTAAATGTTTTCATTACTCTGACGTAGGGCTGGGTGATATAGCCTAAAATCAATATCGCGATATATTGAGGAGTTCACCTCGATAACGATATATGGACGATAACTACATGTATGTGCAAAAACAAAGGTTGTCCACTAGATGGGGCTGTCACAGGTATTATATGAGGGGCCGTGTAAGCCATAATTTATTCTGTTACTCTCACATGCATATATTCTCCTCACACACGCATACATTCTTCTCATACATACACACATTCCACACTCATACACACATATATTCTTTACACACACACATATATTCTCTGCACACACACATATATTCTCTGCATACACACATATATTCTCTGCACACACACATATATTCTCTGCACACACACATATATTCTCTACATACACATACATATATTCTCTGCACACACACATATATTCTCTACATACACATACATATATTCTCTGCACACACACATATATTCTCTACATACACATACATATGTTTTCCACACACACACTTATATTGTCCACTTACACACATATACATACTCTTCACATTCACATACATTCTCCCCCTCCCTCCCTCTCTCTCTCTCTCTCTCTCTCTCTCTCTCTCTCTCTCTCTCTCTCACACACACACACTCTTCTCATACATACACACATTCCACACTCATACACACATATATTCTTTACACACACACATATATTCTCTGCACACACACATATATTCTCTGCATACACACATATATTCTCTGCACACACACATATATTCTCTGCACACACACATATATTCTCTACATACACATACATATATTCTCTGCACACACACCTATATTCTTTACACACACACACACATGTTTTCCACACACACACACACACATAGTAACTCTTCCTCAAGGGTCAAGGCTGTGACTGATGTGGCCGATAAGATAGATGGCAGGTCTTGTCCAGCAGGGGAGGTGGGTGGCTCATCCTGACCAGTGGCAGATGATGATCAAAAATATTTTAGAATTGCCCCAGAAATTGCAATTTAAACTGACATAAAAAAACTGTAGAATACCAGAAAGGCCACCTTTTATTACTGAACAAAGCATGTGAAAAATAATCAGTGTAACAAATGCAATGAAGGAGCCACACTTCTGACAAATCTGTCCAAACAAGACTGTGGTCTGCTGCTAAAGATGTGCAATAAAACAACTAAATGATGAAGCTGTGATGTCAGACTCTTCTTATAAAAGCCTAAATAATATGTTTTAAATCAATGGGTGTTGTCTACGTCCCTCTTTCCCATTTGATATTTATAGTTAATTAATATTTTATAGAACAATATTCACCTATATTTCAGTAACATTTTAGGTGGTATTAATATCACTCATCATCCTAGTCAAAATAACACATCTAAATATATCCAGTTACACTATGACCAGTAGATCAGTATGTATTTCATTAACATGTTCAGTAGTGCTGGAAATGCTAATAACAGGATAGTTAGTGAGGACTGGGGACTTTTTTCTGCTTGTAGAGTTTATTCATTATTAGCAGGGTTCGAATTACGGGGGAGCTAAAGGGAGCCCGGCTCCCCTGAAAGGGCGCCGGGCTCCCCTGGAAGCCCTCGACTTACACACCCAGGGGGAGCCCGAACAAAGATCCAGTCCCTACATATATTACATTATTTATTTGGACTCTCAGCGTACCGGGTCTGTTTTTGGGCGGAGGATGGAGAGCGGCAGAGCGCTGATTACTGATGCGCTTCGCCGGGCAGCTGTGTCCTGCGCACGGCCACAGTAACATTCTCAAAGTGGCGCCACCAAAAAAAAAACATAATTAACACACGATCGTTCATGTTTGCTCATATTTTCTCTTTCATTTGTGCCTGATGCGCTCCGCTGCTGCAGCTCCCGTGCTTCGGTGACGTCACCTCACTGGAGCGGCCGCACAGCGCACATTCCGCTATTTTTGCGGTTGACAGATCTTTCTGATCTGCTAATTTCAAGTAACTCATTAGTTGAAAATGAAGAAGCCAGGCAGCAGTTTTTCTGGAGGATTGAGAGGAGATGCAGCTAAGACACAGACAGGACAGGAAAATAGTCGCATAAAAAAAACCCAAAGTGCTTGAAAAGTTACACGTTTGTAACTTTACAATAATAATAATTTATAAGTATGTAATATTTATTTATTTGATACAATTCAGATCACCCTCAAAACTCAGTCCCACACCCAGGGCCGTTTCTAGGCATTTCAGGGACTAGCTTCAGGGGGAGGAGCAGGGCCTGATGACGCACTTGGGATACTTTGTCTCGTCTGCAAGCAATAAATCAAATTATAAAAAATTGAAGCTGAGGCAGGGAAATGCACGAATGTAGCCAAAAATGGGTTTGGGGTTACTTTTCATGAGGAAATGACAATATAATGGGGTTAAAAGCTCCAAGAGGTGGATTTTCCATGATATGGCCCCTTTTAAAAATCTTTGAAACATGTTAAATGGATGTTTATTATTTTCCACAGGGTTGGATTATGTGTTTCTGCAATTATGTATAATTGTCACTTTCAGAGCAGGATACCCTCATGTT
>SSNS01000034.1:1049661-1102463 GCA_006937985.1 Aphyosemion australe
GTGTATAAGAGACAGCACACACACACACACACTTCTTTCTTCATTTTCACATTTATATATATTTTATCTCTGATATTCTTATAATGTCAAACCAGAAGGTGTGTGTGTGTGAGAGAGAGAAAGAGAGAGAGAGAGAGAGAGGGAGAGAGAGAGGGGAGGGAGAGAATGTATGTGAATGTGAAGAGTATGTATGTGTGTGTAAGTGGACAATATAAGTGTGTGTGTGTGGAAAACGTGTGTGTGTGTGTGTGTGTAAAGAATATAGGTGTGTGTGCAGAGAATATATGTATGTGTGTGTAGAGAATATGTATGTGTGAAGAGAATATATGTGTGTGTGCAGAGAATATATGTGTGTGTGAGAGAATATATGTGTGTGTGTAAAGAATATATATGTGTATGAGTGTGGAATGTGTGTATGTATGAGAAGAATGTATGCGTGTGTGAGGAGAATATATGCATGTGTGTGTAGAGAATATATGTGTGTGTGAGGTGCAGAGAATATATGTGTGTGTGCAGAGAATATATGTGTGTGTGCAGAGTGTGTGAGGAGAATATATACATGTGGTGTGTGTGTAAAGAATATATGTGTGTGTGCAGAGAATATATGTATGTGTATGTAGAGAATATATGTGTGTGTGCAGAGAATATATGTATGTGTGCAGAGAATATATGTGTGTGTGATATGTGTATGAGTGTGGAATGTGTGTATGTATGAGAAGAATGTATGCGTGTGTGAGGAAAATATATGCATGTGAGGAATATATGTGTGTGTGTGTAGAGAATATATGTGTGTGTGCAGAGAATATATGTATGTGTATGTAGAGAATATATGTGTGTGTGCAGAGAATATATGTATGTGTGCAGAGAATATATGTGTGTGTGCAGAGAATATATGTGTGTGTGCAGAGAATATATGTGTGTGTGTAAAGAATATATATGTGTATGAGTGTGGAATGTGTGTATGTATGAGAAGAATGTATGCGTGTGTGAGGAGAATATATGCATGTGATATATGTGTGTGTGTGAGAGAATATATGTATGTGTATGTAGAGAATATATGTGTGTGTGCAGAGAATATATGTATGTGTGCAGAGAATATATGTGTGTGTGCAGAGAATATATGTGTGTGTGTAAATATATATGTGTATGAGTGTGGAATGTGTGTATGTATGAGAAGAATGTATGCGTGTGGTGTGTAGAGAATATATGTGTGTGTGTGTAGAGAATATATGTGTGTGTGCAGAGAATATATGTATGTGTATGTAGAGAATATATGTGTGTGTGCAGAGAATATATGTATGTGTGCAGAGAATATATGTATATATATGTGTATGAGTGTGGAATGTGTGTATGTATGAGAAGAATGTATGCGTGTGTGAGGAGAATATATGTATGTGTGTGTAGAGAATATATGTGTGTGTGTGTAGAGAATATATGTGTGTGTGCAGAGAATATATGTATGTGTATGTAGAGAATATATGTGTGTGTGCAGAGAATATATGTATGTGTGCAGAGAATATATGTGTGTGTGTAAGTGTAGAATGTGTGTATGTATGAGAAGAATGTATGCGTGTGTGAGGAGAATATATGTATGTGTGTGTAGAGAATATATGTGTGTGTGTGTAGAGAATATATGTGTGTGTGCAGAGAATATATGTGTGTGTGTAAAGAATATATATGTGTATGAGTGTGGAATGTGTGTATGTATGAGAAGAATGTATGCGTGTGTGAGGAGAATATATGTATGTGTGTGTAGGTGTGTGTGTAGAGAATATATGTGTGTGTGCAGAGAATATATGTGTGTGTGCAGAGAATATATGTGTGTGTGTAAAGAATATATATGTGTATGAGTGTGGAATGTGTGTATGTATGAGAAGAATATGTATGTGTGTGTAACAATATAAGTGTGTGTGTGTGGAAAACGTGTGTGTGTGTGTGTGTGTGTAAAGAATATAGGTGTGTGTGAGAGAATATATGTATGTGTGTGTAGAGAATATATGTGTGTGTGCAGAGAATATATGTGTGTGTGTAAAGAATATATATGTGTATGAGTGTGGAATGTGTGTATGTATGAGAAGAATGTATGCGTGTGTGAGGAGAATATATGTATGTGTGTGTAGAGAATATATGTGTGTGTGTGTAGAGAATATATGTGTGTGTGCAGAGAATATATGTATGTGTTGTAGAGAATATATGTGTGTGTGCAGAGAATATATGTGTGTGTGTAGAGAATATATGTGTGTGTGTAGAGAATATATGTGTGTGTGCAGAGAATATATGTGTGTGTGTAGAGAATATATGTGTGTGTGCAGAGAATATATGTGTGTGTGTAAAGAATATATATGTGTATGAGTGTGGAATGTGTGTATGTATGAGAAGAATGTATGCGTGTGTGAGGAGAATATATGCATGTGAGAGTAACAGAATAAATTATGGCTTACACGGCCCCTCATAGTATTACGTTGAGTCACGCTTTCATGTGACTTGAGGAGGTACAGCTTCTTAAAGTGACATGAACATCGCCAACCTACACACATCTTTTCATTTTTTTATTACCAAATTTACTGACATGGGAAAAACGATAAAAGTCAGAAATTTCGATAACGATAAATTTTCGATTTATTTCCCAGCCGTACCCTGACGTTTGTCTTGCTAACAGATGTAGCCTAGCAAACACCTCCTTAGCTGGCTCTTTTTGGTTCAGACTGGCTCAGTTTTAACATGCTTCCATGGCAACACTTGGGAGTATTGTATGGTGGAAAAAAAAACGTAAAACCGATATGAGTTATTAATCAACCGTGATATGAAAACTTTGCCATACCACCCAGCCCTATCCTCAATTCACCAGAACATTGGCTTTAAAAGAGGACAAGCTTATTAACATATTTTAAGCATACTTGTTTTTAAATTTATATATATATATATATTGCAGATATCAGTGAGTCACCACATTAAACTTTACTCTAATTCACTAGGACTATGGAGATGTGCAAACATTGCGAAATTAAGCATTCCCATTGTCTCATAAGCCGTGTCATAAAACAAGAAAACAAGACAAAATAAAAAAGTACTACTAAGTTTGGTACCTTTTGTTCAAGTTGTCAAAAATAAAAGTGTCTGTGACCGGAGCGGGACCAAGAAAAGTGACGAGACTGTGTTATCATTGTCAGGTCATGCATGGTTGTTTTTCTTGTGAGAAGAACCCAATAATTTAATGTAGTGGTAAAAATATTTATAATCATGATAGCATTGTTAATAGTAAATAATAATAAAAAATGCTACTTACAGGTGCAAACCTGAACATTGTGCAGACTGCATGGGGAGACAGTGGAGTGTATGTCTGTTCTGTCGTCTCATCTCAAGATCTTTCTGGAAACGGCGAAGATTACACTGAACTAATCGTACTTGGTGAGTTTTTTTTTTTATCATCTAAAAACAACCCTTGCTCTGAATGTTCCCTCTTTTGCTTCATTTCTTTTCCTCCTCCCCCCATTTCTGTTGCAACTTCTCCTTCTCCTTGATGACACATTCAAATATGTTGGGAAAAATGTCCCAAAATAAATAACTTAGTGCAAAAGTGACTGAAGTGTTTGGAAAGTTCTGGTCACAAAAGCGGATGTTTGCCACAACTGGAGTCATAGATTGAAGCCAGTAAAGTTAGAAAGACATCACCTAAAAGTAATTGTGGCTTTATCTTTCTTTCACAGAGAGAAAGGCTAATTCCACTGACCTCCTCCCTGGAATTGACTTTCTGGTTATGGAAGGTAGTACAAGCCCCTTGTTGTAGTTAAGTTATGGTTTAGTCCCACGGTCATGATGGATGGGGTTTTAGGGAGCTTCTCAGTCAGGCCATCTTAAATGATAAGGATAAATGAGCCACACTTTTATATCAGAGGACTCCAAAGCGCTTTACACTACAGTGTATCATTCATCCATTCACACACACATTCATACTAGTGGTGGTGATGAGCTACAGTGTAGCCACAGCTGCCCTGGGGCACACTGACAGAGGCGAGTCTGCCGAGCAAAGACGCCATCAGTCCCTCTTACCACCACCAGCAGGCTAGGAGGGTTAAGTGTGTTGCCCAAGGACACAACAGCAGCACTCTCCATCGGGAGCCAGAATCGAACCTACGACCCTGCGATTACTGGACAACCTGCTCTACTTCCTGAGCTACTGCTGCCCCATTTTCTGCCCCATATCTTATTAGAGGCTTTCTGAGATCTTCTGCATGAAATTACAAAACTTTGGTCTCTAAACGCACAAATAAGTGTTGGATCAGTTATGATTCCCCTGAAAGCAGATTTTAAGTTTCAGCTACCCGGTTGAGATCGAAACCAAAACTATAAAGTTCCTCTGTTTTTCTCTCTTTTCCCACTACTTTCTTTTTCATGCTTCACTGTTTGTCTTTGTTAACTTTAGGGCTGAAAAAAAATCAGCATGCGTTTCCTGTACAGTTGATTGCTCTGACCGCACACGTATGTGACATGAATTTCCTGAACTGATGTGTTGAGAAAACTGGATTTTCTAGTTTGACAAAACTTCACAAATAGCCATAACAGTGAGGCTGACATGCTTTATTTATTTTCTAGTTGTGACACAAACTTCTATCCTTTTGTTTTTCACAGAGCATTTGCATATTAAAATGTATAATTACTGTGATTCTTCTTTTTAAACGCTACTTTTGCTTATTGATTTCTTACACAAACAACCCTAAAATAGACAACTTAACCTGTACTTGTGAGTTAATGAGTAATACAAGTTAGCTGTCCTTTAGCTGTTTCCCTGGAATGGTGGTAAACTGTAAACTTTTAACATAAATGTGCAACTCTTGTCCCACACAGACTGGCTTCTGGTGGTTCTGGTGGTTATAGGTTTCTTTTTGCTGCTTCTTCTGATCGGGATCTGCTGGTGCCAGTGTTGTCCACACACCTGCTGCTGCTATGTCAGTTGTCCCTGCTGTCCTGAACGTTGCTGCTGCCCACGAGCTTGTAAGTACCAAAAAAGAAAAGCTTACAAAGATGGAAAGTTTGTTTTTTCTGCAGATACACTCAAAAAAAACAACATTCTTGTCAAATGTAGCACACCAAAAAATCAGAACCGTGTCTGAGCTGCTTTCTATGCAAATTAGTCATCTGAAAAGGCGAGGGAGAGACTGTTAGCGCTGAGAAAAGCTGGTTTTAAAACATAATAAGAAAGCCACATCTGCTTGCATCTGCATGTTCCAACTCCCTTCAGTGTCAGCAATACAGAAACACTGGTCACGGTAATGCTAACTGCAGAACAATGTTAGGAAGAGCTACTGCTAACACTAACCTGAGTGTCCTTGTTCGACAGGCGGTATTAACCCTTTAGGCACCAGAGTTTTTTCAAAGATATTGAATTTTGACATAACTATTTCAAAAGGTTGTAGCTTGAAAATGGTTAGTGATAAAGGTAAACTGTAAATGAGAAAAATCTTCAGTAGGAACCAAAGTTTGTGTTGGGAGCAAATTCACAAATCTAATTTGCATATTATGGTAAATGGCCTGTATTTGTATAGCACCTTCTTAGGGTTCTACAACCCCCCAAGACGCTTAACACAATCATCCACACATTCACACGCTTTTGGGGATGAGCTACGACAGGGCGCACTGACAGAGGCGAGGCTGCCGTACGATGGCGCCACCAGTCCCTCCAACCACCACCAGCAGGCAAGGTGGGTTAAGTGTCTTGCCCAAGGACACAACAGCAGCATTCTCTGACGGGAGCCGGGATCGCACCTGCAACCTTCTGATTACTGGACAACCCGCTCTACCTCCTGAGCTGCTGCTGCCCCTATTATGACATCATCAGGCTGCCATAATTTTTCCTTTATATTTTTACACATTATTTTGAAATTTTCATAATATTGTTTATTTTTAATTTATAAATACATATATAAACTTTTAAAAGTTTTATTTAATTTTTTATTTTTTTATATCGCATTTTTGATATTTACATTGGCCTCACTCACGACACATGTACCGTATTTTCCGCACCATAAGGCTCACCTGATTATAAGGCGCACAGCCAATCAGCATCCTAATTAAAGGTTTGGTCCACACATAAGGCTCACCTGATTATAGGGCGCACCCAGCAATTGGTACAATAAGCCAAACAAAGGAGTTAGATCAAAAATCGAACTTTATTTTTACTCACATTTTTTTCCATTCGTCGTCCATAAATCCCTCAAAATCCTCGTCCTCCGTGTCTGACATGAAGAGCTGACCCAGCACTGAACCCAGCGTGCTCGGCTCCGACGCGCCCGGCTCATCGCCGTCAGAGTCAATGTCACTGTCGTTGCTCGGCTCTCCCGTTGTGATCCCGGCCTTGGTGAAAGCTCGAACAACAGTCTGGATGGAAACGTTGGCCCAGGCATCAGCGATCCACTCACAGATGGTGGCATAAGTCGATCGGTGCTGCCTGCCCGTCTTGGTGAACGTGTGTTCGCCATCAGTCATCCAGCGCTCCCACGCTGCTCGGACTTTCGCTTTGAACGACCGGTTCACCCCGATGTCCAGCGGCTGGAGTTCTTTGGTTAATCCATCCGGTATGATGGCGAGCTCCGTGTTCATCCTCTTCACCTGGACTTTAACGGCGTTGGTGAGATGGGCCCGCACGGAGTCGCAGATCAGCATGGCTGGAGAAGTGTGGAAGAAGCCGTCCCGTCTTTTGGTGTACACCTCCCGCAGCCACGCCGCCATCATGTCCTCATCCATCCAGCCCTTCGGGTTCGCCTTGATGATCACGCCGGCGGGAAACTTTTCTTTGGGTAAAGTTTTCCGCTTGAAGATGACCATCGGCGACAACTTCTGGCCATCAGCCTGGCAGGCCACACCTGGCAGGGTGGGCGGTGCTACGGGCCGGCTCTTTGTTTGCCTGCGGACGCAGGTGTGGCTGGCCTCACTTACGTCTGTATAAAAGGCGCATCGTATTAAAAGGCGCACTGCCGGTTAAGGGGAAGATCAAAGGTTTTTAAATGCGCCTTATGGTGCGGAAAATACGGTATTATAGCCATATTTGTCAGGTTTTTTGGGCTTGTACAGCTTCAGGGATTTCCTTCCTTTGAATGTAATGATGATTTGATCCAAGGAAAATTCCTTGTGGGACCATAGATGTCTGGAATATGTGGAATATTCATATGATTATGTGACGCACTTTCACATCCATATCTACCACATATGCCACTATTTAACTGTTTTTACCATCCTTTCTACACCCATCATGTCCTGAACACGGTGACATATGCTTCGGATCATGTGTGTGCAGCCTGGTGACTCTCATGAAGCACAGACTCTGTTGCTGCGTGCTGCAGCAGCCTCACTTTCTTTCTCACTGGCCGAGTGAATATCTTCATCAGAGGGTCAATATTCCTCTTCAGAATCTGAGTCAGCCATTACCAAACAAAGAGCTTTAACAACAATGGCCAGACCTGTCAGCATTGGAAGTTTTTCCTCTAATATTGGCCCTCTGTGCTCCGCTCGTCGTCTCCTCTTCCCGTCGGGAGCCTCCCAGCGGTTTTCAATAGAAACACCCATAAGTGTTGCTCAGATTGAAGTTACACATCTCCACTATCGTCTGGTTTAAAGTAGTAACTTCATGTGGGGTCAGATTAGCAGCTCTGGCTCGTTAAACTCAGCAATGTTGCTTGTTGCAATTCTGCGCTTAAGGGGTTAACAAAGGCAAGCGTTGGACCACAGACACACACACACACACACACACACACACACGTGTGTACACAAAAACACATTTGCAGCTCTTTTTATTCATGTCCTGGTTGAGTAGGAGGGGAAAACCTTTCTATAGGCTTTCTTATGAGGTTGTATTTGAACATTTTCAGGGCTCCTGGGACATTTTGATCACCAGCAAAGTTTCATATGCTTCTTATAGACTCATAAAACAGTTTAAAGTTGTAAATAAACAGTATTCTGTTAGTTTAAATGTTAAATAGGATTTTATGTCATTCTTAGTGTTTGATTTTATTTGATAATGATCAGTTTAAAATCCTGTGGCCTTTTTTCCCCCAAATGTTGCTTTACTTCTGTTTTTGCTTTAAAATTAGGTTAAAACAAACATCATGTGTGAATCACAGTCAGGTTTGGGGATTTGGAGATCATCTCCTGAGGGAAACAGCTGTGGTCAGGGCTGATTTTGGAGTAAATGATTGTTCCGAAACATTGTTACAGTAACTGTTAGTTTTAAATAAATCAGGAGCTAATGTCCCCAAGCAGAATGTTGCACAGTGAAAAATGATCCTTGATGTTTGTATCACTTGTTTCTGGTTTTATTTTGTCCTCCTGGTCTATTAGGAGTCTATCTGCTGTTTTTCGTTTCTAAATTAGTCTACACTTTTAATTCTTTTTACAGTGTACGAAGCGGGGAAAGCGGTGAAGAAAGGCCTGCCCACTCAGTACGCTCCCACCCTCTATGCTCCCACTATGTACGGTCAACCAATGTATGGCGGCTCACAGGGCAACCAGTCTGCCATGCCCCTGCTCCCCATAGCCAGTGGACATCCCCAGAATGGTTACGGTCATGATTATGATGGTGCCAGCTCAGGTAGGTGCTGCTCACTGTAGGATGATGATCACTGCTTATTTGCTATTGTCAAAATGATGAGGTTGTTTTCATTTAGAGTGATTGCAGGTAAAAGTAGCTTAAATTGCTACCTGCATGGTGGCACTGTTGTCTCGTGGCAAAATGGTTTGATCTCTTTAGGATGTGCACTAAGGTTTCCAAACAAAGCGATACGGTTAGTTTGAACATGATCTGACCTCAGGGTAGAGCCAAACACCTTGGTGGAGAACCCAAGGCCTCACACAGATTAACACTAAGAGGCACAACGTCATTGATGTTTGTACAGATGAATACACCTTTCAGCTCCAACAGATGACTCATCTTGTTCAATAAGCAGCTCTGGCAGTGGGGGTTAGACCATAATGTGGACTATCTTCTCCCTGTCTTTACTTCTGGTCCTCCTACCCCATACGGGGTGTTTATCTGAAGAACAAGCAGGTTGATTGTTCTGATTAGGTTTGTAGTGACACAGTTTGTCTGTTTGGAAAAAAAACAAACCAGCTACACATGACCAAGCACAGACACTGATTTGGCTTTTGGTAAACAAACTCATTTGTGAAGACATCTTTAAAAATGTCAGTTTAAAGGACAGTTTGGTGTAAAGTTTGTGGAATTCTTGTGTTGAATGTCTTTTGTTGGTGTTTGCAGTGGGGCATGGATCACAGGCACCGCTGATTCGTGATCAAGATATTGGGGGAGATCCCAGTGAGTAAACAAAAAAAGAGCACACACACGTAGTCTTAGATGGGGTCTTATCTTGTTAAAGAAACGTTGCACTCTTGAGGTTGTAGTTGCAGCAACAGCTTACCTATCTGTGAGAAAATTCACCATTTCTGTGTGCGCTTTGATGCCATGAAAATGTTTTATTTGGGTCCATCTGTTGTAGGCTTCAGCTAAACTCTCTCTGGTTTTAGATCTTTTATGGTCGCTCCTCTTCTGAGAATGATAACGACATCTTCTGGGCTCAGAAGCAGCTGCTTGACTTGCAGAGTCAGCCATTTTCCACAGTGCCAGCCTCGCTGTGCTGAGCGGACTGTTTACCATATTTGGAAACCAGTAATGGCGCCCTCTATTGGCTGGTAGATCATGCCTGTCAAAATAAATATTTGATTATATTTTGATTAAAATATAACTTTTAAATGAAATTGTTCTATATTCAACCTTTAAGTGTGGACGCTATTACAGCATCAGCGTCCCACCCTCAGTAGGATACCAAGATACCTTACTAAGAACTCTGGGGACCAGCTTAAAGAACATCTATCCAGTCTTTAAACTCCCAGAAATCAATTGAATGCATCTAATTTTAAGCCTCAGGGCGCAGAGGATCTTTAAATCTCACAAACGTAACAGAACTCTGTTCTCTGTGTTTCCTGACTCTTCAGCCTTGCTGAGTTTTTGCGTGAAGATGTTTTGAACACATGTTCTTCTCCACAGCTCGCAGTGGTTATCGTATTCAGGTGGACCCCCAGGGAAATGCCACTCGTGCTATTTACTACTTGGAGAAGGAACTGGCTTCGTTGGACCCATCCAGACCCACCAACTACAACCGCTGTGAGTGACTCACATCCTGTATTACTCGTGTGTCTCAAGCCACTGCGGCTAACCAGAAACCAGCTCTTGTCAAGAGTCACTTAATCATAACGAGAGTGGGATTTTTTGAAAGTTGTATTAAAGAAGTTTAGTGTTATTAAACTCTATAAATGTGAAGTAATGCTTTTCAGAGTAATAAAAACATAACAGGCTCTAAATGTAATACAATTATAAAAGACTAACATGTCATTTCCTGTGCTACATTAAAATTAATTGAGTTAAACTAAACATTTACAAATCATTCATTTCCTCACACATCAATGGAAAAACACTGAAAACAAATATATGTGCTAAAAAATAATCTCCTAAAAGTTAAAGATAGTTTTTAGCATCTATGCTACAGTTAGCGTGGTAAAAATGTACATAAATATCTATTATTTAGGGTTGTAGTAAAATTGGCTGAAACCACAACCAGCATTTGAATTTTCATATTTCTAAACCAGACATATTATCTCTTTATTTAATTTCTTTTATTTTTTGGTGCCAGTGGACAATGTGAGTGAAGTCACCTCGCTGCATGACAGCATGGATCCTCGAGGTCGCGGGGGTCGATCCCAGGCTCCAGCTCTGGCCACCGTCTACGATCGAGACGAGGCCATGAGCACCATCAGCAGCGTTTCCCAGCAAGGCCAGCACCGGGATGACTACGGACGCCGCGGTGGGGGTTACATGGGGGACCGCGTACGCGCTCGCTCCATGGATAACCTTGATGACGTTGGGCGGCGGCCTAGAGACGACTACCCACCCCACAGACGGCCGGATGAACCCAGAGGCAGGAGAGGGTGAGTCATGCAGAAAAACCCTGCTTGGTATGTTTTATTATTAGTCATCGGGTCAGAAGTGACTGAAAAAGGCATTTCTAAAACGGTAACTCTCTAGGCTGCGGTCACACTGCAGGTCTTAATGTTCAGTTTCGATTTTTGAGTAAATCAGATTTTTTTGTGTGGTTGTTCACATTATAACTGAAATGTGAAACCAAACACTTTCCAATAGCGCTGCTCAATTAATCAAATTTTAATCACGAGCAGCCCTACTTTCTGGTGTGAGCGGTTCACAACCCCAAAGCGACACTGGAGTCGGAACCAGGAGAGGTGGAGTTGTGATGTGAACAGCTCACTGACAGTTCAGCCACAATTTCAGGATCGCACCTGTCAAGTCTCCTGTTTTGGCTTTGAAACTTTTTTAAAAACTATAAACTATTTTACTCCTTATTCACACCTTCACTGAAAATTTTCCAGTACTAACTTCATTCATGGAGAATGTATTTTAGTTATTTAACTGGTTTGGTTTTGCGTATTGTTTTTAGTTTTAAGATTTAGATTTATGTCTTAACTTTTCTCATCGTTCTCCTTTCTGCCCGTTTAGCTCGGATGACGAGTGGAGCAGCAGCGCTCGCAGCGGCTACGATCGGCCCTACGATGACCGCAGACGCCGCGACTACTCCCCCGAGGATCGCGAGAGGAGAGACAGAGAGGGCTACGGCGGCCTTGCGGGGAAACGCAGCCACAGTCGCGATGATATCATGGACCTGGAGAGGGACCGTCGTTACGGCGGTGGTGCTAAGGGCGGCCGGGAGGAATACGATGACAGCTTCCTGCGAGAAGCCTTGGAGAGGAAGAAGCTTGGCGAGCAGCAGAGGTCGCGCAGCCGAGAGCATCTTGATAGCGAGAGTGATCGGTCAGACTGGGGGAGGGGACCGCGTGGGCCTCCACCTCTACCCATGCAACCACCCTCCCACCCTCCTCCCTATAGCGACAATGAGAGCGTGTCATCGTCAAAGAAGAGTAACCTCCGCAAGGTGAGCTAACGATTCTAAACCTGACCTCATGCTGGGTCATAGAATTTTCTTGGAAACATTCCTAATATTGAGGAATTGGAGCCTTTTTCAGATGTTTATTTATATTTTTGGACATTTTTATAGATTTCCTGCTGCATATTTAATGAGGAGGGAAATAAATCTTTATGCTAAGTTTTAGAAAAAGTCTTAATTATATTTTTTAAGCATCTTTTGTCTCATTTCTTTAACCTGACATGTTCGTTCATGTCTTGCAGAATGGAGCCGTGAGTCGGGAGAGTCTGGTCGTGTGAAGATGGGCTCAGAGTTAGATGCAGCTTTTATCCTTTTTAAAATAAAAAACAAAAGATTTTTAATTCTGTATATATTAAATTACTACTAATCTGCTGTTCTTATTTTATACATTTCATACTGAACTCAAATCTATGTTGAATGTGATCGTAAACATTTTTTAAGTATTTTTTTTGACTGGAAAGAGTTACTTTTGCTAAAGTTAATGTTCTTTTCCATGGCTGCCACAAGTGCCTTAAAGTGTACAGATTTATAATTGTAGGTCTGATTATTACCTTCCTGTTTACATGTTTATCTTTTCACAGGTAAACATGATCGGGTTGGGTCTAAATGTTTTTAGTCTGGGTAGTTTTTTGTTTTTTAGTTATCGCTGGTATGCGTGTGGATTTATTGGGTACTTTGTTGTTGTGTGTTTTGTTTTTGTACTTGTGAAAAACACTTATTACAAACTACATGATTATTATTTTTTTGCTTTCCACATGTACTCATGTTGGAATGTTTGGAGTCCTGTGGAACAAAGTGCTTCATTAGACTTTTTTTGTGTATTTTAAAACTAAAAACTAGCAGTTAGCTGAACATAGGCTCATTTTCTGCTTCTCTAATGTAAATGTTCATTATAATCTAATGAAATCTATTTTTACAATAAAGCTTTTTGTTGCTAGGCCATGTTGTTGACTTTAATGGTTTCCACTAGATGTCGCCCTCCTCTTTTTAAAGAACGGGCCAACAGCTGAGCTATTATGTGACAGAACTGCATCTAAAACAACAATCATCACAGAACTTAGATATGTTATTACTGAAAACAACATAAATCAGAAAGTATTTGGTTTTACAGGCTGAGGGTTTCTGTTTTTCTGCTCTTGAGATTAAACTAGTTTGCTGTCTAATTTAGTAATGTCACATGGAGAAGGAAACGAAGAGACTTGTTCAACAGAAGTGTTGGAAAGTACCTAAAAATCCAAGCAAAGTGCTCTTCACTAAATGACTCACTGATGTAGCTTTAAAGTCAGGTTTACTCATGGTCTTACAAGTTTTTGTGCAGGAATAAATCAAGATGCAAATAAATTCCTATATTTCATTTATGATGTTTGCTACTGTAGTTGGACTCTGTTTCACTAATGTTAATCCTTCTATTGTTTTATTTTTAAAAAAAATAGTCCTTCCTTGGTTAGGACTCAAAATGTTTCAGTTTTCACCAAAACAAGCCAAATTATACTGATATTACGTTATCAACAATCATATCTGAAATTTGTAATGTTTGTTCACAGAGTTCCAACTTCTGTTGTCATGGAAAATAGTAATAAACTAAATATAGGCAGTAACTTGTATAGTTGTGATTTTTGAAAGTTCCCCAGGCCGAAAAGGGTACAGGTTACTGTGCTGTTTGATAATCTTTGTGCATTCATCGAGGACAGGATAGTCCTTGCTGCTTGAATAGGAGGCGACGTGAAAAGGAAGTCCTGCATCTATCCAAGGATTTCATGGGTTATTTCACACACTTATGTCTGTGCACCTGCAGATATTTTGCACAGATCTGATATATTTCTGAGGCACTTCGTAGTAATTTGGCACTCTATTGAGCCAAATATTTATATCACACCCACACCATGCACGCTTGGCAGCCCGCTCACCGTTTGTTACGTGCAATAACCGCTGCAGGCCGTGGGAGGACCCCCTCCAATGAAATGTAGTAACCAACACAGCAGAGTATTTATACCTAGAAGCAGATAAAAGAGAAACTGATTCAGTGTGTTTTATATGGAGCAGTTACCATATGTCATTCATCAGAGCTGGCAACCCTAACCAAGACCAAAATTTCACCTAAAATTACAAACTCATTAGTAACTGATTGGCTTTTATCTAAATTTAGCACAAAATGTCAAGAAATCCTTTGCTGTAACAATGCCTGTTTGCAATAAATCTTGTTTTGATTTAAATCCTGATTAGTCACAATCTAGAGACGTAACACCAGAGGTGTACCCTAAGGAACGTTACAGGCCATGAGCTCCTTATCTTGGAATGAAAATAATTCCCTGCTTTGATATTTTTATCTGCTTGGAACCTGGGAAGGGGAAATAAAGGGACCCTCCCTATTATTAACTAAAGTTTCCAGCTAAAATTCATCAGTGCACCAGACACTTATGGACAAAGACCTCTGGCACCACGAGAGGTGGAAGACAAATAGGTCCAGCTCCAGCCTCTCGTAGTGCATGTACTATAGTAACTAGACCATGGCGGCAAACTGCTGCTCTAGTACTAGACTAGACTAGTAGATCAGCTAGCTGGGTAGGGTGGTGTTAAAGGCTGAGCTATTATCAACAGGAAGAATCCTGACATATAACTGTTTCTTCTCCAGGTGACAGTAAGGTGTATATTATCACGTCACAACCTCTGTTTTTAAATTTTAAAGTTCCAGCTGAACAAATCACAACAAATCTGGAAAAAATGTTTATTTGTATAGACAAGTGAACTGAGACCATTAGAAGAAGACATTTATTTATTTAGCACTTTTCACAGATAAAATAAGACCGTGCTTCACAAAAACAAAACTAATAGAAACAAATTTAAGAAAACAGAATACAGTTCGGGCCAGTCAACTAAAACTACAAACTAGAAGTAAAAGGTGACCAGAGGGGGGAATAGGGGGGAAAATCTGAAACAAGCCATAATAGCAGATAAACTCAAAAACGCCTCAGTACATAGAAGCACAAACTCAGACAGTCACAACATAAGAGCTCGTGAGGATGGGGGAGTGTGTGACTGTCTGTGAAGTGTTGTGCGTGCATGTGTGTGTGTGTCAGTAGTAAGACTGTGAACTATCTCCCAGTTTAGTCACAGTGCTCGGCGTCTAAGATGAGATACAACGTCCCGGCGAGCTGATCCAAGGAGCACACAGGCCCATGTCAAGACCAGGGGAGCGTCCATCTGCATAATATCCTCCAGGGGAGTTTTGAGGTCTTCAGCCTTCAAGGCCAACACGGGGGAGCCAGATTAAGATAACAGGAATTAGTTTTGGTACAGGCTAGAGCTTGTTGCTCTGCCTTGTGTCCTCTAGTGGTTTCCAGGGTGACTCCAAATAGCCAAATAAGGGGTCAGTTTTCATCTAGCCAATCTGAGCACTGCTCCAAGTTGTTCCCCATTCCGCGGATGAGGTCCGAAACCGCAGCCAGATTGCTAGCTTACGATTTAGTTTGTGCAACGCATGATTCTGAGGTCAGGCAGCTTGCCAATTTCTCAGGACAACTTTTGACATTTTTGATACGCCAGGAACTCACCTGCTCCAATCAGCAGAAACCCAGTTATCATGAATCCAATCTTCTACGTCCTCCACAGACAGCAGCGACAGACATGATCTTCCACTCACCCCAGGAATCCATCACTTATCCAGCTGAGTGCACGCTCCATCAGGGCAGGAATCAATGGCATTCAGAGACCAGCTGACCAAAAGCAAAGAGCTGAAAACTCAACAAAAAGCTAAATCAAGTTTGGTCTGTTTGACACTTTTAAGCACATTTTTCATCAAGACTTTGTTCACGAGTGAGGGAAAGATGGAGCGGGAGATCGATAGGCGGATTGGTGCTGCATCTGCAGTGATGCGGGCGTTGTACCGGTCTGTCGTGGTGAAGAGAGAGCTGAACCAGAAGGAGAAGCTCTCAATTAACCGGTCGATCTACGTTCCTACCCTCATATGGTCACGAGCTTTGGGTAGTGACCGAAAGAACGAGATTGCGGATACAAGCGGCCAAAATGTGTTTTCTCTGCAGGGTGTCTGGGCTTTCCCTTAGAGATAGGGTGAGAAGCTTGGTCATCCGGGAGGGACTTGGAGTAGATCCGCTGCTCCTCCACATCGAGAGGAGCCAGTTGAGGTGGCTCGGGCATCTAGTTAGGTGCCTCCTGGACGCCTCCCTGGTGAGGTTTTCCAGGCACATCCAACTGGGAGGAGACCTAAAGGAAGACCCAGGACACACTGGAGGGACTATGTCTCTAGGCCGGCCAGGGAACGCCTTAGGATACCCCGGCGGAGCTGGCCCAAGTGGCCTCCTTCCTTAGGCTGCTGCCCCCGCGACCCAACTCCGGATAAGCGGAAGACAATGGATGGATGGATAATCTCAAATTATAATGTTAGGTATTCACCTGTAAAATGATCTCACATGGAAAGTAACCTTAAATGAGCCCTGAATTATGTTGTGTCTGATTTCTTATTGTTGAAGGAATAACTTTAATTAGAGCCTGTGTGGGGTACAGTCGCCACCGGAGCTCCCTGCTTCTCTCACCTGTCGACTGTTGCATCAGGCTCCTGCACCTTGTGACCCTTAAGAGGATAAAGAAGGTACAGAAAAGTGATGGATGGAAGAAAGGAAGGTGAGACAGACCTGAGAAATGTGGTGCTTTTTATTAAACTAGAAAATGTTTAAATCTTCTCTGGCCTTTAGACCACTAAGCTTTCACATTTTTACTCATAATATTAAGTTCCTATGTCTAAATAATAAAAATGTCCTCAAAATGATCGTTGCATGATATTGTCATTTAATGAAATAACTGTGACATGTAACACCCCACCAGCACCACCATCAGAATCACAGGTTTGGATGCCAAAGAGCCAATCTGCTGACTCTGAGAGAGTGAACGATGGAGAGGGAGGAGGGAGAGCAGCTGAGAAAACAAATCCAGGAGGGAGAACGACTCTCTGGGCTCCTCACTGGCTTCTGATCAGATCAGCTGATAAGGTAAGAGCGATGCCGTTCTCTGATGTTTTTCAGATTAAAGGGAATAACCACATCACGCTGCATGCTTTAAGAAATCGGATCAGTTTTCGAGCCTCGTCTTCATAACAGATCTGTGTTTGTGACCATTTAGTGACAACAGGAGAGGTGGATTTCTGATGTGTGATTGTTGTGGATCTCAAAGCAGCTTACACCTTATAACCCCGCCTCTTTTTGGTTAGTTAAAGCTAAATAAAATCAATGAAAGTTATCTTAATAATAATATAACACAACTGAATCGTTTTCTACGTAACATGAACAAAAAAAATGTTTAAAAGAGGTTTAAATCTGTTTTTGATGCCAGAAGTGACCCAAACTGATCTTTTTATCCCGGATAATTTAAATCCAAGCCATGACAGTTGGACTACAATATGGGAACTTTGGCCAAGTAGGACAAATTTGAGACTGGGTCCACTTTTGGGAATAAAAAGCTCATTTCTCCTGGGAGCAGCAGTTCTCGGCTGAGTCCTCCAAACGGGGTCAATAGTTTTCTTTTACTGGAATATTTTTAATTAAATTCCGGCATTCCTCAAAGGAATAAAAATTGAGTGTTTATTTTCATGCCAGAGTTTTAAACAGACTTTTTGATGTTCAGAAGTGATGGTTTAAAGCTGTTTGGTGTCTTATTTTGTGTGTAATCTGTTACTTGGAGCTTGTGTTGTGATGACTTCTGAGTTATATTTGGGGAAGTTTCATCCACTCTTTGTTTTGGCCAAGATTGGCTAGGATTAGCTGTAGTGGCCAGCATGAACGGGGTTGACTCCAAAAGTTAATCGGATGTAGACACACGTCCAGAAAAGAGTTTCTGAGAGTTTCCTTAAAATCTGTTGTGAGATATTTTGCCCAGCACACTCCATGCTGTACTCAATGAGTTTCAAATACGTGTTGAGAAGGATTCCTGACTACTGCAATACCAAATTTTAGGTTAATATCTGTAAATGTGAGTGAATTATGGCAACTTTTATGCTTTATTGGGTCATTTGGATGTGTCGGATGGCCATCTTGAATTGGGTTGATTAATAAAAATCAATAGATCGTAGATGCAGATTATTTTAGTGTGTTTAAAAGTTTCTTTAAAATCTGTTCTGTGACATTTTAACATTTACTGGCAATGTTTTAAAATCTGACTATGTTGGGGAATGAGGGGGACACTCAGATACCAGTTTGTACCTCAAAGCTGCAATGGCAAATCTGTAAAACAAGCTAGCTTTTAAACAAACATGGCCACGGAACTTTCATCCCTCCTGTCGACGATCATCCCAGGGCCACGTCCTCCTGATAGTGGAACGCACATTACCAGCGATAATGAGAGATTGCTTCTGCAGGAACCGGAAGCCCGCAAAGCTGGAGGAAACGAGATAGCGCTAAACACCAGTCGCCATTTTCTACGTCCAAACGTCTTTTGTTGTCCGTGACTTCAAATGGTGTTTTTCTTTTTGGGACTCTGGTAGTTTGTCCTAAAGTTGAAGTGGTAGCAGCCGGCTGTTTCTCCTTCTCTGATGTTATTGAGCTGTGAACCTCTCACACCAGTGGTGTTCTGATGCAAAATACGCGTTATGAATGGAGGACCCAGGGAAGTGCGGCTGTCCGACAACCGGATTGTCCAATAGTTGAATTCTAAATTCTGAATTTCTAAATCTCAAAAAATATTTATGTTGTTATATGTTGTTAAGGAGCATGAAAAAAAGCTTTAAGCTAGCTTGTTTTGCAGATTTGCCACTGTAGCTTTAAATTATAGCCATTTCTGCACAGACGAAAACATCATTGACTTCATTTTGACCGCGGGTGATGAATAGATTTTGAACACAGTGCTGTGGACAGGTGAGCACAGTTTACTCTTGCAATTTGCAATTACAAGCATCTGAAACGGCCGCTTATTGCACATAACAGCTGTGTGCTGAATTACCTCACAATGACTGGAAACGTGTAAACAGTATTTATTTTAAGCATGGTATTCAGCAATAACAAATATGCAAAAATAAAAACCAGAATGGTCTAACTTCCACCTGGACAGTAGAAGAAGAAAACACAAAGTGTTAGCATTTTTTCAGCCACTTGAACGTTCACAAATGGCAGTCGACCCCTGCCTCTGTCTAGTAGAGAGGATAGAGGGACAATGGAGCCTTTCTCAGTGTGGTGTTCTGTCACTCGTCTCTGTCCAGTACAATCCTCACAACCCCCATCATCATCCACCCACACAGCAACCCACACCACCTCAAACAGCACATCATTACTGTACAAATATGGTTTTATGTACGTCTGGCTGCAAGGATCTGATATGTTTTAGTGCTGTAAACTGTGATTTTGGATGTTGGACAGTTTATTTTGGATCCTATAAAGGTGAACAGGCTGGATTCTGGCTTTCTTGTTTAGAAGTTTTAGGATAAACTGAAATTCTAGAATATTTAACCACAACACTAAATAAGCAAATATAAAAATGTAAAATGTAATTGCTTTTTTTGTCAGTGAAGATGTAAAATCACAACTATATCCTGTTTTTTATTTATTTATTTTTTCTTTTCCAGCAAAACTAAATTTTACAAACATACAGCCCCAGCATAAAGACGTGAAACCAGCAGCTCTCCCATCAGCTGGGAACTTTGTTCGTGCATCACTTTCACACAAGCTGCGACATACATCCTGACATCAGTCACTCACTTCTGACACTTCTTACTCATCAAATGAAACATGATAAACAAGCCTTGAGCGGAATAGAATATTGGCAATTTTGAGGTTGCATTCATTTGTCAAACAAGACACCCATCCTTTTCCATCAGCGTGCGAGTCGTAATCACCAGCTGTGTTTGAACAGACGTGCAAACTTGGAGCATGCTTGGATTGAGCTGCTTAAGAGAGATGAGACAAGGGACACAAAAATCTGGAAGGGAGATGAGTCCTCCGTCAGATAATTATGGCGTATGATTGTTCAAAAAGAGCTGAAAAGTGAGTTAGAGAAGGGTTGACGTGCTTCAAGAAGTTGTGCTTTTTTACTCAGGAAACAAAAACATACCTTAAAAGGAAGATTTGTGCAGTACATAAAGATTTCGGTTGTAACCAAGCTCCTTTTTTTCAGTTTGGACCCGTTTCTTTGTTTCAGCACAACTTCTGATTGGTGAAACTTGCCAAAAGCAATAAAAGTTGCAAAGCAAGAGGAGGAAGGTTGAACAAGAGACAAAGACAAATGTACGAGAGCAGAGAAAGGGGGATTGTTGTGATTAAAAGACAATTATCTGTGCGCATCGACTTCCCAGTGTTGTGCGGTGTCAGGCTCCAGCTGAGCTGTTCTGTCCCAGAAGGCCTCTGGGGGACAATGGCCACTGTTTCAGGAGGAGGGACGAGGTTGGTTAGCAGCTCAGGTTTTCATGTCATGCTATGAAGCACCATGCAACTCTGACATTAAGCTGGATGCTGGAATTTAAACTGGATTCACCTTTTTATTATTTATTTTAATGTTTAAGGTGGGGGTAAAAATAAAAGTGCCCCTGTGAGCCATTTGAAAAACAGCATTAAATCAAGCTCGTCCTGCCATATTTTAATTGATTCTATGAAATGCAGCATGCCATGAAAAATATTGAAATATTTTTAATTTTTAATTACTGGTGCCCAGTTCTAAAGCTGAAACCTGGGATGCATTTGAAGGTGCAACAATGCATAAAAAACGTTTTGTTGGAAAATTCCTTCAGGTTGCATCTTTTTCAGGACTGGTTTTGCTTAATTCAGCAACACAATCGCATCCTAAATCCTGCACAGCTCCTCAAGCACAAGGGTTTCTGTTCCAAGCTGAACTGCATGTTGTAAAGACTCAAAACAACCTTTCTAATCACTAAGATTTACTTAACTCTCATGCAACATGGTTTTCTGCAGGATGAGCTGGCTGGATGATGGTTCCAGACATATGGCCTGATCTGAAATGCAATGAAAATTAGCTACAAACAGCTTTAAAAGGGTGATTTGGTAAATATTATTAGAAAAAAGCCCATCTGATCTTAGCTTTTTGAGTGTGGGGTGGACATAGAGTTGACAGCTTGTTTAAAAGCAGCTCCAGAGGGACACTGTGTGGGCCCTGTGATGGTTGTGTAGGAGTCTACAGACTTCACTGAAGCAGTAATGGAGATGCTACTCACACACAGTTGGGTGGAAACTTCACTTTGACTGTGAGATGATGAAGAGCACTGATGTGAGTGAAACAGTCAGATAAAACAGTGACTTCATGACCAGTCAACCTCTTGTTTTAGTGCTTTTATCCTGCCTGCATCTGAAAACCCAACAAACTTCTGATTGGCCATCAGTCCTTTATGCATTGGTTAAATCTGCGGGTGTGTAGTGGCAATAATCTGGCAATACGATATATATATCACAATACAGGGGAGACGATACGATATATTGCAATACTAAAAGGAGAGACGATATTTGCAATTAAGACTGAAATTAATTGGAAAACTCAGACCAAACACTTCAGAGACACATCCAGCGTTTTCACAAGATCTCATTGTTCCGTCAGAATGACGGCGATAAAAACTGCTGCCACCTAGATGTCGGAGTTTGAATTGCACCAAACAAAAGAAATATTGTAAATGTTTGAAATTAAATTCTCAGTAAAAAAAAATCAATACGCTACTTTTAAATAATGATTCAGTATCACAACATGAAATATTGCAATATTTCAGTGTATCAATCTTTCTTTACGTCCCTAGATAAATCAACTGCAAGTTTACGTTTCTGATAATAAATGTTAATAATATTTTATGATGATGTTGGATTTCACAAACCTCACACACCTCAGTCAGAATGGGTTGATTGTGATGTAAAAAGATGAATATTTTAAATAGTAATAATAAATAAGAGGTACTTTTCCTTCATTTTCATGCAAATCAGCTTCCAAAAAGTGAAATAACTGTATATCCGGTAGTTTTTCTGTCCATTTATCAGTTAAAGTCTCTGAAATTACTTTAGGTAAACAACAACTGTCCGCAGTACACCCCCCACCCCACGCCCACTTGGACAAAATTGTTGGTACCGTTCGGTCAATGAAAGAAAAACTCACAATGGTCGTAATAAATAAAAATCCTATGAAATTTAACCAATAAAAATCAGACATCGCTTTTCAACCATGCTTCAATGGAATTATTTAAAAAAAAATAAACTCATGGAACAGGCCTGGACAAAAATGCTGGTACCCCTAGCTTAATATTTTGTTGCACAACCTTTTGAGGCAATCAAACGATTCTTGTAACTGTCAATGAGACTTCGGCACCTCTCAGCAGGTATTTTGGCCCACTCCTCATGAGCAAACTGCTCCTGTTGTCTCAGGTTTGAAGGGCGCCTTTTCCAGACGGCATGTTTCAGCTCCTTCCAAAGGAGGTCAGGGCTCATAGAAGGCCTCTTTAGAATAGTCCAGTGGTTTCCTCTTAGCCATTCTTGGGTGTTTGTAGCTCTGTGTGTTTTGGGTCATTGTCCTGTTGACCTGCGACTGAGACCAAGCTTTCTGACACTGGCCAGCACATTTCTCTCTAGAATCCCTTGATAGTCTTGAGATTTCAGTGAACCCTGCACAGATTCAAGACACCCTGTGCCAGATGCAGCAAAGCAGCCCCAGAACATAACAGAGCCTCCTCCATGTTTCACAGTAGGGACAGTGTTCTTCTCTTGATATGCTTAATTTTTATGTCTGTGAACATAGAGCTGATGTTTCTTGACAAAAAGTTCCATGTTTGTCTCATCTGTCCAGAGGACCTTCTCCCAGAAGCTTTGTGGCTTGTCAACATGTAGCTTGGCATACTCCAGTCTGACTTTTTTATGATTTGTTTTCAACAACGGTGTCCTCCTTGGTCGTCTCCCATGTAGTCCATTTTGGCTCAAACAGCGACAGATGGTGCAATCTGACACTGATGTTCCTTGAGCTTGAAGTTCACCTTGGATCTCTTTAGAAGTTTTTCTGGGCTCTTTTGTTACCATTCAGATTATCCGTCTATTTGATTTGTCATCAGTTTTCCTCCTGCGGACACATCCAGGGAGGTTGGCTACAGTCCCATGGATCTTAAACTGTAGTCACAGGAACACCTAGCTGCTTGGGGATGGTCCTATAGCCTTTACCTTTAACATGCTTGTCTATAATTTTCATTCTAATACTTGAGACCACTCTTTCCTTCTCTTCCTCTGGTCCATGTTGAGTGTGGTACACACCATGTCACCAAACAGCACAGTGACTACCTAGAGTCCTATATAGAGGCACACTGACAGAGTACAGGACTGTAGACACCTGTGATGCTAACTAGTGAACACACCTTGAATCAACATGTCCCTTTGGTCACATTTCAGTCTTTTCTAGGGGTACCATCATTTTTGTCCAGGCCTGTTCCATGAGTTTATTTTTTTAAAGTTAAAAAGCAATGTCTGACTTTCATTGGTTAAATTTAATGGAATTTTTATTTATTATTACTTTTGTCAGACTCGAGTTATTTCTGTGACCATTGTGGGCTTTTCTTTTCTTTAATTGACTGAAGGGTACCAACTATTTTGTCCATGTCTGTATAAGCTGTCAGGATGTTCCTCCAGTGGCTGGAAGTTTTTTCAAATATGTTTTTTTATGCTTAGTGATGAAAACCATTTAGTGAGAAGCAGATTTGTGCTCAGTGGACTAAACGTTTTAGTTACTTTGCCGGTTCTGTGGGTTTCTTTTAAACTTCTGATTTAAATATTGATCTAAAACATGACATATAACATCATGACCCTTCAATTTTCTCCACTCCAGTGCCTCGTGTTGTCCCAGACCCTCCTCACTATCGCTTCTCAAACCCTCTGCTTCACTCTTTCCACACCGATTAAAAACAAAAGTCGCTGCCCGCTCTCCATCAATCAGAAATAAGTGCTCAGTTTCATCCAAATCCGAACCAGTCGCTCAAGTTGGACTTAAAGAACTGGGAGCTCAAAGCCTCACCCATATTTATCAGGGAGCGCTGGAACAGTGCGGCCCTTTGTGGCCCTCAATGTATTTATGAATGACAGAGCCTTGGGGCGAAGCTGTAGAACAATGCTGCTATACTGAAGGGCTGATTTTCATATGGGGGGGTGGAGGGTGGGGTGGGGTGGGGGGGTGATGATGGTGGCGGCGGGGAGGGCAGTTTATTCTCCACTGTTGGGGCTTGGTACAGAGAGTGGCGAGAGGTTTAGCTGCTGTGACTCTGTGCGTTTGAGTATTGAAGGAAAGAGCAGAAAAAGGAGCCGCTGGACGTTTGGAGGTTGGTCACCGTCACCTGCACAGGTGAGCATCAGCTGCTCGCTTTCTAACTTTGTTTTTGGAGCTTTTTAAAGTTTCAGTTTTATTTCTTCTTACCAAGAAAGAAGCAAGAGAGCATTTAGGTGCAGAAAGATATCTTGCTTTCACTTTAATTTATCACTGGATTTTCATAGGTCAAACACCTACTGTCAGGATGAGTGTGTGTGTGTGTGTGTGTGTGTGTGTGTGTGTGTGTGTGTGTGTGTGTGTGTGCGTGTGTGTGTAATTGCCTGGATGAGTGAATGCATTTATGATGATGTGTTAGTGGTCACGCACAAGTGATTGTTGTTTGATATTTTGGTGTGTGTGTGTGTGTGTGGGGGGGGTGCTAAAAGCCCAGCCAATAATTACTGGACAGATTTCAGGACTTGAGCCATTATTGAGCAGCGATTCCTGGATTGCGTGAACATTTCACCACTTTTCAGTTTTCAGTCCGTTGAAGGATGTCTTTATTTTCAAGACGTGCATCTGCAGGTGGATGATTTTAGCAGAAACGTGATTGTCCTGCATAATTTCGTGCAGTATATTCCTCAGAAAAGTTGGATTATGAGATCTTTTTGAAAGACGTTTAGAAAGTCCAAGAATGTGTGATGAGTTTCACCGTTTGTCCAGTTGATCTTTCAATTTCTGAAGCTGTTAACACACCGAGTACAAAACCTGATTTTCACAATGAAAATATTAGTTTTTCAGTCATCCATCTAAATTTCTATAATCCCAGCCAGGCTGCGGTCTGAACGCTCATTTCCTGTAGAATCTAATCAGGGAGTTGTAGGAAAGGGCCTCATTTTATGTGTACATTTCGCCGAACAGGTGACGGCTCGGTTTCTCGCCTCCTTTCGTTCAGAGCGGAAGGGATAGGGCTCTGAGAGGAGGCCTGTGGCTCGCCATCTGCCCACTGACATGGGAATTGCCAGGCTTGTTTTCCAGGTGGAAAAGGCTTTTAAAAAGCCACTGAGTCCTCCTGGACTTGGTGTTTGGCCAATCAAAGCTCTCCTCGTTGTGAACCTGGAGGTGAAATTGGGAAAAGAAAATCAAAGTTACAGAGAAGTGGATTTACTGTGTCTTCAGAGTAAAACGACCCACATCTTTTTTGTGGTTTCTCACTTTTTCCTCTATTGTTAATTATCTCTTTGTGTCTAAAAATACAAACAGCAGAAGAATTCTTATGAAATGAGCAAAAACAAGCCAGTCTTTTCATTTTATTACTCTTTCACAGTCCAGTGTTTCATTTTTCTGCTGTACTTTGAACAGACTGTGTGACTGGATGTTGGAAAATCTCCATTTTCATGTTTATATCTCGAGTCTGTGAGTGTGTGTGCAGCGCGCTGGGCTCATCACAGCTCAACCCGGCGTGTGTGGGAGGGGGAGCGGCCATGTTTTAAGACCATCTGCTCCTCTGAGGGTTTTAGTGGGAGCCTTAGCTTGTGGTGGAGCGACGCGCGTCACGGGCAAGCGGCAAAGCTCAAGCTGTGAGCGAGCCTGTTCCGGAAAAATTCCTCCAGTTTGTCCTTTGCACAATGGGCAGTGTTCTGCATACAGGCTTCCCATTCTTTCCACCTCTCCCCCACCCTAGGTCCAAGAGCTGTTGTGCTGCTCTTGTCCACGGGCTGCAGACGATATTCACAATGAAAATGTTCTTCTTGGTGCAGTCGAGTGTTTGCGTGAGCAATTTCAGCTCCATAGATGACTCATAAAAGGTGTCACAACCTGATTTAGCAGAGATGATTGTTCAGATTGTGTCTGTGTCCCTCAGGACTGATGTGAAATGAGCAATTATACTGAAAATGGAGGCTTGTGGAAGGCATCATGTATCAAACGGAGATGAAGTCTTTCTGCTGCTTCCTTTGTGATGTAAAAACACGAAAACAACCATGAAATGAACAAGTTTGATCTCGCTGTGGAACGTATGAGTACAGACACGGAGTTCAGTCCCAGAGGGACAATGGCAGAGAGGTCACATATCAGCACACCCAACATCCTTATGCTGCGCGTGTGTGTGTGTGTGGCGATCATAGCACGCTGTTTATTCATTAGTGCATGACTCAAGCATATCAATGCAACATTCTTTTATCCGGCTCCTCTTCAGACTGTTTATGGAGGGATTCCCTTTGCGGTTAACCACGACTCACTCAGGGCCATCGCTTGGCTGGTGGTCTGGTGGAGTTTGAACATGAGTGACGCACTCAAGATGTAACACAGAGGGCTGGAAAACTGTTCTTATTGTTGCTTTTGTTGGAATAATATGCAAACTAGATGAATTTCTCATGCTTATGTCCTGCCTTCACACATTCCACATCCCAGGGTAAATACTAGCTCTGCACAATCGTATTGATCAGTTTCCTGAAACTGACATTTGTCTACAAACGGCTGCAGATTCAGAGTTTCTTAACTATAATTAATCATCTTTTTGGTTGTGATTTAACGAAAAATGAACTCAAAGATCAAACTAATATAAATACGTCTTCACATTTAGTTCCTCCTGCTCTTCACGTGTTGGCCTAATGCAGCCATAATGAACACAGACATATATGTAGACGCCTCGTGGACTGGCGCTGCCTATTGGAGCTGCCATAGTGGCCGGCCGCCATCTTGGATGGGTCTTCATTCTCCCCCAATGCATTTATTTCTACTGAGGAAGGTGCTTACCCAACTAAAAAACACATTTTATTATGCTTTTTCAAAAAATCAGACATGTGGTACGGCACGATAGTTAAAATATAAATATAATAAAATAAATAAAATAAAATACCAACTGGTAGGCTAGAAAAGTCCCATGTAATTTGTTTTCAACAGGCTGTAGAAAAAACTGGGCATAGTTGCTCACTCTGCGTTGACTCCAGTTGGGTTTGGAAAGTGAGGGACCCATCCAATATGGCGACGACGCTGATACTCTCTCCAGCGCCCAATGGGGCGTCTACGTATTCATGTCTATGGTATTGAAGGTGATGCTAAAGCACAAGTATCATTAAAGGTTGAATTTGGAACACAAACTCCATTGGTTTTTCTTGCTTTAAACACATTATTACAATGTTTTTTTTTACCTTAATTCACTGACGGTTTCGGCGACTCACTGCCGCCATCTGTGATACTGTGTTTAAAGCAAGAAAAACCAATGGAGATAGAAAATAAACACAGGAAGAACATAACAAGAAGATGGAACACAAACACCAAAGCGACATCTAGTGCGTAGAAGTGGTAGTTGCAACAACTACTCACCTATCCATGAGAAAATTTCCGAGTGCATTTTGATGGTATAAAATGTTTTATTTGGGTCCATCTGTTGTAGGCTTCCCCTAAACTCACTCTGGTTTTAGATCTTTTATGGTCGCTCCTCTTCTGAGAAGGATAACAACATTTTCTGGAGTCAGAAGCTGCTTGACTTGCCGAGTCCGCCATTTTCCACAGTGCCAGCCTCGCTGTGCTGAGCAGATTGTTTACAGTATTTGGAAACCTGCAATGGTGCCCTCTAGTGGCTGGTAGATGTAAACATAAACCCAGTGTTGTACCCATCAAAATAAATATTTGATTTTTTTTATTAAAATGTAGCTTTTAAAGGAAAAACTGTACCTTCATTCTGCACACCTCTAAATGCACCGTAGAGGTATTATTTAAAAAAATATATATATAACTTTTTATTCAATTGTTTTATATTCAACCTTTAAGAGTTTGAGTCACTTCTGCCTCCGTGGCAGAGGCGTGATCCTGGCTCGGAGACACATGGGATACCACGGGGAAAAGGATGAAACAGAGGAAAA
The DNA here is from genome assembly GCA_006937985.1 of Aphyosemion australe. Classification (NCBI taxonomy): domain Eukaryota; kingdom Metazoa; phylum Chordata; class Actinopteri; order Cyprinodontiformes; family Nothobranchiidae; genus Aphyosemion; species Aphyosemion australe. The sequence goes on from SSNS01000034.1 coordinate 1,077,731, forward strand.
GGAATGCTGAGTGGGCCACTGAGCCGTTTTAAATCTGCCCACATCTCGTGTAAACACAGCTCACACAGACTCCTCTTTTCTTCTTGATTGTGTCACTTTTACATTCCCCCCCACAGAGTCTGGCGTCTTGGACCCGGAGCGGAGCGACTGACTCAGGGAGGACACAAACAACGTGAAGAAGAAGAAAAAAAGACGTCTTCAGGGCTGCGAGGCAGCAGGAGCCTGGTGCTGAGGCTGGTATGAGGCAAGTGTTTTCTGTGTGTGCCCATAACCGTGCACACGTATGCTGTGTGCCATGTGCCAGCTTTTTGTCTGCTCCATCAATGAGGCCGTTGTTGTTGTGGGTTGGTGGTGGTGTCAGTGGCCATGCCTGGCTGCTCGGCTCTAATCCCCCCTGCTGCTGCTGCTGCTGCTGCATGGCCTCCCACTCTCCCTGGACATACTCACGCAGCTCTTGACCTTCTAATAGAATCAGTGGCGGACTTAGCAGTTTGAGGGCCCAAGGCAAACAAAGGCATGGGGCCCTCTGCAGCTGTTGTCCTCAACCTTTTTCAATTCTTACTTAGAAAAAAGCGCTTAGCACAAGCTGCAACTTCATGCTTTTCATTTTTAGCATTAACATTGATGCACTTTCAATAATTGTTACTCTTCAGTATCTGTAACATTTGTTGCTACAACCTTTTTACTCTCTTCCTGTTTCTTTTATTTTTCAGAACCCTTCACTTAATTTTTGTACAATTCTTTTAATTTTTATTTTTATTCACATCAGCCAACAAACTTGCTCATGAGTCATTTACTTCCATTGTTATGGTCTTGTAATAGTCCACTTTCACACAAGACAATCAAATGCAGTTTCCGTTTAAACTTTCTTTTAGAATATTTCATTTTGGAGGGAAAAAAAAATCTTAAACATCTTTTTTTGTTAAGTGTCACGGGGCCCTTGAAGTGTTTGGGGCCCAAGGCACTCGCCTACCTTTGCCTAATGGTAAGTCCGCCTCTGAATAGAATACAGACTGTTGATGAAACTCTTGAAAAAGTTGGGTTTGTAATGTGAAATGTGGATTCTGATTGTCACCTATTTTAATTTAAAACTTAAAAATGCAATGATCTGACAAAATAAACTCGTTCATCAACACAACGCAGCATTTAGAACAAGTTATTTCACATTCTAAGTCAGTTAGTAAAGAAATGAGAACTCTGTTGGATGCTGCTAGCATGACATCAGGTGTAAATGTTCACGTGCACTGCCACCAAGAGGCTGGAAGGATCAGCAACTGCAAGTTTGAAGATGATAAGAGGTCAACAAACTTCTTTTACACGTTTAACTGTCTTTAAATATCCGGCCATCTGGAGCAGCGAGGATGCACATCGAGCAGCATGACGCATCCATGGTAATGTCAAAACAAAACAAGATTTTTTTTACCCCCTGCTGTCCATCATAAAGTTAATATTGGCCATAGATTCTCTGGGGGATGTTGAGATGTGTTAATCATGACGCTCTGAAGCTCTATCCACTCCCAGTCTCGCCATCTGCACACACCGGCTGCTGCAGCACTGGGCCAAAATCCGCTGCTTGTTCTTTTTGCGTGCATTAGTTCTACTTTTTTTTTCTTCTTTTTCAGAGAAAAATAATTAATTGTGTGGATTGAATTTGTAAATTCACTGATGGAAATGGAAAGAAATCTGTTGTGGATCATGAGATTTGTTATCAGCTTTGAGGTGTGTTTTAGTCAGACGTGTAAATAAAAATATAAGATTAGAAACTGAGCCAAACAAGGGACAAGGTGTCTTTAGGAGTACTGGGTTTGGATTTTAGCTTCATGTATTTTATCACAGTTTCTTTAGCGCATTTTTAAATAGAGGGAAAAAGAATTCAACTGGTAACCCTTTAACTGGCATACATTTTAGTCCCTATATAGAATAGAGTAGAATCATCATCAAACTTTATTTATAAAGCACTTTTAATAATCAGGATGATGCACCAAAGTGCTAGCCTAGTGAACTAGACCAAATTCTTGCTTTGCAGAGTTATATATTCACATATATAGGATGGCTTGCCAGGCTACCAAAGTGCTGAACAATACACAAAACCACATTAAAACAGACAGAAATGAGATAAAAACAAAAACAAGGGCAGCCAAGCAATGAGTTAAGCTATCAATTAGCTAGCAGCACGATACCTCGCGACACATTTATAAAACAGATGACTAAAATCGATAAAGCAAATAAAACAATAAGTTAAAGTGCAGGTTTCATAAAAGCAAGTTGATAAAAATGTGTCTTGAGTGTACTCTTAAACCTCGCGATATGGAAAAAAAATAGAATATTCCTTTATTGTCCCTCAGTTGAGAAAGTTTGGTATAGCAGCAACAAAACATATTTACAAGAAGAATAAATAATAAAAGAAAGTACAAATAACAAAATAACATATATGCAAAAATACATAAAGGTCAACTTTGCTGAAAAACCATTTTTTAATTATTTTTTCTGATTATAATCAGTTATTCTGAGTTTTTCATTCAGGTTGAACATGAAAATAGTTTTACAACTAGAAAATAGACGTAAAAACGCGTGGTTTAGAAAATCCTGACAGATCTACATCACACTGTCACTGAACATTCATGGACTCACCCATCTTGACTCACGACGGGGAAGGCTGTTGTTGGTTTAGCGTCCAGAGAACGTCTCGACTAGTAGAAGCTAACTGTTAGCATTAGCAACTCCAGGCTCGTGTTATTTGTGGAGATAAAACATCAACGTTGCAGAGCAAACAGAGGCAGTGGAAAGTCTCGTTGCTGTTAGCCAATCAGTGGAGAGATGTCCAAATATCAGGCCAGAATCCTGCCATCTTAAGCTACTTTCTCCTCCAGCTGAATTCTACGTCCTCAAACTTACAAGGTAGTCATTCCTACTAGAGAACACTGCATACGTATTAAAAATATGAGAAAACAACGTCTTTAAAGTCTGCAACATAAATGTTGGCCATCTTAGTCATGACTTGTATTACAGATCAGATGTTTCTTTGACCTTCCTCCTCGCCACAGGAATATCACATTCCCCAACGGAATCCTGACCTTTTAACCCCTGCTTCTCTGAACTTGTGACCTATGTGGCTGTGGCTATTTTTACACACAGAGCCTCAGCACCTCCTGGGGATGTGATGCCACACAGACGGCTGTACATAAACGAACGCAGAGCTCTGGAAACAGATAAATAGAAAAGATTTATTTGGATACAACAGAAAGTAGCAAAGTAAGCTCATATGAAGTGTGATGCTACTGTTGTTTTGCTTCAGTGGCTCGTGTTTACACACCTCACGCCATCATCAGTCCCTCATCTTCTCCAGATTTGATCCTAGCACAGCACAAATAGCATCAGTAATCTACTGATGACATGATGTGTGGTGACTGGTGTTTGGCTCCATGTCAGAGCTCGGCCAACACTGAGGGTCATTCATCGTAGGTCTTTACGTATGGCGACGATGATGAGAAAACTCCAGCGAGGGGGAAGCGGGCAGGTGCTCACTGACGCTGCGTTTGTGTGACTTACTACAGCTCAGTGTGAGCGAGAGTGATGTCATCGCCTGATCAGGCTAATCTAACTGCTGTTTGATTGTTTCTTTCTTTCTTCTAGAGAAGGAGGCTGTCGAGCTGTTCGGGTGTGAGACAACGCCCTCTAGTGGAGCTGGTGATAAAGTGTCCTGCAGAGGATCTGTCTGTCTGAAACGTTTCAAGGTAAAAACAGACTTACTTTTGTTTTCTTCTTATAAAATATGCAGAAAAAAAGTAGAATTAGTTTGGGTTGGTTAAAACTTCACAAGAAGATTTGAGCAAACTGGGGTCTAAATGCTTTAATCCTTTAAATGAAATGGATTCATTTGTTCTTTTCATCAGATAATTTAAACTGAAGTGAAGATTTAAAAAAGTTCAAAAAAAAGTCAAATGTAATTCAAACTAATAAATATTAAAGTCCTCATAAGATATTTCAATATGTTCAATATGCTAATTTATATTTTTTTTACATTAAATTTAAGAAACTAAATCCTAAAGAGTATCTTTAATACTAGCAATATTTTCTAAACTTTATTTTTTACAGCCATAGGTGGATATTTAGTTACAGCAGATATTAGTGGAAATATTTAACACTTATGAATTTCATATTTCTGCCAGAATAATCATGTGATGTAAAATTAACAGCAATGTCAAGATTAAAGAGCGATCATGTTATGGTAAATAAAACCAACCTGTGACTGCAGCTTTTATTCATTTAAGCATTTAAAATGAATGATAATAATGTTAATGGTTGAAGATATTAAATAAAAGTTGATGACAATCTAATATGAACATCGTTTAGTGGGACAGTAAATGTGGGAGAAGATGTGTAATTAGTGTTAAACAGAGGAAGAGGGAGGCTTTTTGTAGTTTGCTTCTGGATGCAGGTGATTTGGAGGAAAATAACACCTTAGTTTAAAAATCCCACCATGCAAACACATTTTGATTTTAGTATTTCAGCCTCTGATCTTCATCAGAAGTGTCAAAGTCAAGAGAAGAAAAGCACTCTTTATCAAGAGCACCAGTCTATCAGGGTTATGTTGCTTCTGAGAGCTTTAGGAACTCCATCATAGTGCAAAATTATTCATAATTTATATAATCCAGAGCAATGCAATGTCCAGAGTGAATAATTAAAGGTTTGGAACACTGAAAAACCAAATTTTAAAATCTTATTTCTGATTATATTCCATCAATCTGAGTTTTTCATGCAGGCTGAACATGAAAATAGTCTCCTACACCTGTCTCCTGCATTAGCTTCTGATAGAAAATAGACGGTGAAACTCTAGGATTAGAAAATCCTGACAGATCTACGTCACACTGTCACTGAACATTCATGGACTCACCCATCATGACTTCACGACAAGGAAGGCTGTTGTTGGTTTAGCGTCCAGGAAACAGCAGAGAACGTCTCGGCTAGTAGAAGCTAACTGTTAGCATTAGCAACTCCAACACATGGCAGAACTCCTTTGTGGAGCTAAACATCAACGTTGCAAGTCAGTGGTAGAGTCGCATTGCTGTTAGTGTTATCCAATCTGAGGTGAGATGTCCAAATATCTGTAGCTCAGCTGTGATGTGGCTCAGTTCTAGTTCCTGCAAATGGTGCATCGGTGTTTTTCTTCCCCAGAGTACAACTTACAAGGCATTCATTCCTCCTAGAGACCACTGCAAATGTATTCATTAAACGAGTGTCCAACACCTTTAAGCATTGAGGACTTTGGGCTAAACTCTAAAAAAGTTGTAAAATCTGAAAAATCTTTAAAACATATTTAAGGATCTTTCACCTTTATTTAACCAGCTAAAACCCATCGAGACCTCTTTTACAAGGGTGACCGTGTGCTTGAGTCCACCAGCATGCTATGGAGATCTTACTTTTTTTGTTTTTTATTTCCATGATACCTAACGGGATGTTGTTTATTCCAGAGGTCTATGGTCCAGCACTGAGCAGAGACCATGTGGTGTTTGGAGCTGCTCTTACCTCTGCTGTTGATCATCCATAGTAAGAAATTCCTTGTTTGATGGTAGAAACCATCAGACTCATCGTCATGCATGAAACCTTCCCTTGCATTTGATTATATACGTTAAACTTACTCCAGCATCTGTCTCCTCCGTCAGATGCAACCTCCCAGTGGAATATCTGGTTACCTCGGGATATCTCAGCCATGACAAACTCCTGCGTGGTCATCCCGTGCAGCTTCATGTATCCCTCTGGAATCAGGCCAGTCAGGGGCATTCATGGTATCTGGTACTTTGGCCAGCCGTATCCTCAACTCTTCCCCCCTGTAGTCTTCAAATCGCTCACAGACGTCGTGCACGAGAGCTACAAGGGCCGCACCAAGCTGCTGGGCGACCTAAACCAGAGGAACTGCACGCTACTCATCGGCAACATCGGTGCAGAGCACTCGGGGAGATACTACTTCCGGGCAGATGTTGGTGGAGCCAACAAATATTCTTACCCGGACTTCACCGAACTCAAAGTTCTGGGTGAGTCAGTGATGAGATGAGCTCGTCGAAACATTAGCTCATAAAATTCAATAACAGGGACACTGTAGCTGTTAGCTGCTGCAACACAAAAGGCTAAATGTGTTGTTTTCTCCAGATCAGCCCAACATTGACATACCAGAGGAGATCGTCAGTGACGAGAGCCTGGAGCTGACGTGCTACGCTCCCGATAACTGTCCCGACATGACTCCGGAGATCCAGTGGATGTACACCGACTACCTGCCTGACCCGGAGTTCAGCACTGAATACGTGGAGGAGAGCAACACAGCAGTGCTCTCCAACACTCTCACCTTCACGCCCAGACCGATGCACAACGGGCAGCTGCTGGGCTGCAGGGTCTACTACCCCAACACCACCCTGGTCTATGAGCGGCTCATCTCTCTAGACATCAAGTGTGAGTTTCATATAAGCAGAACGATGCACCGAACATGCATAAACACCTAAAGCCTCTTTTTGTTATTCTGTTCATCTGGACACTTTAGTGATGGAGCAATACTCTGTAACTTTTCAGATTCTCCTCGATCGGTGTGGGTGAACGTTTCCTCTGAGGTGATGGAGGGCAGCTCTGTGACGCTGCACTGCGAGGTGGACAGCAACCCTCCTTCCAGGATCTCCTGGATGTTTGGAGAGGAGGAGCTTCTGTGGGACACGGCGTCCAACATCTCCCTGTCCCTGGATGATGTCACGCCTGCAAACGAGGGGATTTACACCTGTGTAGGAGACAACGGCTACGGCATCATGAACACCTCCATGTACCTGGCTGTCAAGTGTAAGTCAGACGGAGAGAGAATAAAATAAAGTCCAAGATTACTAAAAACTTTCATTTATATTTATAAAAAATTCAAATAAGTATGATTTGTCTTTGAGATGTTTGCAGTTTTCTGCTCTAAAATTTTCTAACTTTCTTTCAAATCAATTTCCTTAAGAAGCCACAAGGGGGCGACGTAGGAAGAGTCAAATATTTGGGTGAAAACAGAAATTCATCAGAGATTGTATGAGTTGATTTTAGTTGTTTTAATTCAGTCTCCTTCAATCACAGGGTTGGATCAGATGACGTTTAAATATTTAAAATATGCCTTTTGGTAACTTTATAATAAGAGTCTCTTTATTAACGTTACTTAGTGCGTTATTAAGCATTAATAAACAAAGGGTCCTTTTATTAACGTTTCCGGTATTGTTAACTATAAGTTTCCTTAAGGTAAGGACAAAGGGCCAGGGGGGGTGTCTGTTTAGTAATGCATTACTTAATATGTTTAAGCAGTTGTTAATACTTTATTTAGTAGTTAATTAATGCTTAATAATGCACTAAGTAACGTTAATAAAGGGACCCTTACTGTAAAGTGTTACCTATGCCTTTTTTAAAGTAGTTAATTATAAACTTTTGGATTAAAAAATAGAAATCTGACTACAACAATGCAGTATTGTTGTTTTGGAATTAGTGTTGAATCATATTAAAAATAGAAATTACTGCACAAACTAAAAAAAACAAATTACAAAAAATTAAACTACATTTTCTTGCCCCATATTTAAATTTTATTGCAGGCTGGATTTTCCACTAAAACACAACTGACGTAAACCTAAAGTTTTATTATTCTGCAGATTTTTTGGGTCAAATTTTCTTGTTGCTCTTTTAATTAAAAGATAAATTAAGATTTAACTCATTCGCTCAGGAACACGTGTGTGAAATGCTAAAAAAAGTTTGTTTTTAAAAATTCAGTGAAGAAGAAAATAAACAAAATTGCAGCTTCGATATTTTTGTTTTACAAACTGATAATGGGATTTTACTACTTTTTCATGCTGACAAAAATATCCAAGAAGGTTAAAATAAGTATTTTTCTTTAAATGTGGCAGAAAATATTGCATAAGATAAGAAATCAGGTCGAAGTTTTACATATTTTGTTGCAGACCCTCCTCGTGAACCGGTGGTGAACGACTCCATGACGGTTCTCGAGGGAACCTCGCTGGCTCTGCACTGCAGCACCCAAGGAAGTCCGGCCCCGACCCTCACCTGGCTGAAGGATGGGGAGCTGGTAGGCACCATCACGGCTGATGAGCTGTCAGTGCTGCAGATCGTGGAAATCACACCACATGAAGACGGACAGTACCGCTGCCTGGCTGAGAACGAGCATGGACGGGCCAGCAGCTCCCTCAACATCACCGTTGAGTGTGAGTGACTCTGATCTGCAACAATAATGTTAAAGAACTCTGAGAAAAAAGAAAGTTTGCAATAAAAATAACAGAATCTATGCTGCAGTAAGCAGATTGTTACCTTACACCAGTGTCCCAGAGCAATAAAAAGTCATAAATCTACAAACTTTCCCTTTATTTACTATTTGGTCCATAACGGTTTGCTGTACTTCCTGTTTCCACAGATGCCCCAGTCCTGCTGGAGGAGTCAAAGTGCACAGTGGTGAGGGAGGGGGTCCAGTGTGTCTGCATAGCCACAGGAAACCCTGAACCCACCATTGAGTTTTACCTGCCAGACCTGAACGTCACCATCAACGAAACCGACGGCCGATACAACTTCTACACGCACACGGACGGACACACGTCCACCGCAATGATCAAGCTGAGAGAGAAAGGTGAGCGGGCCGACAACGGCGGGCCGGCTGTGAACGTCCACTGCAGCATGTACAACATCTATGGAAGAGAGAGCGTGCTTTTGGAGCTACAGCAAGAAAGTAAGTACAAAACTAAAAAAATAAAATAAAATGAGAACATCTTTATGATGATAGCGTACACATGTTGTGGTGCTTTAAGGGACAACTAACTCACAAACCTTGACACAATGTCCCTCTTGAAGAAATTCAAAACCTGTCATAAATTCATAACTTTGACCTGTTTGGTAGAACAGGCTTGTTTGGGTTTTTTGTTCAAAGTGTCTCTCAACTTAGGATGCAGTTTACAATTCAGTCAGTTACCCTAACATGCTTTTTGACCTGTGGAAGAACGCAGAGAAAACCCGCACGCATCAGGACATGTTGCATCTGGGTTTTTAACCTGCAACCTTCTTGCTTTGAGACAACAGTACTATCGACTGCACTTCCATTCAGATTTTCTAGGGTTTTCAGGGAATTATCTGAAAAAGAGAAAATCTCCATTGAGCAGCGGTTGAGTGGATGGAAACGTCTTGTTGGTGTCAGAAGTAAGAGGAAACTGGTTTCTGGATGATAGAAAGCCAACAGTAGCTCTAATAACCACTGAAGAACAGAAACTAGGTTCTGCAGAGAAGCATCTCTGAACCCTTCCATGTTGAACCTTGAATCAGATGGACTCCAGCAGCAGCAGACCACACCACCACTCCTTCCAGCTTAAAGCTCTGGCTACAATTCACACTGAATCACCAGAACTGGACAGTAAGAGACTGGAACAATGTTTCCTGATCTGATGAGTCAGAATTTCACCTGCAACACTCATATGGTCAGGTCAGAATTTGGTGTCACCAACATAAAAGCGTGGATCCATCCTGCCTTGTATCAATGGTGTGGGGGACATCTCGGTCCATTTAGGACTTCTGCCTGACTACCAGTTGAGCCTGGTTGAAACACCACAGCCTACCTGAGTACTGTTGCTGACCATGTCCATCCCTTTATGACCACATGGACCCATCTTCTGATGCTACTTCCAGCAGGATAATGCACCATGTCATAAAGCTCAGATCATCTCTAACTGGTTTCTTGAACATGACAATGAGTTCACTGGACTCCAGCAGCCTCCACAGTCACCAGATCTTAGTACAGAGCTTTGGGATGTGGTGGGATGAGGGATTTCCATCATTGATATAACTGTGTGTTGATGTCATGTCATTATGGACCAGAACCGCTGTGGAATGTTTCCAACACCTTATTGAATCCACGACATGAAGAATTATTGCATTTATGAATACAACTGGGTACAAGGTGCACCTAACCAAGTGTCTGTTGAGTGCAGATTACAGCTCTATACTATTGAGCTGTATTGATGTCTAAAAGCCATTAAAACTCTGCTGCAGTTCATCAGTCCCTCATTAAAATAAACTCTGGATCTGTAATTAATTCCACACATTCTGCTCTCCTCCAGTAAACCAAACTTGCATTGATCTACAACAGAAGACAGACTCCAACAAAAGTCGTATTTTGTCCTGTTTCAGACACTTTCACGCCTACCAGAAGTATGGGATGATAACTCCAATCAGCTGTGAGTTTCTGGATCATGCTTTAATCAAGCATGTAGAAATCTGCATCATTCAAAGAGGTTCTTTTGTTGGACAATGATCCATCATTATTCTATCAAGTACTACAATGAATGACTATAATCACCAAAAGCCAAAGAGACAATATTTTGAACTGCCTCTTTTACCCAGTTGCATCCAAACCCAGGGAATATCATCAGCCCTTTGAAGGCTGTCAGTGCATCTTTGACAAAAGTGCTTTATGAATAGTTAGTCTGTGGTGTCTAACTTGATCTCCTATTTAATCACCTTACCGTTTTACATATTTGTCATATTCTAAAATGAGGAATTTCCTAATAAACTGCTAAAAATTGCTTTATAATGGATTCAAGCTCTCAATTTACCGGTCGATCTACGTTCCTACCCTCATCTATGGTCACGAGCTTTGGGTAGTGACCGAAAGAACGAGATCACAGATACAAGCGGCCGAAATGAGTTTTCTCTGCAGGGTCTAGGCTCTCCCTTTGACATAGGGTGAGAAGCTCGGCCATACGGGAAAGGGTTCAAAGTAGATCTGCTGATCCTCCACATCAAGAGGAGCCAGTTGAGGGGCTCAGGCATCTGGTTAGGATGCCTCCTGGACGCCTCCCTGGTGAGGATGTCCAACCAGGAGGAGACCTAAGGAAGACCCAGGACACGATGTAAGGGACTATGTCTCTCGGCTGGCCTGGGAACGCCTTGGGATCCGATTCCCCTGGAGGAACTGGCCTAAGTGGCATTCCCAGGCTAACTGCAACAGATAATCTTTCTAGTAAATGTATTTCTACAGCCCTTATCACAGATAGAATAATCACAGAGTGCTTCACAAAGATAAAATACATCATAAAACAAATGAAAGATCATTAAAAACAGAAAAGGTCATTTTACACATGAAGAAAAAACAAAATATTTAAGGAAAAGCATTTCTAAATAAAAGTTTGAAGGTGTCTAGATTGTAAACACCACGCAAGAATAAAGGAAGTTCATTCAAAGTCGAGGTGCAGCAGCCTGGAAAGAGCGATCACCTCGACTTGAAATACCTTCCTAAGAAGGCAAACAGAAGGCATCTGTTGCTTTGGATAAAAGCTTCTGCCAAATACATAAACACAGACAAAGTCAGCTTTTTTAATTAGCAAACATTGCTCTAATCTGACGATGCATCTGCCAAACCATTCTACTCACACTTGAGAAACAAGACCCGAAGATACCTCAGCTCCTCCACCTGACGCATTGAATCATTTCCAACCCAAGGTTGGCCATCCACCATTGCCAGCTTGAGGACCGTTACCCAAGACACTGCTGCAAACTATTCCTGTGCCTGCCACCATGATTCAGCTCCACGAGGCCAACAGGACTACGTAGAACTCAAAACCCTAAACCACAAACTCTCCCAAAGTAAAGAGCACCCAGGCTATAAATTGTGCATAACTCAAGATGCTAGTCGTCCATATTTACAAAGTGTTGTCCAATAACGGAAATGCTCTCTTGTTTCCAGAAAAGTACATGATGGCCGTTATTGTTGGCACCATTGGAGGTGTAGCAGTCATTGCCTTCATCATCGCTGCAGTGAGATATGTTGGCCATAATAACAAGAAGTGAGTATGAACAACCAACTAATGGAGAGGCCAATGTGAGACAGTAGTCGTACTTTTACTCGCTAAGCATTTTCTGAAATCCAAGGAAACACTTAAGCCTAGTCATCCATTCTAAAACACACACAGGCACGGTGTATTTGAGTGAATGTGACTTTAATGTTTGAATCGTTTTTCTGGAGCAACTTCAGTTTATTTGCGACCCATCTGAAATCTTTGGGAATCCACATTGGCTGCTTGATGGAGTGGGTTAGCATGCTGGACTAACCTTATATTTTGCAGGCATGAAATCCCTGCTCTGACCCTGCTTCTGTATCCTTGACCCGCTGTGCTAAATACAACCCGAGTAGCCCTTTTAACCAAGGTGCTTTTAATTTAGCCTCAATTCATTATTGGACCCTCAAATTTGTGGGTCAGCCCTGAAACCGGTGTGATCTCAGCGACTAAACCCATAAAATAACCACGTCACTCACAGCCAAAAGTGGCCTCCAGCATAACCTCACAGAGCTTGTTTTAAAATGGATGCCCAGGCTTGGCGTGTCGCCCTGCGTTAGTGGCAGTCGAGACCGAGTCTGATTATGTGACTCCGTCCCCCAGAGAGAATGGCAACCCTAGGCAGGACGTGGTCCTGGAGAACCCAGCTTTGTACTACAGCGCAGTCAAGAAGGACAAACAAAATCTGAGGAAGAAAGTGGTGAGACATGATGATGTCAATACTGATGGTTATGAATATCGAGGGGTTGGACGACCATTCTCAGAATGTTTGGCGTTAACATCTTTGTGTAATGACAGCATGAGAGCCCGTTTTATCCTCTGGAACGAGGTCATGAAGCACTCTCTCCCACTAGCAGTCTAATAACTCCAACGATGACTGTTTTTCTCTTGCTTTCATCGCTTCTCTGCGTTTTTCTGTCTGTTTCTTCTCTCCCCTAACTCTTGCACAGCTTAAGACAGAGCTGTTGGGCTCAAAGTTTAACTCCATTCTAGAGGAGACTACGGTAAGGTTCCCAAACACAAGCCTCAGTGACAGACGCATCTCCTCGCATACCAGCTTCTCTTCTGTTCACTGCCGTTTGTTTCTGAATCTGCTTCCCGCATGGCTTCCTCATCGCTAACACAAACGGCCAAACTAACAGAAAACATCTCAATCTCCTTCGTCAGTATGTCCAACAGTAACCACTAACTCCTTTTATTGTTTGCGGCGTCCGCTCTGCTTTTTACCGGCGGCTGGACCGCGATTTTGTGGCGCTGAATGGTTTTTTTCTCTCTGCAGGGAGAAGAAGGGGATTATCAACCTGTGGGCTCTATGGCAGGGCTGGAGAGGCGAGAGCTGAACTACGCGGCCCTGGAGCTCATCGGTGGCAGGCCCAGGGAGGGGGCCCCAGGGAGGGGGGATGACGGCAGCAACTACACAGAAATCAAAGCCAAATGAATCGCAATCCTTCCCTGATCCCTCGGCTTTGCGAGATGCAGTGGCAGCCCCGAGTTTTACGCCCCTCCCGAACCATAAACTGCATTAACACCTTCTTCACTGGATAAATGAGGACTTCTCATTTGTTGTTCCTTCAGATTTGTAACTTGTAATTTCCAGGTGTCTGAAAGTAATCCCCCCCTACTTTGAGCTGCCCCCTTCTCCACGAGATGCCACTATTTGGAAGCATTGGTCGTTTTCTGGATTTGAGCAAGACCTACAGGACAATATAAATAAAAAATATTTTATTATTATTTTAAAGCCTCAGTTGTTGTACACTGTCTCTGCATCGTGTTGCTTTATTTGTGCAATTGTTCATCTCTCATCTGTCAACTGTCACTGTATCTGCTGCCAGTCGAAGCATCAGGGCAAGGAGTAACAGCGTTCTTGTTCCCTTCCCTTTATAAACGTATTTACAGAGACGGGAACCTCTTGGTTTATTATAACCCAAGAACATAAATGACAGAAGCAAGAGTTGGAAACTCAACTTCCTGTCACTACAGAACTTAGCCTCCCAAAATAAACGTTAATGATAAGATCCTCTACGTTTGTGTGACACACTTCTGAAAAACGGAAAACTGTCACACCTTTTCCCCAACGTTTTCATTTAAATGAGCGTTGAAAACGTGTATTTTCTTTGCAAAAGCACAGATCTCCTCACATGCTCATTAAATGTAGTTATTTAAAAAAATTCAGACATATATACATGCGACTGGCCAAAGTCTTTTCTCTTTTAGACAATGTGTGTGTTCGTATGGATGTGTGTGTGTGTGTGTGTGTGTGTGTGAATTGTGCTGAACGTTCAGCATCTACTGAGCTACTGGGGTCTTTAGGAAGTTGGAGCATCTTGTCACTAAGGGTTGTGCCAAGACACTTGACACAAAAGGTGATGCCAATTTGGTCAGCTTGTTGTGCTATTTAAATACCTTTGATGTATTATTAAAGCCTACTAATAGTCTAATTTGATAATGATGGTGTCATATTACAATGGAATAACGTGATGTATATTTATATGAATGGAGAAGGCAGTCTGTGTAGAAAACAATACCTTGCATGAGTGTTTTGAGTGTTTAATTACTGAAATATGATACAAGGCCAGTGTAACACATTAAAGACAGTCTTGCCACGTATCTCACTAGCCTCTCTGGATGAACACTGTCTTAATGAAGGTGTAGGAAGTAGAGGTTGACCGATATTGGTTTTTCTATTGCCGATATGTAGGAGACATGGTCAGCCGATGGCCAATATGTACTGCTGATTTTTATGGACGATATCTAGACATTTTCTACCTTATTTTCATGCTAAAATGTCACTGATAACATCAGCTGATGCACAAAATTTCTGAATCAGTTTCTGAAGTCTGAATTTAAACTAACTTAAATCTTAACTTTGTGCACTGTTCAGTGTTAAAGTCAGACATCTAAATAAAGTTAATTTAGAGTATTTATTATGCAGATGTCATTAGTGAACGTAAAAATCCATGTAAATTAAATTCTGCAGCAGCACCGGGCTGCCCGAGGATGTGCCTGACTTTAAATCGGCTTTATTTAGGACAAATATCGGCCGATGTATAATAAACTGTAAATATCGGTCTTCCCCTAGTAGGAAGCATTTTTCAAGCTCTGCCTTCAAATCTGTTAAAGGCTAAGCAGAAGCAAGCAGCCTCCTGCAGTGGCGCCCCCAAGGGTTGGCCAGGGGTGGCCATGGCCCAAATAGAAAATTGCTGGCCACTCCAGGGAAGACCAGTGTTCTTTAATAAGTCATAATAATATTCACACAAACCATTTATTTATCTTGTTTAATGAAGACATGTAAAAAAATTATACATTTAATTAATAAATATTCAGAATTTTTTTAAAAAGTCTGTCGCTGCTGCTCACCATTTTCAAAAAGGTTTCAATCACCATAGTGATGTTTTAGAGAAACGACAGGTGAATTGAGCTGTTTTAAAATTCTAAAATAAATGTTGAAACAACGTATAAAATAACTGTTCCAAATGTTTTTTTTAACTTTCTAAAATTTTGTGTTTCTCAAATTTGATGTGTTATGGACCCATATAGTTTTTTTTTTTTTTAAGGAAAATGAATAAGGCATCATTTATTACATCACCACATGCTAATCTTTTCCAGAGTTACCATCAGGACCAATTTGGTGTGCCACCCCAAAATTTTCTCACGCCCCATGGCCCCCCTATGAAACTTTTCTGGGGGCACCACTGGCCTCCTGTAACTGAGATGAGTTGAATTACTGCACTATAGAGAAAATGTAAGGTATTATTGGTGTAAGTTCCAGATATTGATTCATAATACTGCACATTCCTGCTTCCTGACCGGCCAAATCTTTTATCTTTTCCTTTTCCATTCTGCAGGCGTTTTAACCCCTACAAGCTCCAAATGCTCAAATTCATAACACTACTCTGCTGCTGGGACATCCTTCACTCATAGCTGCTGCAAACACAGCTGCCACTTCCTTATGCAGCCCATGCACACATTGCTGCTGCAGCCCTTTTTTGTTGCAATCTTAGACAGTGTACTGTTGGCTTCGTAAAACTATTTGTTGCCAAGCTGCATTATGCACAAATGTACTTTTTAAAAAATTCCCTATTAAAATTCAGTATTGCTCTATCAAAGTCTTAAATTGGTTTTATAACATCAAAGCTGCCAGAGTGTTAGTTTGAATGCAAAAATTGATATTTGCCTTAAAATGAATGATACTCATTGAATTTTTTTCAGATCAAGAAAAAGCTACAACAGATTGGTGCAGGTCTCAACAAAAGTTGCTTCTTTTGTTTCAAACTTGTCTCAATGATGGCTTATTGGATGAATTTAGTGATAAATGTGAGCATAAACATTTAAAATTGTCCAGATTTTTTGCTTTAGTACACAATACAAATACTATTGTGGGTACATCCTTTAGATATAAAAAGTTGGAACTATCTGTGGATGAAGATCTTATCCTTTATTAAGACGGTGTTCAGCTGGCTGAATAATTTAAGGTTCCAGAAATGCTGGCCTGAATTCTTACAACGCCTCTTTATTTTTGTAAAGATATTTCTTTGCACACGTATCAAATGTGTCTAATATTTTATCAAAGTTTGCCGTTAAGCTGTATGTCCATTTCTTTTGTGGTAAATATAATAACTGATATGGATTTTTTTTTCATTTCTCCCAAGTTATGATTGACAAAATTGTTCAAGTCAGGGTTTTTATTTTGCAGTTTCTCTGCTCGCTCTTTTGTTGTGAGTCAATTTCATCTGTTTTCTGCTCCATGCAATTGCAAATAAAAGAAAAACGAAAACAAAGTGGAAGCAGTGAGTTTTTGATGTTTTGTTTGTGATTGTTGAGAAACACAGACCACAGGTCATGGGTAGCTGTCTGTCTCCACTGGACAACAGACAGGTTACAGCCTCGAGATTAGAAAGAAAAATATGTCTAAATAAGTCTTTTCCTGCGTTGGTTAGCTGTCCCACTTTATGGAAGAGGAAAGATGATGTTGCTCAGATAATAAGGATCACAGTTATGGTTAAGAGGAAGCTCTCAGCTAAGTAGAAAATGATCTAAAAGATTTATCTGATTGTAGCTTGAAACTTGGTTGTCGATGAACAGCTGACCTATAAAGATCATGTTGCCTCCGTCGCTTGTTCATACCACTTAGCATTGCTTAATAAGAAAGATTCATAGGTCATACTTAACCAAATGCACCACCCAGCTCCTGGTGCAGTCGTGGCCATCTCCTACCTTGACTACTGCAACACCCTCCTAACTTTTATCCCTGCCTGTGGCGTAAAACCTCTGCAGATGGAACATAACCTGTCTTCAGGTAGGCTAAAGGAGCACACATCACCCATTTGTTCATTGAGCTCCACTGGCTACTCTTAGCTGCCTGCACCAAATTCAAGTCAATGACCCACAGCATGCTGGGTGGAAACCCCTCTCATCTACTTGAATGCTCTTATGTCATGGCTCGGTCCGCCAACAGTGCCGACACCACGCCCAAGACAATCCCGACTCGTTTCCTGTACGTTTGATTTAACATGTGCAACACATGCTGGAATTCTGTCTAATATATATAATGAATGTGTGTGTCATAGTAATGTCTTTCTGATTGGTTATAAATATGAAAATGCACAGGGAGAGGGAAAAGTGTGATGCACTGATAGGTGGCAGTTCTGCGCCCCATAAAAACACAGGTGCATGCTTCATTCTCTCCTATGGTCAGCTTGGCCTGGCCCTGGTAGGGTCAGCACATTTACACTGGTGCTGTCCGTGTGGAGCCGACCACATTTTTTGGCCCTGCTTCCGTGCGGTTCTTTTCATGCTGAGCCCACCCACCCATTGGCTGGCTGAAGTTGTGTCACTCTCATGCCTACCTGCGTAGTGGGAGCCTGTGATTGGTCAGGCGGTGTGCGTGTGAAGTGAATAACAAGCGCTAATCCTAATGAGCTATCTGCTTCGTAGCTGCTGAAATGTTTCTTCATGCTGCTGAATGGCTTCCTGGAGGATTCTATACTTCTTCTGGGCCTTATGCCTTGCCTGGTGACACTTTCTCAAATTAAGTTTTTCCTCAAAAAGAGCCACAGCCCGAGAACCAAATATAAAAAAAGTACCTCGACATCATCAGTTGTTTTTAACCGTCTCCACTCGTCTTAATACCGTGCTCATGCCTGCTTTAGCTTACTAACTTGTGGTGCTTATGCCTGACACTACAGACTCCTCACCACTTTAGTGGAGCTCGCCCACGTCCACGTTTCTGAGAAGGCCCTGTAAACACAACCTGGCTGTGAAGGTGCGGGCTGCCTCCACCCGGCCCAGGCCAAGCTCACCAAAGTGTAAATGCGACATTAAAGAGATACTTTGCAACTTTTTCACATTGGTAAATAATTTTCTTGAGCCAGTATGTGCTAAAATGATCATGAACACAGCTGATTTGTTTGATTTAGTGATGAACCGCTCCTGTAGACACTAATGAAGGCTGAGGAGACATTTCAGCAGTTAGATTAAGGTGTTAAAAAGATGAACGCACAGCAAGGAGATAAGTTTTGTTGGTTTGGGTTATATTTATTTGTACGTTCGGCATCCTCATTTGTAGATCGTGTTGGATAAAATAGCATCCGCCAAATGCATGAAGATAAATGTCAAAAAGCACATTAATGAACAAGGAAAAACAAATTTAGTAATTTTCTCATCCTGGTTTTAAACCACTGCACCTGTGACATCACTTCTTGATGCATGTAATGCATTATTAGGTTACTTTCACCTCAGTCAATCATCCTGGATGTAAATGTTAATAAAACTACTACCAAAAAAAAAAAGAGACAAAGCAGAGCTGCAGCCTTTCAGGGAGGAGTGTTATTCAGAATTGTGACGACTTCCTGAAACTTGATGTTGTGCAAAGACAATAAATAGAGAACGTAACGAAGGAAGAGAAAACTCTGAGAAGAAAGTTTTGTAAGGAGGAAAGAACACAGACAAGGTAAAAAAAACATTTAACTTAGTTTATTTTTATATTTAACTAGTGAACAAACTCTTTGTGGTCTGAATGTTGATACCAGATAACTTACTAAATGTTCTTTTAATTATTTGTTCATCAATGCAGTAAGTGTTATGCACGTACCCTCAGGTTGAACAATAGATCTAGAACAGTCTTTGATTATTTTAGTATGTGTTGTTGGGTCTTTTTAAAGTTTATATAAAACTTTGTCTGTAAAAGGGTCAAATAGTCACCACAACCACTCGTTTAGTCGTTACAGAAACTCACCACCACATTCATAGTTTCATGATTGGACTTTCCACTGATCCTGTTTCTGCTTTTTCCTTCATCCCCTTTATTTATTAAATTTAAATTTCTCTTTGTTTTGTGCAGAGATAAAAAGTTACGGCATTAAATAAAAATGTTTGTTCTCATCTGGACGACTCTGCTTCTGTCTGTGAGCGGCACCATCGCTAACTCAGGTATAACGGGCATTTCCTTGTTCTTGGTTAATACTACAGCTCTTTAAGGTTATTGTGACTGATTTCATGACAATTAAAGCTAAGCATGTTTTCATATTTAGAGACAGAATTCATAATAAACTTCTTTTCATTTGACATAAATATTTGAACGTTTCCCTAAACGTTAGAATATCTGTGATGTGAACTCAGAAGCGGCTGATCTGAAACAGAAATGTTCCTGTGTGGTTACTGCAGAAATATTAACTATTATTTTGTCTTTTCTTATTAACAGGATCAGAAAGGAGACAATGGCATTGTCAGTCAGACTACTGTGTTTCTCTTTATGAGAGCGTAACAGCAGAGGCTGGACTCTGTGTTGAGATTCCATGCTCGTTCGCTACTGGTAGTGGTTTCACTACTACAAATCTAGTCTGGTATAAATGTAAATCATCTAATAGCAGATGTGGAGAGTCTGATATAATATTTCACACCAACAACAACAAGATTCAGTCTGGATTTGAAGGACGAGTCTCACTGCTGGAGCCTGATTTGAGTTATAGGAGCTGCAGCATCATGATCAACGGCCTCCAGGAGTCTGATTCTGGATCATATCAGCTCAGACTTAATGGCTTATTGAATGGGAAGACTTCTGGATTTACATACAATACACGAACAACAGTTTATGTTAGAGGTATGGAAACCCATTATGTTATAAATGATCTCTGTGGTCATCCCATGCTGAGAAAATGTTTGAAATTAAAATTGAGTCAGAAAAAACGACTTTACTCAGTTCCAACTCTGAACCATGTTTCATCAGGTCTGAAGCAGAAACCCACTCTGATGATTCCTCCACTGACTGAGGGACCATTTTGATAAGACATATGTTGTTAGTTTTATTGTGTCACATAGATATTAAGGCAGTTCAAATCATTTTAATAAATTTTAATTTATACATTATTTGTTTTCATCTTATTGTCATAGATGTTAAGAAAGTTAAAATCAGTGGAAAACCCAAAGTGAAGGAGGGGGAGACTCTGAATCTGACCTGTAGTGTCGACAGCTTCCCTCCTTCAACCATCACCTGGTTTAAATCTGGAGGACAGAGTAATCTGCAGAACCAGGATTATAAAATATCCCAGCAGGATGGACGTGGGAGTGGCTTCTTCTCCATCAGTAATGTTACAGCAGAACAAGCTGGACTCAAAGAAAAAAAATGTTGGGTGAACGTAATAAAATTATGGAAAGGATTTCCACCTAACTGAATCGCCTTGATTCAGCAATAGAGACTTTTGTTGAGTGAACAAATTGTAAACATGTTGGGTCAACTTGATATATTTGGGTTACTGTGACTTAATTAGCATTATTCTGTGCAACTGGATTTGTATAGGTAAATGTAACATTGGTACCATATCTAACGTCATTTGTTTGTGCTATTTAAACAAATAAATATTATGTTAGGAGGACGTAATAAAGTCATGGAAAGGATTTCCACCTAACTGAAATGCTTTAATGTAGCAATAGATAATTATGTTGAGTGAACAAAATGTAAACTTGTTGGGTCAACTTGATGTATCTGGGTTACCGTTACTTAATTAGTATTGTTCATTCCAATTACATTTGCAAGGGTAAATGTAGCATAGGTACCATTTGGCTAATGTGATTTTTCTATGCTATTTTAACTAAGAAATATTTGGTATTTTATTTAATTAAGTAGTGACATTACTTCAAAAAAAGAATACAAACATGAGGCAGCTATGGAAGAGTTAGCCTATAGGTTGTGGGTTTGATTTCAGCTACCCCTGCCAAATGTCGAAGTGTTGAAGGGCAAGACACTGAACCCCACACTGCAGCCAGTTCCCTCCGAAACACCACCAACAGCCTAGAATGATGAAGTGTCTTGCCCAAGGACACAATAACTGGGTCTCACTATGCAAGGTGCAAAACTGCAACCCTCCGGTTACGGGAAGGCCACTTAACTTTTCTGCCACCATTGTGCCTATTACTTCCCAAAAAAAGTTAAGTGTCAGGAATGCAGATATGTTTACCCAAATTGTGTCAAGCTTTAAAAAATAACCAGAAATTGAATTGTTGAAATAAATCTTTATTTCATCCCATAAAGTGGCTTAACATTAAGTGCAAACACAGACATCTTCAAAGTTGAATGGGGAAAAAAATGCATTGCAATTCCCATGTTTATATAAATGTGACAGTGTGAGTCTATTTCTGCACAGCAGAACATCTCAACAGTAGAGAGACCCGAGAAGTCAGTGTGACAGTAATATGTACGCATGTTGTCATTTATTATTTCAGTATGCTTTTTTTTGAGTGAAGCAATTTTCCTGCATCAGTTCCATTATTCCACACTTTCTACATTTTGCTGCTTTTCTTCTTCTTCTTTTTATTTTAATAATAGATTTAATAAAATACACCAACTGAGATATTTTAATGTCCTCCACAGATAAAAGAGAACCTCAGATTACTGGAGAGACGACAGTTAAGGAGGGAGATGATCTGAATCTGACCTGCAGCATCGACAGTTTCCCTCCGTCACTCATCAAGTGGACCAAATATCCAGAAAATAGAGTTTATGTCCAAACTGACACTGGATCAGCTTCACTTCTCATCCCAAATGTAACAGCAGAAGAGTCTGGGCTCTACATCTGTACAGCAGAACATCTGGAGGAGAGCGTCTCTGTAAATGCTGAAGTTACTGTGGCTTGTAAGTAAACCTCTCTAACACATGATGTTTAAATCATAGGATCTTATTGTAAGTTTATTTTGGTGTTTTCAGGGTTTTCAAACATCCTAAAAGGTTCTGGATGTGTTCGCCGGTCCGAGGTTCTGACCTGTGTGTGTGTCAGTGAGGGAGTTCCTCTACCCACCATCAGATGGTCTCTGCTGAAGAACCACACTGACTACTCTGTCACTACCAAGGTGTCAAACCACACAGTCAACAGCAGCGTCACCATCAGTCGCCATGGCGACATCAGTGTTGAGTGTTTCAGCAGCAACGAGGTTGGAGAAGCAAAAGAAAACCTCATAATAATAGACATCCCACCAGATGAAGGTACATTTTCATAGCTAATAAGACTTTTGCTTTTTACAATCAGACCAAATATGGCAGCAACAGAATTCACTTCTGCTACTGTTCACTACTGCTTTAACTCCTTTGTCATGTTTCTCCTGATCACTAAAATGTTTTGGATGTTTGCACGAGTCATAGTATAAAATAAAAATATCAGTATGCTAATGTAAGGTATTCATGTTAACTCTTTTACTCAACAGTCCTCATAGAAATGTTTTACTTTGGTGTTTTTTAAGTTAGGTTCAGTGAGTCTCAGAGACTTAAATCAGCTCTTACACGTGGATGACCTGCTGTTACGTCACCTTTAAACCCTGAATTCTTGTATTTTTGTGTTGAAATGGAAATAAAAGGACAATGGAGATGTGGAACTGTTGCCTGGACCGTCGCTGCTGCATCACTCAGTGTGAATGTTCTCTGTTTAATCTGCATGTGGCTCCTGTGGTAAGATTAATGTGAATGCTATTTTTTCATGACTCATTATAACGCTTAAATTGTGTAATTCACTTATCTATTTAAAGGAACAAGAACAAAAAGGTGAAACCAAACCAAGAGGACAGGACTTACATGTCTCTGCAGAAAGTGGACATGTCACCAGAGTATGACGTCATCGTCCAGCAGCAACACAGATAACTCAACGTCTCTGAGCTGGGAACGAAGAAACAGCAAAGATTTGAATTGAGATAGATGAAAACAAACAAATGCAAACCAATTATTAAACTTCAACATGTAATAATAAATGATCTGGTATGAGTTTATGTGTCTTTAGGAGCATTGACTGTTTTTAATCAATATCTAAAGTTAAAATAATCGTTTAATTCCAAAAAACTTTGTGCTTGTCTCGCAGACTTTTTTATAATATACAACATTTCATGCATTTTCCTGTTTTAATCTGGCTCGTACATCACTTTACTTTTTCCTTACATTTATTAGAATATCACGTATCCAGAGGAAAGTGAAAAAAGATGCTTATGGCTTGTTATATTTAGGTATATCATGTCTTCTTCACCTGCTAAGGCGGCTGAGATCTTTAGGGGTGAACAGATCTGTTTTAAGGACCTTCCAAGACACCGTGGTAGCGTCGGCTATCTTTTATGCTGTGGTCTGCTGGTGTGGGGGAACGGCAGAGAGGGACAGGAGGAAACTTAAACTGGTTAAGAGGGCCAGCGCTGTCCTGGAGTGTCTGCTGAAGTCCATCCAGCAGGTTGGGGAGGAGAGGATGTTGTCTAAGCTCACATCCATTATGGATAACACCTCCCTCCAGTCAGGTCTGAACATCATCAGCTGATAGCTTTGCCTGGGACAAAATAATATTAAATGCAAATTAGATTCGGTGTAGAGCCTAAGCATAAATAAGGAACTTTGCCTAATGTAAGATGTGGAACCAAAATATGTGAACGCATTTATCTGAAATTGAAAAGAGATGTGTAGACAAACATGTCCATGTTGTCACTGAGATTAAAAAAAACTTGCAATTTAGTTTTTCTTATTGGACAAGCCAGTGTTCTATAGTTTAAAAAAAACATTTAAAATTTCATTTGATTAAAGGAGGGCATTAAAATTTACTTTATTTAGTAAATTTCCAGACTTTCTTTTCATCTTCTCTTAATATTTTGTGATCAATGATATTGTTATTGTGATTTCTCTATATGTTTAATTTGTTTTTGGTGTAAGATTCAGATGAGCCTGACTTACTTTTGCCTCTTCCTGCATTGTAATTTTAAAGGTGACCAAGAATGCAGTTAATCAACAATCTAAAACAGCTTTGACCCTCTAAAAAGCATCAGAAATGTTCTTTTGGCTTTCATCTGTCCCAGGAGCCCTGATACAGGCCATTCTAAAACCCCTAAACCAGCCTTGCTGTGAAAAGAGCTGTTAGCCCCTCCCACTCGGCCAGGACATGAATATGATAGTGAGCTGCTTGCTGATTGGTCGGTTTCCCCAGAAGACCTCAGATAAATGCAGGTTTGAGGAGGTGTGGCTCCCCCTTATGACGTGTTAAGGAAGGCTTTCTCAGAACAGGAGGTTTTCTCGCCTTTTTCAACTTTCTAATTTACATAAAAAGTAGGTCACACACGGCTTTGACTTTTTGGCATGCTGCTGTTGACCACTGATTCAAGGAAAATGTTGGTTTACATTCTAGGTCCCCTTTACATTTTTTCTCTGTTTGTACTTTTTTATTGTGGAAATAAAGAATAAGAATAAATAAGTCAGATAATGCATTTTTATTTTGCTAAATGATTACATTTAGAAACTAACTGAGGTAAGGTGAGAAAATCCAAGCTCTCTGATTGGTTACCACTGTCTCCTAGTTTCTGTTGCACATTCTTTCCCCATCAAAGTTAAACAAACAACAACCACGACAGCCGTGAGGCGGCCTTTCTTGGGTAAAAATCACAGACAGTGCTGAGAATATTTT
>SSNS01000034.1:1116100-1134644 GCA_006937985.1 Aphyosemion australe
CCCCCCCAAGGGTATAGAGCTGGTCCAGTGTTCCACGGCCAGGACGAAAACCACATTGCTCCTCCTGAATCCGAGGTTCGACTATCCGACGGACCCTCCTCTCCAGAACCCCTGAATAGACCTTACCAGGGAGGCTCAGGAGTGTGATCCCCCTGTAGTTGGAACACACCCTGCGGTCCCCCTTTTTAAATAGGGGGACCACCACCCCGGTCTGCCAATCCAGTGGAACTGCCCCCGATGTCCACGCGATATTGCAGAGCCGCGTCAACCAACACAGCCCCACAGCATCCAGAGCCTTAAGGAAATCCGGGCGGATCTCATCCACCCCCGGAGCCTTGCCACCGAGGAGTTTTTTGACCACCTCAGTGACCTCAGCTCCAGAGATTGGAGAGCCCAACCCAAAATCCCCAGACTCTGCTTCCATCCTGGAAGACGTGCCGGTGGGATTGAGGAGGTCTTCGAAGTACTCGGCCCACCGATTCACAACATCCCGAGTCGAGGTCAGCAGCACACCCTCCCCACTGTAAACAGTGTTGGTAGTGCACTGCTTTCCCCTCCTGAGACGCCGGATGGTGGACCAGAATCTCCTCGAAGCCGTACGGAAGTCTTGTTCCATGGTCTCACCGAACTCCTCCCATGCCCAGGTTTTTGCCTCTGCGACCACCCGAGCCGCATTCCGCTTGGACTGCCGGTACCTATCAGCTGCCTCCGGAGTCCCACAGGCCAAAAAGACCTGATAGGACTCTTTCTTCAGCTTGACAGCATCCCTAACCTCCGGTGTCCACCAGCGGGTTCGGGGATTACCGCCACGACAGGCACCGGCCACCCTGCGGCCACAGCTACGGTCAGCCGCCTCGACAATGGAGTCACGGAACATGGTCCATTCGGACTCAATGTCCCCTGACTCCCCCGGGACGTGTTCGAAGTTCTGTCGGAGGTGGGAATTGAAGCTCCTTCTGACGGGAGACTCTGCCAGACGTTCCCAGCAGACCCTCACAACACGTTTGGGTCTGCCAGGTCTGACCGGCATCCTCCCCCACCATCGAAGCCAACTCACCACCAGGTAGTGGTCAGTTGACAGCTCCGCCCCTCTCTTTACCCGAGTGTCCAAGACATGCGGCCGCAGATCAGATGAAACGACAACAAAATCGATCATCGACCTGCGGCCTAAGGTATCCTGGTGCCAAGAGCACATATGGACACCTTTATGCTTGAACATGGTGTTTGTTATGGACAATCCATGACGAGCACAGAAGTCCAATAACAGAACACCACTCGGGTTCAGATCAGGGGGGCCGTTCCTCCCAACCGCACCTCTCCAGGTCTCACTGTCGTTGCCCACGTGAGCATTGAAGTCCCCCAGCAGAACGAGGGAGTCACCCGAAGGAGTGCTTTCCAGCGCCCCCTCCAGGGACTCCAAAAAGGGTGGGTAGTCTGAGCTGCAGTTTGGTGCATAAGCACAAACCACAGTCAGGACCCGTCCCCCCACCCGAAGACGGAGGGAGGCTACCCTCTCGCTCACCGGGGTAAACCCCAACGTACAGGCACCAAGATGGGGGGCAAGAAGTATACCCACCCCTGCTCGGCGCCTCTCAGTGGGAGCAACTCCAGAGTGGTAGAGAGTCCAACCCCTCTCGAGGAAACTGGTTCCAGAGCCAGAGCCATGCGTTGAGGTGAGTCCAACTATATCTAGTCGGAACCTCTCAACCTCACACACCAACTCCGGCTCTTTCCCCACCAGAGAGGTGACATTCCACGTACCAAGAGCTAGCTTCTGTAGCCGAGGATCAGACCGCCAAGGTCCCTGCCTTCGGCTACCACCCTTTCCACATTGCACCCGACCCCTTTGGCCCCTCCCACGGGTGGTGGGCCCATGGGAAGGGGGACCCACATCTCCTCTTCGGGCTATGCCCGGCCGGGCTCCATGGGTGTTTAGAGGCTCCTATATATGGCTCCTCTTCATTTGAAAATGTAATTCAATTTTTACATAGTTATTAAAAAAAAGCTTTACTTACACTTTAAGTATTTTAATATGTTATTAATCATTTTTAAAAATGAAGGAACCTTCCACTGACACGTTTTAATTCAGCCGTCTGATGTGTACACTTGCTGTCCTCTGCTTTATCTTCTGTTTTAACAGCTCAGTCAAACAGGACGAAACAACACTGTCAGCAGGATGGATACTGTGTCACTTTAAATGATGGAGTTGTAGCAGCAGAGGCTGGACTTTGTGTTGAGATACCATGTTCCTTCACATCTGCCTTTGATCCCAAAGTGATCATATGGCTTAGATGTGATCCATCCCAAGAAAATAGGAAAGGGTGCAATGTTGTTTTTAACTCCAGCAGGACTAGTAAAAATGAACGAGTGTCTCTGTTGGAATCTGACATCAGTAAGAAGAACTGCAGCATCAGGATCAATGACCTCAGAGCTTCTGATTCTGGATCATATCTGCTCAGAGTTAGAGGAAGAGGATCAGGAGCTAAATATACATATAAAGTTGCAAAAACAACTCTCTCTTTAACAGGTAGGAGAGATAAATGTACATCTTTTTCCATTTACAGGCCATTTTTAGTAGTACACATTATTTTATACCAGGGGTTTTTACCAAATTACACAAAATATAATTTGTTCTTTTTATGACAGCTTCTCATTACATCCTGACAGAACTCCTGTTTGGTTTGAAATGTTTCTCAATCCACCTCTGAACCATGTTTCATCAGGTCTGAAGCAGAAACCCACTCTGATGATTCCTCCACTGACTGAGGGACAGCAGACCACACTGACCTGCACTGCTCCTGGTCTCTGCTCTGGATCTCCTCCTAACATCACCTGGAGGTGGAGAGGAAAAGGAGAGGAGGACTTTACCATCACAGGAAACATCACTGCTGTCACCCAGAGACACAGCTCCACTCTGACCTTTAACCCCTCAGCTGAACACCACGGCACCAACATCACCTGTGAGATCAGCTTCACAGGTGACACGACTACAGAGGAGACTGTGACCCTGAACGTGACATGTGAGTAGCAATATGTCTTTGTTCACTTATTCACTTGTTAGTGTTTGTGATGAATGAAATGGGTAATTTTGATAAAACTACACAAATATTTTGTTTGCTTTATTGTGTCACAGGCATCAAGGAACTAAAAATCATTTTAATAATTTTAAACTTATACATATTTGTTGTTCATTTTATTGCATCATTGAAAACCCAAAGTGAAGGAGGGGGAGACTCTAAATCCGAATATATGTTAAATTTTGACATATTTTCTGTGTTTTTGCAAACCAGGAGTAATGTTGATATAGCTAAACAAGTTTTATTGTTTCAGATGTGAAAGAAGTTATAATCAGTGCTTGTTTATGAGTGAAGCAATTTTCCTGCATCAGTTCTATTATCTGATTTTTTTCCCCACACTTTCTCAGTTTTGCTGCTTTTTTTTCTTCTTTTTAGAAAAAAAAGACATTTTAGTAATGGATTTTAGAAAAATGAACCACCTGAGATATTTTAATGTTCTCCACAGATAAAAGAAATTTTGAGATAACTGGAAGATGATGTTTAAATCATAGGATCTTATTGTAAGTTTATTTTGGTGTTTTCAGGGTTTTCAAACATCCTAAAAGGTTCTGGATGTGTTCGCCGGTCCGAGGTTCTGACCTGTGTGTGTGTCAGTGAGGGGTTTCCTCTACCCACCATCACATGGTCTCTGCTGAAGGACCACAATGAGTACCCTGTCACTACCAAGGTGTCAAACCACACAGTCAACAGCATCATTACCATCAGTCGCCATGGTGACATCAGTGTTGAGTGTTTCAGCAGCAACGGGGTTGGAGAAGCAAAAGAAAACTTCATAATCAAAGACATCCCACCAGATGAAGGTACATTTTCAGAGCTAATAAAACTTCTGCTTCTCAAAATCGGACCAAATATGGCAGCAACAGAATTCACTTCTGCTACTGTTCACTACTGCTTTAACTCTTTTACTTCTTTATTTTTTCCCTGCTAGCCGATCAGCTCCTTTCCTGTCAAATGATCAGGCTGGATACCATCATAGCTTTTATTATTGGTGTAGTTCTGTCAGCTATCATTTGTTTTGGGGTCGTAAAATGCTGCAGGTAATCTTTTTTATTCACTAAATACTTTTAAACTCTTATTTATGAACGACAACTATGCATATAATCTGTTTCTGCATAAATGTTCTTCCCTTCAGGATAAAACAGAACGCTGAAAATATGAATGAGGCTGTGGAGATGATCACTGCAGATTGTCCTTTGGTAAATATGTTTACTCAACTAAAGGTGATAATAGTAAATAAAATCAGACCTAAATGTTTCAATGAAACCTAGTAGTATATATATATATATATATATATATATATATATATATATATATATATATATATATATATATATATATGGTGCAATAACCTAGAAGAGGTCCAGATTTAGGTTTTCTTGCAGTGTATTTTAACTTATCAACCTCCATCCAAAGACCCCTTATGATGAGTTAAACGGATGGATACAGTGTTCCCTCGCCCAGACGCGGGTCACTGGGGCCCACCCACTCGTGGGAGGGGCCAAAGGGGTCGGGTGCGGTGTGTAAAGGGTGGTAGCTGAAGGCAGGGACCTTGGCGGTCTGATCCTCGACTTCAGAAGCTGGCTCTAGACACGTGGAATGTCACCTCTCTCGTGGGGAAAGAGCCGGAGTGGGTGTGTGAGGTTGAGAGGTTCCGACTAGATATAGTTAGACTCACCTCAACGAATGGCTCTGGCTCTGGAACCAGTTTCCTCGAGAGGGGTTGGACTCTCTACCACTCTGGAGTTGCTCCCACTGAGAGGCGTCGAGCAGGGGTGGACATACTTCTTGCTCCCCATCTTGGTGCCTGTACGTTGGGGTTTACCCCGGTGAACGAGAGGGTAGCCTCCTTCCGCCTTCATGTGGGGGGACGGGTCCTGACTGTGGTTTGTGCTTATGCGCCAAACTGGAGCTCAGACTACCCACCCTTTTTGGAGTCCTTGGAGGGGGTACTGGAAAGCGCTCCTTCGGGTGACTCCCTCGTTCTGCTGGGGGACTTCAATGCTCACATGGGCAACGACAGTGAGACCTGGAGAGGTGCGGTTGGGAGGAACGGCCCCCCTGATCTGAATCCGAGTGGTGTTCTGTTATTGGACTTCTGTGCTCGTCATGGATTGTCCATAACGAACACCATGTTCAAGCATAAAGGTGTCCATATGTGCTCTTGGCACCAGGATACCTTTGGCCGCAGGTCGATGATCGATTTTGTTGTCGTTTCATCTGATCTGCCGCCGCATGTCTTGGACACTCGGGTGAAGAGAGGGGCGGAGCTGTCAACTGACCACTACCTGGTGGTGAGTTGGCTTCGATGATGGGGGAAGATGCCGGTCAGACCTGGCAGACCCAAACGTGTTGTGAGGGTCTGCTGGGAACGTCTGGCAGAGTCTCCTATCAGAAGGAGCTTCAATTCCCACCTCCGACAGAACTTCGAACGTGTCCCGGGGGAGGCAGGGGACATTGAGTCCGAATGGGCCATGTTCCGTGACTCCATTGCCGATGCGGCTGACCGCAGCTGTGGCCGCAGGGTGGTCAGTGCCTGTCGTGGCGGCAATCCCCGAACCCGCTGGTGGACACCAGTGGTTAGGGATGCTGTCAAGCTGAAGAAAGAGTCCTATCAGGTCTTTTTGGCCTGTGGGACTCCGGAGGCAGCTGATAGGTACCGGCAGTCCAAGCGGAATGCGGCTCGGGTGGTCGCAGAGGCAAAAACCCGGGCATGGGAGGAGTTCGGTGAGATCATGGAACAAGACTTCAGTACGGCTTCAAGGAGATTCTGGTCCATCATCCGGCGCCTCAGGAGGGGAAAGCAGTGCACTACCAACACTGTTTACAGTGGGGAGGGTGTGCTGCTGACCACGACTTGGGATGTTGTGAATCGGTGGGTCGAGTACTTTGACGACCTCCTCAATCCCACCGGCACATCTTCCAGGGTGGAAGCTGAGTCTGGGGACTTTGGGTTGGGCTTTCCATTCTCTGGAGCTGAGGTCACTGAGGTGGTCAAAAAACTCCTCGGTGGAAAGGCTCCGGGGGTGGATGAGATCCGCCCGGATTTCCTTAAGGCTCTGGATGTTGTGGGGCTGTGTTGGTTGACGCGGCTCTGCAATATCACGTGGACATTGGGGGCAGTTCCACTGGACTGGCAGACTGGGGTGGTGGTCCCCCTATTTAAAAAGGGGGACCGCAGGCTGTGTTCCAACTACAGGGGGATCACACTCCTGAGCCTCCCTGGTAAGGTCTATTCAGGGGTTCTGGAGAGGAGGGTCCATCGGATAGTCGAACCTCAGATACAGGAGGAGCAATGTGGTTTTCGTCCTGGCCGTGGAACACTGGACCAGCTCTATACCCTTGGGGGGGTCCTGGAGGGTGCGTGGGAGTTTGCCCAACCAATCTACAAGTGTTTTGTGGATTTGGAGAAGGCGTTCGACCGCGTCCCTCGGGGGGCCCTGTGGGGGGTACTCTGGGAGTATGGGGTACCAGGCCCCTTGATACGGGCTGTTAGGTTCCTGTACAACCAGTGTCAGAGCTTGGTCCGCATTGCCGGCAGTAAGTCGGGCTCGTTTCCGGTGAGAGTTGGACTCCGCCAAGGCTGCCCTTTGTCACTGATTCTGTTCATAACTTTTATGGACAGGATTTCTAGGTGCCTAGGTGGTGAGGGGATCCGTTTTGGTGGCCTAAGGATCAGGTCTCTGCTTTTTGCAGATGATGTGGTCCTGTTGGCTTCGTCAGAACGTGATTTCCGGCTTTCGCTGGAGCAGTTCGCAGCCGGGTGTGAAGCAGCTGGGATGAGAATCAGCTCCACTAAATCTGAGACCATGGTCTTGAGTCGGAAAAAGGGTAGAATGCCTTCTCCAGGTCAGGGACGAAGTCCTGCCCCAAGTGGAGGAGTTCAAGTATCTTGGGGTCTTGTTCACAAGTGAGGGAAGGGTGGAGCGTGAGATTGACAGGCGGATTGGTGCTGCGTCTGCAGTGATGGGGGCATTGTACCGCTCTGTCGTGGTGAAGAGAGAGCTGAGCCAAAAGGCGAAGCTCTTGATTTACCGGTTGATCTACGTTCCTACCCTCACCTATGGTCACGAGCTTTGGGTAGTGACCGAAAGAACGAGATCGCAGATACAAGCAGCCAAAATGAGTTTTCTTCGCAGGGTGGCTGGGCTCTCCCTTAGAGATAGGGTGAGAAGCTCGGTCATCCGGGAGGGGCTCGGAGTAGACCCGCTGCTCCTCCACATCGAGAGGAGCCAGTTGAGGTGGCTCGGGCATCTGGTTAGGATGCCTCCTGGACGCCTCCCTGGTGAGGTTTTTCGGGAACGTCCAACCGGGAGGAGACCCAAAAGAAGACCCAGGACATGCTGGAGGGACTATACCTCTCGGCTGGCCAGGGAATGCCTTGGGATTCCCCCAGAGGAGCTGGCCCCCACGACCCGACTCCGGATAAGCGGAATAAAATTGATGGAACCTCCATCTACAATGCGCCCAGAGTTCCTAAAGACTTTGGATGTTATAGGGCTTCGTTGGTTGATGCAATATTGCGTGGACATCAGGGGCAGTTCTGCTGGATTGGCAGACTGGGGCGGTGGTCCCACTATTTAAAAAGGGTTCCAACTACAGGGTATCACACATCTGAGCCTCCTTGTTAAGGTCTATTCAGGGGATCTATAGTCAAAACTCAGATTAAGGAGGAACAATGTGGTTTCCTTCCTTGTCATGGTACATTGGACCAGCTCTGTACCCTTAGCAGAGTACTGGAGGGTATGTGGGAGTTTGGCCAATCAGTCTTTACGTGTTTTTTGGATTTGGAGAAGGTGTTCGACCGTGTTCCTTTGACGTGTCTTGTGGGGAGTTCTCTGAGAGTATGGGGTACCGGCCCCCTTTTTTACAGGCTGTTAAGTCTCTCCATGATCGGTGTCGGAGCTTGTTTCCAATAAGGGTTGGACTCTGCCAAGGCGCCCTTTGTCACTGATTCTGTTCAGAACTTTTATGGACAGGTATTTTTGGTGCAGCCAAGGTGGTGAGGGGATCCGCTTTGGTGGCCTAAGGACCAGGTCTCTGCTGTTTGCAGATGATGTTGCCCTGTTGGCTTAATCAGATCATGTTTTCCAGCACTCAGTGGAGCGGTTTGAAGCCAAGCGTGAAATGGCAGAGATGAAGATCTCCAAATGCCATCTTTAAATCTGAGACAGAAAATGGTAGAATGCCTTCTCCAGGTCAGGACCATTCTGCAGCTGCTCCTATGACCTGACTCCAGATGAGCAGAAGAAATGGATGGATGGATGGATGGATGGATGGATGGATGGATGGATGGATGGATGGATGGATGGATGGATGGATGGATGGATGGATGGATGGATGGATGGATGGATGGATGGATGGATGGATTGATTGATTGATTGATTGATGGATTGATGGATTGATTGATTGATTGATTGATTGATTGATTGATTGTTCCTCTAAATCAGTGGTACTTTTGGTGAAGCCCCCCCTAGGGTATATAGATTTTTCGCCCCCCCCCCCCCCCCCCCCCCCCCGCGGGGCAATTTTCGAGCGGGGGGTGGGGGGCGCTACTTTGCATTGGCCCCGAAATGCCTAGAAACGGCCCTGGGTGTGGGACTAAGTTTTGAAGGTGACTGGAATTGTATCAAATAAATAAATATTACATGCTTATAAGTTACTGCTTTATAAAGTTACAAACGTGTAGTGGGATAAATCTACCTGCATTTTCCTTTTCAAGCACTTTGTTTTATTTTATATGCAACCATTTTCCTGTCCTGTCTGTATTTTAGCTGCATCTCCTCTCAATCCTCCAGAAAAACGGCTGCCTGGCTTCATTTTTCACCATGAGCGCAGATCAAAGAGATCTGTGAAACATAGCAGAGTGCGCTGCGCTCGCTGCTGCGCCAGTGAGGTAAAGTCGCAGAAGCACGGGTGATGGACCGCAGCAGCGGAGCGTCAGACACAAATAAAAGACAGAAAGTTCTTGTATTTTAATTCCAGAACTTGACAGGATGTTCAGACAGACCTCTGAATCCCTCTGTCAGCGCTTCTCTTCAGCGCTCCTCACGTGACATTTACAGGCAAGGCCGTATCCAGAGTTTCAAAATTACCGAGGTCCAACTTCCGTTATCTTGTGCACATTAATTACAAAGAAAAGACCAAAACTGATTTCCAGTTACAGTATTTATTTAAAAATAAAGTTACTTGTGTGTGTGTGTGTGTGTGTGTGTGTGTGAGAGAGAGAGAGAGAGAGAGAGAGAGAGAGAGAGAGAGAGAGAGAGAGAGAGAGAGAGAGAGAGAGAGAGAGAGAGAGAGAGAATAGATGAATATGTTTAGCTGGTATCTAGAGTAGGGTTGCAATGATTATAAATGTTGGTGGTACGATTATAGGCTGAGAAATAATCACGGTTTCACGATTACTTTACATGAATTGATTTCACATCTAACATATAAATCACAAACATTTTATAAAGTATTGATAACGTGCATGAGTACATTTTATAAAAGTTTTAAACTCCTGAGGATATTTATTGCTGCTTTTCAGAGATTCTGCTTAGAAAAATTCATTAGTAAAATCAAAGTAATCTCTGTAATTTTTAAATTACAGTTTAAAACGTTTAAAATACCCTTAATTAGATTTGCCTAATAGCCTGTTTTTAGTTTCTGTAAAAAGACAAAAAAGGTTTAACTGTTGACACCTGGTCAAGGTTAACACGTTTATTCAACACTGAAAGATGGACACACCTTCATGAAATGAGAAGCTAAATCCCTACTAGTGCGTTTGTTATTATGAATATCCTTAAACATAATTTCTACTTGTTCATATCTGTCTTTTCAAAATTGACTAGTAAGAATATTATTTGGACAAGGATACATGATAGTATTGCTATGTAACATAGGAATAAAAAAGGTGTTAGATTAAATGTTAAAATGGCTTGCTGTACTGGCTTGTTATAGACAAATACAGGGGAAAGGTAGTACAGACTACTAAATTAACCCATGTGTTATGTGTTAAAAAAATTTTTTCTGCAAGCTCTGCGGGGCCAGGCGAGGGGGGGGGGGGGGCTCAAGTCTATTTTGCCTTGGCCCCCAAATGCCTCTAAACGGCCCTGGGCTTGTGACGGAGTTTTGAAGCTGATCTGTCTGCTGGACATCCATCCTTCTCATCCTCCTTTATACATAAAAACACTAAACTACAGAGAAGTAACTATCTATCTGTCACAGATCGCTCCAATATCTAAAGTTTTGCCGTCAATGTCTGTCTCAGTGTTTTCTCCGCTCCGTGACAGCGCATCAGCCTTTTTGACCCCTGCTGTCAGATCACGCAGCAGCCTTCCTCTCCCTCAGCAACAAAACGCTACTGAACCCATTCTTAGTTTAATTATTTTAGTATAACTCCGGTTTTATTTGGGCTCTTAACAAAAATAAAAACTGGTGTGTAGTTTATAATTCGCATTTTAAACATTAATTGAATCGGAAACTCAGAGGCGGAGTCTTGCTGCTGCGGCGTCCCAAAGGTGTGTTTTCATTGGTCAACTGCAGACAGGACAGGAGTCGTAGGTTTTTAAGCAGCGCTTCAAGACTGTTGGAGGGTGTCTTCTTTCTAATAATGAGACTCATATCAATGCCTATGCTACATGTAGGCTGCAGTTGAGCTTTTTTTTTCAGCACCCCCTGCTGAAAATATGTTCCCGCGGCTATGATCATAAACATTAATTTCGGCTGCCTGGCGTTGTTGTAGCGCCTCCCCCGTCATAGGCTGTTTGAGAATATATTTTTTTTAATATTCTGCAGAAAAATACCGAGGTCCGGACCTCGGTGTCCTCAATGGTAGATACGGCCTTGTTTACAGGTGACCAGTTCACGCGGAGCACAATGTGCGCTCGGGCGGCAGCAGGTGGAATGTTAATTCACCATCTGCATCGCTTCCACCATCCTCACTTACTGACTGCCTTGCTGAGATTGAGTCCTGGTTCTCCTCTAACTTCTTGAAGTTGAACTCCAATAAAACTGAGGTGCTTCTCATGGGCACAAAAACTGCAATAGCGAAGGCATCAAATTTCTCAGTACTAATAGACAACACTTCCGTTACCTGCACAGATCACATAAAAGGCCTTGGTGTAATCCTGGACAGCACGTTGTCTTTTCAGTCTCACATTAATTCCGTTACTCGAGCAGCCTACTTCCACCTACGAAACATTAACCGCCTGCGTCCATTTCTGTCAAATCACTCTACTGCCATTTTAGTCAACAGTTTAGTCACCTCCCGCCTGGACTATTGCAATTCACTTCTGTTTGGTCTGCCCCAAAAGCTACTTCATAAACTTCAACTGTTGCAAAATTCAGCTGCTCGTATAGTCACCAAAACACCCTACTCTGATCACATCACCCCCGTTATTCAGCAGCTTCATTGGCTGCCAATAAAATTCAGGGTCAATTACAAAATCTTAGTTCTAACATATAAGGCCATTCATAATCTTGCCCCCTCATACCTCTCACAGCTTGTACAAGTCACTAAACCCTCTCGCATGCTCAGATCCTCTGTTTCCATCAACTTAATTAATCCACCAGCACGACTTGTCACAATGGGTCACCGAGCATTTAGCAGATCGGCCCCCTCATTATGGAACTCATTACCTGCTCACCTTAGGAACATGACCACCCTTCACCAATTCCAAGCTAATCTCAAAACTCATCTCTTCAAAATTGCTTATTCGCTGTAACTGATATTGGTGTTTTATCTGATGTTTTATTTGGGTTTTAAATTTATTTTTTTTATTTTTTTATTTTATTTTTTTTATTTTATTTTTATTTTTTTTATTTTTTTTAGCTATTTTTATTCTTGTTGCTGTTTTGTCTTAAATGTTTTATTTTAACCTGATTGTACAGTGACCTTGAGTTTTTTGAAAGGCGCTTCAAATTAAATGTATTATTATTATTATTATAAGTGAAATCGTTTAATTGTGTTGTTTATATGTTACTAGGAACTCTGGTCAGCTTGTGTTGGATAAATATTAATGATAAAAGAATGGATATTTAACGGTGTTATTGAATATTTATTATTATTTAAAAAATAAGCGAAAATAGATCATGCAGCCTCTGGCTGCGAACAAATTATTCTTTCCTTTTCTCATATAAGAAAGAAAGGAAGTTATGTTCAGAAAAAACATTTTATTTAAATAAAATCAAACAGTGGTGCAGGGCACCTCAGGGAAACAAAGACGAGGCATCTTTTTAACATGACCATGTTCAATAGGGCTGTTTATACGTCACTCTACCAAACAAAAAATATAAATGAAACAAAAAGTAAGAAAAATCTAAATTTCTCTTCCATGGAACATTTGCACTGCTCCATGAAATAAAATCCATGTTTGGACTTTTTCTGTGTTCACAAATCAGTCCGTGCATGTATTGTGGAATCTGTTTTATATTCTCTGTTGGGGAAGCTCCGAGCGGGGTGGGGGGAGGGGTTGGGGGGGTCGGGTGCGGTGCACCGCGCCCCCCCTGCTCCTCCTCCATGCCCCCCTTGGGGGGGCGCCCCACTAATTGAGAACCGCTGCTCTAAATGATGATTTGCATCATTATACAGAAAATCAGCTATTTAAAATGTTTTTATTTATCATTTGTCTTATTATAATCATTGTGTGACTCATATCTTTGAACCTTCATTTTACCAGAACCACAATGGCCGAGAAGCAGCTGAGAATGGAACTGCAGCCCCCAGACGCACCGGTGCTCCAAAAGAACTGGTGTACGCCAGCATTGATTTTTCTCTCTTGAGCCCTAGAGCTGCAGCGAAGAGGCAGAAGAACGCAGAGACAGAATACGCTGAAGTCAAGATCAAAAAGAAGGTGGAAGATGAGGATGAGGAGGTGCTGACTGAGGAGGAGAAGGAGACAAAAGACTTTGTTCAAGTCACTGATGATTCTGGGGAGGACGTGTACGCCAAAGTGAAGAAATGAGTGGATGGCATCTGAGGACTCTGATGGATTTTAGAGACGCCTAAAGGTTTAAACTGTTTCCAGCCACATGTGCTTGTTTTGGTTCCATTTTCAACTCTGATGTTTTTTATATACATTGCTCTCTCTAGTGGTCAGGAGAAACAAATGCATGTAAATCTCAGTCTGTCAAACTCTGCAATATTTTTATTTCTAAGGTTGCACAAAAAGAGAACTAGAAAAGTAATTCCAAATATTTTTGTGCAACCTGCAGAACTCTTTTATATCTTTTATTTTGTTCACATTTTTAATCTTTGAGCTAAAGCTCTGAGTGCTGTTAAATAAATATTATGTAGCTAATATTGAAATGCTCCCGCTCTGTTGGTCTTAAACCTTTATTTTAAATTTAGTGGGTTTGCTTTTAAACAACAAGGTGTCTAAAGCCGGGTGTACACACTGTGCAACTTTTTCACTCCTGCTAAAGTATTTGCCCTGCTTACAGGTTGGGCTGTAGGTCAAATATGGCATCATTCTAATGACTCTGGAGTTCGGTGTGGAAAATGTCCGGTCTCAAATCAGTACAGAGGCGACGTGATCCACGCACAACTTTTACCATATTTGGTTTTAGACTCATGAGATGCCGCTGAAAAAGCCTTCTTTGTGCCACTCTTTAGTGGACTTTGAGTTGCATTTGGTTGTTTGCAGGTTGCGGTAGAATCCAGTCCCACGTATCTTCTTCTTCATCTATTTGGGGTTTTGTGGCGGTTGGCAAAAAGCGTTAAGGTGCATTACCACCACCTACTGATCTGGAGTGTGAACCACATTTTCTTCCTGTTTTGAAGCTGTCAAGAACGCACAAGAAGTGTCAATTGACGTCACATCCATAGGACAGCGCACGAAATTCAGGGCCGAATTGCAACGCATTTTGCAACACACACCCTGTTCAAGAAAATGGAACGGTACATACATGTTTATTTTTTTACAAATTCTGCCCCATGCTCCTTTAAGAAGCAAAGTGGTAGGGAGAATATCAATAGGGGATGAAGTTGGTTTCATATTTTTCTGAATGAGAAAAATGTGCTAAAAATCTACAGAAGTAAAGAAGGACCATGATTGGGAGGAAGGTATAGGAAGAGGATAAGGGTGAAAAACCTGCCCTGAAAGGTGAAACAATCTGGTTTATGGTGTCAAACAAAACACCATATTGGAGTTAATTTTGTTTCAGGAAATCAGCTGAGCACATTAACTCATTAACTGCCAGACGTTTTCTGATGAGAAAGCCCCTGACTGCCAGCGTTTTTGAGCGTTTTTACTGTTTTTTGAAGAGTCACAGAACATTGTGCTCTATGATCATGTAAACGCCAAAACTACCAAAAGAAAGAGTAGACTCACTTCTTACATCAGGAAGAATCGCCGTATTTCTCGCGCAGGGTTTCCCCCAGAAAACTCGCAAAGCCCGGTGGTAGACAAGCCCACGGGCGACCCACGGTGTTTTTGTAAAAAACAAAAAGTTGTCAGGAAGTTTAAAAGTATGACTAGTATGTGGTGTTATAAACCATTTATTAACAATATTTATTTGTCTTACAAAAAGGCACAATCTTGAAATATGGTTTTACCAGACACAAAAAAATACAATTCAGATCATGGAAAATACACCTGACCTCTCACCCTGTTCACTTATCCATCGTAAGATGTTGCTATTGTGCTTTTGTATCACCAGATGCTGTTAAAGTCAGACTTGCAGGTTAAAGACCCCTATTCATTTTAAAGGTGTGCTTCACTGAAAAAACATTTTTTATGATCATTTCTGATTATAATCGATCACTCTGAGTTTTTCATGCAGGCTGAACATGAAAATAGTTTCCTACACCTATCTCCTGCATTAACTAGGGCTACAGCTATTTAATATTTTAGTATTCGAATATTCTATCTAACCCTCTGTCAATCAAATATTCTATTTGACGACCTTTCAAAACAGAGGAAAAAAATTCTGAGTTTGAGTTTCAAAATCAAACTTCAAGTAGACATGTTACTAATTTCTACTAGTAACAATGTAATTGCGTCATATTTTTCTAAATATACACAGATTGGCAATAATTCAACCTAAAATTATATTCAAAGATAGATTTGTTAGTAAATTACATGCTATAACGGCCTGCCGTATATGCAGCGTCACACTGAGCCGCAGTAATGACTCCAGGTATTATGGTGCGTTCACACCGGCCTTGACGTATGCGTCAAACAACGCATACTTCATGCCGTTTTTGACGCCTATATATTTTTGACATTGACGCAGCTTGCGTTGACGCAGCTTGCTTTGATGGTTGCGTCGGCTCCACGGGGAGGGGAAGGGAGGAAAGAGCGCGTGCGCGGCTCTCTGTTGCCAGATGTTTGTAACAATGGCGGATCCTATCGAGACAATGTCGGCATAAACGTTGAAAAAACACTCACCCGACACGCCGAGTTCTCTAGCAATCTTCCTCCAAGCAAGGTCCTTTCTATTCCGATCTCGGTAAGCGTAGCAAGACGGGTCATACAGTTCCCGATAGTTGCAAATGGCGATGATAAGTTTCTCCTCCATTGCTGAATGAATTTGTCTTCTTCCCTCGCTCTGCTGTGACGTATCAACTGGCGCTCTGATTGGTTGACGCTTGTAAAGCGATGCAGAAAGTTCAGCTAGCTGAACTTGCTTGACGTTTGCGTTGCAAGAAAAGTATCAAGCTTTGACCCGCCCAACGCTCACAAAGTGACGCAAGGACTTTGACGCAGCTCTGACGCGCCTTACCATAGACTTAACATTGAAACTTGACGGTGGCGATGCATACTTTATGGCCGGTGTGAACGCAGCATTAGCTGCATTCCTGCTCCACACCGCTGCAGCTGCAGCCATCTACATAAACAGGATGATGGTGATTTTTCTTTCAGTTGTAGAGTTTATTCAGTCTTAGTTTAACGTGAACACGATTAACGTGTTTTTTTCCGGTCCCTACGTGACGCGAAATTTAGCGTGCGTGCTACGTATTAGCTATGTCTATGGTATTAGCATTAGCCTACCTGGTCGTGGATTCGGTTGGCTGAAGCGGTTTCCTGTTCAAGCATAAAGTTGTGCTGTTATGGTAAGACAACTCTGTTTTACAGTGGAGACACTAGACTGTGTTTTCTCTTCTTCTGAATTTAAAATGGTCCCAAATTTTGGACCACCGTTGCCTTTTGCCTTTATCGTTTTCTCCATTGTCCTCCATGCTGTCGCGATCACCGGTGATATCCAACGTTGTGCTCCAGTGAAATGTGTCCGTGTAAATTAGAGTCCGGTTGCGTTACGCATTTAACAACACCTTGAATCAGTAAATAATAATGATTTGAGGAATTTTTTAATAGAAACATTCATTTGTTTCAGCGCTAAATTTAACATTTGAAATGTTAGTTTGGTGCATTAAAAAAACTTTAAAATAAATAAGTGACGCTTAGCCTGGCGGGGGGGCACGCCAGGCTAAAATAGCGCTGGGGGAAACCCTGTCGCGTTTTCCGTTTTTTCACAATCTGGTGCCCAAGCGCTGCTGCAGAAGCATTTCCGGTTCGGCGCATCGCATTTTTCACAGCAGCGGCCCAAAACAAACTCCTAATTCATTGATTTTCTGCTTCCTGATCACGTGATGTGTGACCTGAAGAAAAAAAGATAATTTCAGAAACGGCTTTTTTCTAGTTACATATTAACTTACCGATTGTTTTTTTTTTTTTCAGATGATTGTGTTTGCTGGGAAAATCCCCCGCGATTCTCCTCCGTCAGCTACAAACTCCAGTCTGAGGCTCGGCTTTAGCTCCCTAGCTCCAGGTTAGCTTTGCTAGCAGCTAGATTGCTACCTCAGTGGTTAGCTCCGTTAGCTTAGATGCTAACTTCAGGTAAGCTGGCTACAATCAGGCTACAACAAGGTTACATGGCCAAGACAGAAGTGGAGGGAACCGCCTATTGCTGGCTTCACCCACAGCCACGCAAAGAAGTGGGCGTTATCCGTCCATCTTATATATACAGTCTTTGTGTGTGACATACACGGATGAAGATCCGCTTTAGACACGTGATGTTTGTTCTCACGGTGCGGGGGCTCGTTCCGACGCCCACCCCGTAAAAAAATGCAATTGACGACTATAGTCAAGTAATTGAGAATCACTGCTCTAACTAGATGGTTTCCAACACCTCTCAGCTTTGCAGCATGTCCTTCTGAAACTGTAAATACTTTCATCTATCCAGGGACTGTTCAGTGAGATGCAGCACTCTGTTTAACTGGAGCCACTGTATCTAAGAAGATACAGTGGCTCCAGTTGAGCAGAGTGCTGCAGCAGCACTGCTGTATAAATGATTTGGATCATCACCATGAATTAAGCTGCTGTCAAATAATCTAGAAAATTCATCCACTGCAGACTGATTAATGATGCGTCTCTGATTTCAGTTTGTGAAGGACAGGATCAATGTT
The DNA here is from genome assembly GCA_006937985.1 of Aphyosemion australe. Taxonomy (NCBI): domain Eukaryota; kingdom Metazoa; phylum Chordata; class Actinopteri; order Cyprinodontiformes; family Nothobranchiidae; genus Aphyosemion; species Aphyosemion australe. Next base: position 1,133,567 of record SSNS01000034.1, read on the forward strand.
AGATTGATACAGATTGATAGATACAGCTGTGGTCGCTCACATGAGCCTCTTCAACATGTCAGTGGTTGATGTTTAGTCCCAAAGAAAAAACAAGTAAAACCATCAGACCAACAGAGGGGAGACGAGATGACAGAATCAAACCAGATTGAACTGAGTGAATAAATCTTTAAAGTTAAAGTCCCATTAGTCATCATCACACACTGGTGAAATTACATCTCTGCATTTAACCCATCCCAGTGGGGAATGGTGAGCTGCAGCTGTGGCTGCACTCAGGAACTATTTGTTGGTTCAACCCCCCAATCCAACCCCTTAATGCTGAGTGTCAAGCAAGGCAATAGTATAACGCTGCAGACCCGGAGACTCCACTTTCAGGCCGACTCCACTTTCAGGCCGACTCCACTTTCAGGCTTCGACTCTTTTCGAGACAGCGACCTCTAATGGACAGATGTTTAACTGCAACAACGCCAGATTCAGGCCAACACCACTTTCAGGCTTCTTATGCTCAAAAATTGTTTAATTCCTGTTAAAGCTTCAATTCAGGCCACTTTCAGGCTTACCCTTCTGTGCTTATTGTTAAAAATGCTTATTAAAAATTTGTATTGATTGCTTATTAAAAATTGTTTAATTGCTATTAAAGCTTCGATTAAGTTCTTTTTTGAATTATGTAATTGCTGGTGAAGCTTATTTCTTACAACAAAAATGACAAGACACCTCCACAAAATAAAAATAAAAAAATCCTGCTAAGCTATGGCTCACCAATAATATTAGCCAGGGTCATTTGGTTAAGTATGATAATATAAACAGACCCAGTGTACACATGCACACATATCCAAATTAGGCGGTTACAGCAGAACAATCACAAATAGGCATTAAATGGTCATACAGAAAATTTCTAAATAAACGAATTGAACAAATAGACCTCAAGTTAGAAGGTAACTTATTCCAGTCATATGGAGCTGTCTCTTTTTTTGAGAATGCCTTTTTTTTCAATTGCTGTTAAAGACCCCAGATTTAATGTAAAGCGGGTTGTCCAGTAATCAGAAGGTTGTAGGTTCAATCCCATCCCGGCTCCCACCAG